>VZQC01005317.1:2380074-2550453 GCA_009823505.1 Rhizomys pruinosus | reverse complement strand
AAAAAAAAAAAAAAAAAAAAAAAAAAAACTATTACATTATTAAAAAGGACATTAAGAACTTAAAAACTTTGTGTTTACATATAAATAAGAAAATTAAAATGACTCACAAACCCTCTACCACAATGATCCCTAATGATCTCAATAGTTTTGAAAGTATAATTTTTAAAATATCTCATTTATTATTTTTATTTTATGTGTATGTGTGTTTTGCTTGTATGTATATAAATTTTTGTATAGCATTATGTCTTGGACATATTTCCCTATCAGCAGCACCTAACACTTTTACTTTAACCTTCTGATTGTCCCTGGGCACCATCACTGCAGTCTCCGATAGTAACTGACCCTCAGTGAGGAACTGTTTGCTTCCAGTTTTTTTCTGTTAGAACAACACTGTGGTGAATATCTTTGTTTGTATATTTTAAAGCATTAATTTTTCTGCACTGTTTCTCATTTTATTTAGAAGCATTCAATATAGATATGAAGAATAAATAGTGAGGTGCATTACCAGGTCCAGCAGGTAGGTAGTTAGGCCTCGCCTTACCCCAGGCTCCTTCCAGGCTTGCTCACATGTTTTAAAACAACTGTGGGACATTTGCACTCTGTGTGCACATCTTGATACGTATTTTTTTACACACGTTCCTGGTGTTCTCACTGACTTCCGAGGTATCTCTATCCAGTGCTTTGTCTTCCCAGCGGCTTCTCTGCAGAACTGTTTGCTCCCATCAAAACAGGGCTCTTATTAAGTAGTAGAGCAGGAGGTGGAGCGCTGACTGCCGGGGGATGCTCAAGGGGAGACACAGTTCCAGGTGTGCCAGGACAGATGTGGAGTTCTGTCTCCATAGAAGAATGCAGCAAGGCTGTCTGGGCTGTTGGTGGTGGGTGCTGCTCAAAGCTCCCTGCCTCAGAGACGCCATGCTGAGGCAGAGGGAGGCCGAGAAGTCCAGAACGTCTCCAAGGAGGAAGCTAAGTAGGCAGAGGCAGTGTCTTCCAGGGTAGCCACATTTAGGATCCATGTAGGTGTCCTCCCATTGTGCCTTTCTGCAGTGAGAGGCTGGCCCTCCATTAAAGGTAGCTCTGTGCTTCTACCAGCACTTGAGAAACCACCATGGCCCACTGTGTGGGGGTATGAGATTTCTTCTCTGTCCATGTCTTGAAAGACATTTTATGAGTCTAACCATAAGAAGACTACCAGCGGTGGAAGAGTTGAACAAAGGATGTATGCCCTGGGGTGTGAGGGGACCCTGCCCTTCAGAGAGAGTCACTGCACCCGCTTCGTAAGGCCTGTGAGTTTCCCCAGCCTGGGCATTATGGAAGTGAAACCTGAAAATCTGTTACTCCAATAGGCACAAAATAAAAATTGTTAGGAATAAATTTGATAAATGTGTATACTATCCATGTGAGGAAACTTTAGTATGCTCTTGAGGGACCAAAAGACAACTTGAGTAAATCAAAGTTATGCCATGTTGTTCTAGGGTGTGAACTTATAGCATGGTCGAAACATGTCTATTCTCCCTCAGTTAAGCCATACTTTGAACATGATTCAATAAAAATATCAACACTTTTGTGGGGGATAAGTGGGGATTAGATTAGCTAATTTTATAGAAACTTTTTGGAAAAGCAAACAAGATTTAGAAGACAGGATGAAAGAAAAGTTCAAGAAATACCCTAAAAGACCCAAAACATACTATGAAACTAACATGGTTAAAAATAGTGTTGTACATAAATAAGTTAATATACTACAGTCACACAAATGTATTCATTAACATGATAAAAGTCACTTCTCAGATCAATGAAGAAAAGTGAGTTAGCTTCAAGGGGACTGAATTCCTGGTGTATACTTTTCATAAGATAAGCTTAAAATATATCTAAGATTTACATGTAAAACATAACATATACTATAAACTTTAACAGGAAAGTTGTTTTATGATTCAAAGTCTTTCTGCTAAATAACATAAGAAATAAAAAAAATCTTCATGGCAAAACTTACTTTATACAAAGTCAGAAGGCAAGCAATGAATTAGTGAAAGATACTTGTAACTGGTATCACAAATAACTAAACTCTCTAATATGTAAAGCGTTCCTGCAAACTAGTAGGAAAATTGATTGATAATCCAATAAAAATTAGGCAAAAGTACCCACAGCTCACAAAAAAAAGGATACACAACATTTAAATAGGAAGTTTTAAATAAGAAAAACTACAAATTCCACCATAAGTGAAATATGAATTACCACCATTCGGGGGGCTTTCTTTTTTTTTTTCTTTTATTTTTAAGGGATTCTACAATATAATGACACAGTTGTTTGCAGATAACATTGATGTTACTCAGTATGTCATACAATTAGGTAATTGGTGTATTTTGCAAGTATCTATGTCCAAATTTTGAACAACCCAAGGTTCCCATAGTCCAGTTGGAGAAGCTTGTATGCACAGGCATGCTGATCAATCAGGAGTCCAGACTATATTCCTGTAGTCTCATGATTCACCCCTATCTCTCTGCAGCCCTTACAATCTACCACGCCTCCTCTTCCGCAGTTTGTTCCCTGGGCTTTGGGAAAGGGGCACAAGTGGGTGAGAAGAAAACAGTCTAATTTCTTTGGAGTTGTCATTTTGGACTCCAGTCTGTTCAGGTTGTTTCCCTTCATGGGTTGACAGCTTTTCCAGTGATACCCTTTTTAGTCATACTAACAAAGCACAAGCTATTGGATGTACAGGCATTTAAGCAGTACCAATTATTATGTCAAGCTAAGCTGTGAGCATAGACACAGATGCTTGGATGGTATGCTAATCCGCAAACTGTGGTTTCTCTATAAAGGGTGACAAGTTCTTATTGTGGCTTATAACATCTCCTAACCACTAGAGGACATAAGCTTGTGGCATCCGCTGTGAGTTATTCCTCCAAGGAGAGAGCTAATAGCCAAATAGATTTGGGATATATATAGACACTTGGCTGCCACTGTTGCACAGTATCTCCAGGCTGTTGAGGTGTAGCTGATATTGACGGAGGAGTCTTGCTTGTCTCAGGGAGACCAATATTTTGCTGTATTGCTTTAGTGGCCTTTGGTAACGCTCTCTAGCATTTGAGAGGCCAGTTGTACGCTAGCAAGTGACGTGTCATAACATTTTTCATGCTCACACCAGGTCTTCGACAACAGGGACTTACTGCCTTTCTCCTTGCATATATCCTACCTATAGGCAAAAGGCCTTTATAATTGGGGGGGGGGGTTGAATCCCCTAGCCAACATCTCCTAGGCAGAATAATTCATTGCTGATGTCAGAGCTTTCCTGTAGTAATATATTTTGCTTAATTACACAACTTATAAACACTTTTCTATTGAATTTGGCTCTAGATAGAGAAATATCCTTTCACAGTTCCTATGCCTATCAATCAATTAATACGTTATGCCTGTTTTATAGGAAATTACCACTGTAACAATTGGCTCTAGTTTACAGTTAGGGAGTGGTTTCATTACCATCATGTTTTTCCCTTTCCCATAAAGGGGAGAGGTAGGAAGGTTTCTCAGCATCTGGAAGGTAAACTTCATTAGGGCCCATTATAAACAGTCAACCCCAATATTATTCAGAGAGATGCTCAGTGTCCGTGACTCAGGCAGTCTGAGATTCCTCTTTCCCCAATGTTCAGATGGGTCAACCTCTCTGCTGGCATTTCCCAGTCCATCCTGCACAGCCATAAGTTGTATGTTTTCAGGCATTTAGATTGGTGATTTTTACCTGTGGGAACATAAAACTCTCCTTCCATTGTTAGCCTCAGGATCAGAAAAAATGAAAATCTATCAATAGGATTGGAACACAGAGTTTTCCATTTGTATCCCAGAAAGGATAGTACCCCATCTCCCACCTCCCTCTTTTTTTTTTTTTTTTTTTTTTGGTTTTTATGTTTTGACCCATAGATTTTTTTCTTTCTTTTCTTTCTGTTGTTTTATTAGGAGGTTATCCAGAGCATGGGAAAAGAAACTTTAATGTATCACTAATGACAAGTAACTCCATACTTTCTAAGAAAGAAATATGGCAATGTCTGAAAACATTATAGTCTGGAAGACAGCAATTTCATATGTCTCTGTTTGTTTTTGTGGTTCAGTCTCATTATGTAGTCCGTGGGCAGTTTGTGTAAACGTGAAGTATGTGTAAACGTGAAGCCAGGTGGGAATGGTGCTAAATTGAAACAAAAGCTGTGTCCCCCTGACACAACATCTATAAGGGGTGAATGAGGAAGTGCTCTGCTGCTGCAGAAAAGTACGCTGTTCAACTTCTGGGAATGGTACTCGCGCCTGTGATCACAGCACTTGGGAGGCTGAGGCAGGAGGATCCCTGAGTTCCACACTAGCCTGGGCTACAGAATGAATGAGCCCTTGTCTCATAAAACCAAACCAAAACAGCAACTACAAAAAAAAGAAAGCACACTTCTTTGTTGTTATTGTTTTGAGACAGGGTCTCCCTGTAGCCCTAGCTGGCCTGGAATGCACTATGTAGACCAGGCTGGCCTTGATCTCACAGAGCTCCACCCACCTCTGCCTCATGAGTATTAGTGCTGGGATTAAAGGGGTTTGCCACCACACTTGGCTTAAAAGTATAATTTGAACAGCTGGGCCTGGTGGCAAACCCCTTTAATCCTAGCATTCGGGAGGCAGAGGCAGGCAGATCTTTGTGAGTTCAAGGCCAGCCTGGTCTACAGAGTGAATTCCAGGATAGCTGGGGCTACAGGGAGACCCTGTCTCTCGAAAAGACCAAAAAAAAAAGTATAATTTGAAAAATTTTTTTAAATCATCTGTGTATGTGTGTATCTGTGTGAATGAATATGCATGTATGTGTGTATCTGTGTGCATGAATATGCATGTATGTGTGTATCTGTGTGTATGAATATGCATGTGAGTGCAGGTGCCCACAGAACCCAGATGGTTTTGAATACCCCGAAGCTCACAGGTGGCTGTGAGCTGCCTGATATGGGTGCTGGGACTGAACCTAGATCCTCTGCAAGAGCAGCAAGTATTGAGCCATCTCTTTAGCCCTAAGAAAGTACACTGCTCATTGATAAGTTAGTATATGATCAAGTCCATAAGGTTATTCTGACGTGTATAAAAGGGGAAGTTCTGCAGCCTATTGTTTTGTATTAGCAATTATCAATGAAAACAGATTATATTCATTGCCTCTGGGGACAAATTGTAAGGCCAGGTAGGCTACAGTGTAACTTTCTACTGCAAATTTGTGCTATTTGATTTTTGGTTTTTGTTTTGAGACAGGATCTCCCTGTAGTAGTCCCTCTGTAGTCCCAGCTGCCCTGAAACTTATTACATAGACCAGGCTAGTCTGAATCTCACAGAAATCCACCTGCTTTGGCCATTTCAGTGTTGGGATTAAAGGCATGTACCACCACATATGGCCCCATTTGACTTTTGACTCTTCCCTTTTTAAAAAAAATTTTATTTATTTTTTATGTGTATGAATGTACTGTCTGCATGTAGGTTTGTGGACCTGTGTCGTGCAGTGCCGCAGAGGTCAGAAGAGGGTGTCAGATTCCCCTGGAACTGGAGTTAAGACAGTTCTCAGCCGCCATGTGGGTGCTGGGGATCAAACCCGGGTCTCTGCAAGAGCAGTCGGCGCTTTTAACCACTATGCCATCTCTCCAGCCCCCACCTTTCCTTATTAAAAATAATAATGAGGGGCTGTTGAGATGGCTCAGTGGTTAAGCACACTTCTTGCTCTTCCAGAACATCCAAGATCCATTTCTAGCATCCTGGTCTGGCAGGACACCATTGCCTATAACTCCAGCTCCAGGAGATCTAATGTCCTCTTCGTTCTTCTGAGGACATCTGCACACATATGCATACACAACTCACAAATAAATAGAAATGGCTTAAAAATAAGTTCAGAATTCGTTTAAAATAATTCAGTAAGTAAAAATATGCTACTTGCTTTGATTTTATATGCATAATTCTAATGTTGCGTTAAATATTTTTGGATATTTTAGACAATGGCCAATTCACACACTTTACCCATTTCTTTAAAAAATTTTTTTGGGGGGCAGGGTTTCTTTCTAAAATTAAGGAAAATGGACCTTTAAGTCATAGTTCGTCTGTGGACTGGGTTATTCTCTTTCCCCGGTGGCACTTTTGTATCTGCCTGTCGCCTTTTCATTCTTCATTTCCTCCCTCCCAGGGGGGTGGAAATGAATTTTCCATCATAATCTCTTAGAATCGTGCCTCTAAATGGAAACCATCTCTTATTGACCCTGTCAGATGAGGCAGAGGATGGCAGTAGCTTCTAAAGCTTGTTGAAGGCATATTTGGCAGGAGGTGACCCCAAGAGTCCTCCCAGGGCAAGGGGCGAGGGACTTGGCCTGGGTCAAGTGTTGTGAGTCTGATGAGCCTCTCTTCTTCCCTCTCCCAGCCGAGCTGCCTCGGTGCTCAGCCGTGAGGTTGGCCTCGCTACGGGACCTGCCTGCCCAGCTCCTGGAGCTCTACCAGCAAGGCTTCTCGCTGGCTGCCGTGCACCCCTTCGTGCAGCCGACACACAGGCAAGAGAAGACGCCTCTTGAGCACATCTTCAGGGCCATCCTGGTCAAGAAAACTGACAGGTAAGGACCCAGGGTCCATTAGCATCATGTCATGTGGAGGTGAAGGCATCTGAATGGAGGAGGGAAGAGGGACGAGGGGGGAGATTTGTATGCCGTGCCCAGGGCTCCTTCTGACAGGTAAGCAGGACGGCCAGAGATCTTCCATGGCATTCTGTGACAAAAAAACAAGGGCCATGCCTGACTGCAGATAGAGTTCAAGTTCATCTACCCTCCTTTAATTTATTGGATGAAACTCAATTTGAAAAATGTCTCCTCGGAAGAAGCAAGCTTCCAGAATCAGGCAGCAAGTAAAAATATAATAATACCATTAATCTGAAAAGCCGTGGCTGGAAACAATGATTTTATTAAAGGCTTTATACAAGCTTAATGACTTCTTCCTAAGTTTAGAAATACTTCAAAATTTTGAACAACCCAGAAGTTCTGTCAGTTACCTGTGAAGAACACACACACACACACACACACACACACACACACACACACACACACACACACACTGTTGTCATTGGTTAGATCTTGATTCGGACTCTCAAGGCTTTTTGAAGATGTTTCTCAGTGTGTCTTACCCAACTGGGTGTTACTGGTACATTTCGATTTGCTCTTAAGTGAAAAAAAAATGGGTTTGGTCTTTCAAAAGGAGCGGTACTCATTTAAGATGCTTTAAAAATTAATGAGGATCAAACAGAAAGCACATTATGTTTAGCTGCTTTCCTAAGTATAAAAATTGAAGCAGATACAGTGACACACACTTGTGATTCCTATTATTTGGAAAGTAGAGGCCACAGCAGCATGACCAGTTTGGTTTATATGAGACCCTGACTCAACAAAATTAACTAATTAATTAATTTAATTGAAGTCAGGGAAAGAACATTGTATTTTCCTTTTGGCCAGCTGTCATGTTTTAAAGAGAGAGTGTGCAGCAAGCACTTTTCTTTCTCTCTTTGTAAAATTCACTTTACAGTAGACAAAGCCTTGGCCTAGTGTGTTCACATGTGATGCCTGCAGGGCATGAGGTTACATGCCAAGATGGACTTCTCTCTGTTCCTCAGTGGCTGATCAGACTCTGGGCACTGCACTGGAGTCACCACACATCAGAACCTAAGGTGAAAAGTGGCACTTGGGAAGTCCAGGATCACCGTGGTGTTTGTAGGGTGAAACCGCATAGTGTCTGCTTTCTGTGCGTATTGGTTTCTTTGTGTGCATTGGTCTTGGATCTATATCTGTTTTGATCTGGGGGCCATGGTGGTTTTAACTTACATGGACACACAGGATATGTACATAATGACAATAGTTTGTGCTGACCAAATGCTCATTTTTGTGCATGTGATAAGTACCATCATATCTGCATCAGCTCATGAAATAGGTATTACTTCATTCCCATTCTTAAGGTGAGAGAACTGAGGCACAGGTGGTATGTGTCACAGCCACACAGATGACATGAAGCAGAATTCTGACTCAGGAAACCAGGCTCATGGTTTCCTATCTCTGGCCAGGTGCTCCTGCTAGATTCCTATGTGTATCCCCATTAAGAAAAAAACAAGAGTGTCTTTCATCTTAGTTGAAGTAGTGCTTTCATTCCCCACACTCCTCCCATTTTACTCAACAGACTTCAGTTAAAACAGAATTTTGAAAGGGAATACAATAAAACCAACCATATTACTATATGTATGGAATAAGGCACATGCAGGGCTCTGGTGATGCTGTTGCTTAGGCTAGTCTGTTGGTTTGATGTTTAGCAGAGGCAAGCCCCTAGGGATCAGATCTCAGGGGTGTCGTCCTGTGTGTTCTGCTAGCATAGGGCCTGACATGAAGTCAGCACATTATAAATGTGCTGACACACATGTGAAGATGTCTGTCTTCTTCCCCCTGTATGGAGTAGCTTCTCAAACTAATGTGTCTGAGAATCTCCTGGGGATGCTGTTAGAGAGGAACCTGACTCAGCAGGTCTGGAGTCAGGCCTGGGATGGCTGTATCTACAGTGTGCTCCCAGACGATGCTGACATTGCTTTGTGGACCACACTTTGAATAGCAAGGGTAAAGAGGACCTGACTCACTCTTATCTAGGCCCAAGCCTGGCACTCATCCATACTGTTAGGCTTTACCACCATGCTCCTCTGGACAGCTTTAGGTACAGAGAAAGGTAAGGAAGAACCCAAGGTTCCTGGTTGGAGGGCCTGTGTTCCGTGCTACATGTGGCCTCTGTAAAGTGGTGTAGTGTCCAGGTCCGTCAGTAGGTTTTTCTTGGCTTCCTATTGTGTAGTTGGTTTGCAAGGTCTGTTGAAACAGTCAGTTGTCTGGTAGAATGAGCTGAGTGAGGCCACATCTCTTCAAGAATAAGCCACACCCCTACATTGTCCTTAACAAGCCAGCAGGGGAGCCAGGGGTTAAATAGGAACTCTTCACCTATACTGAAGATAGGGAAAAGACAGATTAAGTTTTTAAGATAGCAAGACCCTGGTGTGTGACATGGTTTTCCAAGAGAGAGAATGGTGACCTCGACCTCGGTGGTTTGAGTTCTCTCTACCCAGGGTGTCCGAGGCATTGCACAGTGGCTTCAATACGTATTCCATCTCCTTGAGAAGCAAATGCAGAGAAACAAGTTTTACATAAACTTTGTGTTGAGTACTTGAAATTTTTTCTGTAAAGAAAGCTGCAAATGTTTGATAATTTACCATGTAAACCAAGCAAAAATGGCCAATGAATCTGTCCCAAATTCAGTGGGTGAGAAGATTGCAGGTGGGCGGAACCAGGCCAGTAGTTTTAAAGTATAGGTACCTTTTCTCCTGATCAACGCAATGACTGTATTTTCTGAAACAGGAAAGGATGCCATATAACTACAAGTAAAGAAACAAGCAAACAAAAGCCCACAAAACTCTGTATCAGCAAGTAGTCAGAGAAATAAAAACAAAACAAAGGAAAGCTTACATGATTAATTTTTAATATGAATATTTAAAGCAATACTTTTCACAAAGACTGCCAAAGTTCTGACAGCTACAGATACTGTTAAGTGAAATTATGTAGCTCTCAAAAAAGAAGTGCCTGGTTAATGTTTTCTGAGTAGGGCACACTGAAAGATTTAGCTAAACTTTCTGCATTCGTATCTGTCCAACTGAAATTTACTGGCAAGAATCACCACAGAACAACTCCTTGAAACTTGGTAAACACACATTTTTAGTAACTGACTAGGCTTTGGGGCACCCAACAGTATCAGAAAAAAGAACAGATCTACTCAAGGTTGTATTATTCCATGCATCCATCCATCCATTCATCTGCAAACACCTACTCAGCTTGTAAAGGTATCATAGATATTGTTAGTTTGTTTCCAATCCATGATAAGTGAATACCACAATAAAAAATAATCAACAATTTTTCTTACCTTCCTAGTGTATGTAGAAGTTATATTTTTCCTGTACTATAGTTTTATTAAGTATGCAATAGTATTACTTTTTTTTTTTTTTTTTTTTTTTTTTTAGACAGGGTCTCCCTGTAGCCCCAGCTGTCCTGGAACTCACTCTGTAGACCAGGTTGGCCTTGAACTCACAAAGATCCACCTGCCTCTGCCTCCCAAGTGCTAGGATTAAAGGCGTGCACCACCGTGCCTGGCATAGTATTACTTTTTTAATGCACATACCTTTATTTAAGAATAGTATGAACCGACTATGATGGTGCACACCTTTAATTCCAGCACTCACAAGATAGAAGCAGATGGATCTCCGAGGCCAGCCTGGTCCTCATAGTGAGTTCTAGGCCAGCTATCGGTTCCAGGGAGACTCTTCCTCAAAAAGGCCAAAGGAGGATAGGAAGAGGAGGAGGAGGGTTTAAGAGATTGTGGCAGGAGCTCTACCCGTGAGGACCCTGCTTCCCAGGGCCCTACTCTCTGGTTGAGAACATGCCCACTGCATGACTCAAAGCATGGAAATTTGAAGAAAAGAGATATCACCTCCCACTCTAAGAGAAACTAAGGATATATTTATGGGGGAGGAGTTCTTAACCTGGGTCTCTTTTCTTGTTAATATTTTTTTATGTGTATGAGTGTCTTACTTGTGTGTATGTAAATGCACCTGTGTCCTTCAGTGCCCATGGAGGTCAGAAGTGGGCATCAGATTCCCCTAGAATTGGAGTTGCTGGTTGTTAGCCACTATGTTGGTGCTGGGAACAAAACCTAGGTCCTCTACAAGAGCAACCAGTGTTCTTAACTACTGAGCCATCTCTCCAGCCCCTCGTTTCTTTTTGCTTAAAAAAAAAAAATTAAAGACAGGGTCTCTGGTAGCTTTTGCTTGCCTGAAACTCACTGTGAGGCCCTTGATCTGACAGGGCACCTCTGGCTCCCTAGTGCTGGAATTAAAGGTGTGCCACCTACTTGGCACTCTTTTTAAATTTTTTTAAAATTAGGTTTTATTTTTGTGTGTGTGTGTCTGTGTCTGTATCTGTGTTCACTAGAGATCAGCGGACAACTTGAGAGAATTGGTTCTCTCCTTCTACCATGGGGGTTCTAGGAATTTAACTCAGATTGTCAGGCTTGGCAGAAGTATGTTTACCTGCTGAGCAATCTTGCCAGGCCCCTGGATCTCTTTTCTTCTGGGCAAACATAGGCCCACTGAGCATGAGGTAGGGAGAACTGATCTGAGTCTCATAAAGAGATACTTTCTTGTGCCATTTGAGTAATTGGAGAGCATCGTTGACAAACTAAACATATTACCCAGTCACCCCAAAGGCACCACTGCTCCATGCAGTAACAGTAGCTCTGAACTCTCTACCATTTTGACAAACTTCACTCAAATCCACAAAACAATTATCAGACCTTTTTCTTTTGAAAATCCGGGTCAACTGGCATTCCATTTCAAGATGGCAGGCCAAATGGCACATCTGTCAGTTGTTCTTGATTTAAGTGTATAGAGTTCAGTCAATGTCAGTTACTTAGAAATCTGACTCCAATGTGAATAGCTGAGCAAGAACTAGTTAGTGAATAAGTGGGGAAGAGTTCTCACCTCCTTTCCTTGTTCTTTGGATTTTAGTGATTTTTTTTAGCAGACAATATAGTTGCATTTCGGCAGAATTCTAAGTGTTGTTAAAGTTGCTGTTCTTTTTTTTTTCCTGGGCAGTTTTGCTTAGAATGAATTGCCAAAAATCTTAAAACTTGAAGGCTAAGAGAAGTTGGTTATTAAAATGTCACTTCTGATGTTTTGTGAGTATGATTTAATTCTAGGTGGTTTTGCAGTTGTAGATGGAAGTGCAGAATGTACTATTGATGCTCGTTTTCCAGTCGCTGGGTTGTCGCTCACACACAGAACTGGTTTAGAGTCAGTTGATTGTACTGATAATATTTTTTCATTGCTGATGAATTCAAACTACTTGGGTTAAGGTCTCCTGGAGCACTGTCCAACGTGGTACCTAGACATTTAGTATGTGGGTACCTTTTGGCCTAGAGAATTAGACTCCCAGAGGAGCTAAAACTGATGCAGAGGGCTGAACATGCATATAATAAACATTACCCTTGACGATTCTTTTACATTCCCATGAATCGCAGTACCAGCTCATCTCTCTGCCTGGTCTTCCTTCAGGTCTAGATCAGATTACTGCAGTGAATCCCTTGGGGAAACTAGGCTGGTTTGGTTTGTGTTTATAGCCCAATCCTCTGCCTTCAATGGTGAGATGCTCATCAGTAGAGAGGCATTGATGGTAACTGGACCAGAGACCAGGAACTCACTTTGAAATTCTTTATCAAGGCCTTTCTGGGGACCATCTGCCATTGACTAAGATTATTGGCACCATTTCCTTTTCATTGAACTTCTAAGATAAGTGTGTATTGTGTGATTTCACTGTGAAAAGATGACCCTAAGGAACCTAGCTCTCAAAAAACTTATCTTGGAGGAGCTGAAAACTGTACATACAAATTATGGTGACGCCCAGCTCATTGGTAGATCATGGTTTGCATCTCTGGCAGTAATTTGTCAATGGGAGAACTTTTGAAAAGGAGGCCTAGTGGTCCTCTTCACTCTGGATCTGGAGTGTTGTGTAGATTTGAACCTGGAGAGCTTCCTGGCATGGAGCCTGGCCTGCAGCCTGAGGAGACAGAATGTGAACCCTGGAGCCATGGAGAACAGACAGAAGGAGTTGGAGACCTGGCTGTGGGGAAGCCACTGCTGCCTCTGCTGACTCAGCTAAGGCTGCTAAGCCTTCACTCTACCAGATTCCTCCCATAATCCTTTGGAAAAGATCCATTGGGTTGCTGGGAGCCATCGTGAGCTCCTTTATTCCAAATCAACCATATGCCTGGAGTCCGAGAAACTTTTCCTCTTCGACCCTCTGAACAAGCTGTGCTCTCAAGGAATACTTAACAGGCCGTACAGAATGAGTCAACCCTGGCTGCTTGGTGTCAAGTGGTGCTGAGAGAGGCTGTTCTTTTGGCTCTTTGTTACCCAGTTTCCAGGAAAGCAAAGCTCAGGGAATCCTCAGCCCTCCTTGTTTCCCCTCTCAGAGGAGTAAAATCTGAAGGCCTATCCTACCTTCCGAGACAAGACTTGCAAATACTGGTATGTACAGGGGCCATCCTCAGGGAAGGAGGAGGACTCCAGGGACTTGGAGACCCTGTGCCTTATTCTGTCCTAATACTCCCATCTCTTATACTTTTGTTCCCAAGAAAAGCCAGAAATTTGGATTTTTGTGTGAAAACGTCTCTTTTTCTTTTTTTTTTTTTTTTTGAAAACATCTCTTTTTCAAACCTCCTCCTTTACCCATGCTGCTGGCTGCCATCTTGGATCCACTGAGGTGTCTGTGCTGGACTCACTGCAGTGTGTTCCTCATGGGCCCTCTGAGGCCCGTTCTCCACCTCATGCACAGAGCTCTTGGACTTCTTAGTCTCTGTGATGGTGATTTACAGGTTGGCCTGCCTCCTTCCCTCCTTGCTGGATCTTCCCTCATCTTTGGAGTCTTGTCCTTGCCTTTGAGTGCTGGCAGGCATTTCTCAATAAATTTCCTAAGTAGAGTCAAGTAAAACCCTGCACTCCAGAGCTGGAGAGATAGCTCAGTTGTTTAAAGTACATACTGTTCTTCCAGAGGACCCAAATTCTGTTCCCAGCACCCCCTTTGAGTGGCTCACACCACCTGTAACTCTAGCTCCAGGGAGGAGATCTGATACCCTCTTCTGGCCTCTATGGGCACCCACATACCTGTGGGTAGACACTCTCACAGATGCAGATAAATTACACACATACAGATAAATTAAAAATTATTTAAATCTTTAAATAAGAACAGTATTCAAATATTAAAGCCGTGATCTGGAATGTAGCTAAAACTATTCACTGAAGAATTATAAATTCATCACAAATGGCTCTGTATTTGGCTTGGCTTATTTACTGGTTCCTGGAGTTCATCTTGATAATACAGCCACATAGCATGGACTAAAAGTAACAGAATACACACAGAGACAGGCACACAGCATACATGTTCACACACACTCCTTTCATGGGCAAGAATAATGGTGATTTTCCACAAGAGTATTTGTGTGTTTTTTTTTTAATCTTTCTTTTTAAAAGCTATCCAAAGGATGTCCTTCAAAAGAAAGGACCTCTTTGTGAACCTTAAGAGAAATGCGAGTGCATCCCATTGCCTTTTTATGGCCTGCAAGATAACAGGAACATTTTCTTTGGCATTTGAAAAGGGGAGAATTGGTAAAGTGCAAAATTATATTGGAACTAAAAAGAAAATTCTTTTAAAAATTATAGTCACAAGTGTCCCCTTTAAGTGGACTCATGTCTCTTTATGTCTAATTTTTACCAATTACTTTGAGTCTTAGGAGAATTGTAGGCCTTCTAGAAAGAGGCTTCATAATTAAGGGAAATACACAGGGGGTGGAAGCATCTCCCCAGGTGCGCCCTAGAAAATGTTCACGTGAGATGCTGGAGATCGGCCTGGAGCTAGCTGATTGTTGGAATCGCATGCAGCGTACAGCAAGTAAACACTGAGCTTGGTGGTGATTGACATGTGTTATTGTGATGTCGAGCCTCAGTGCAGGCCTGTTTCTAGAGAGCAGAGAAATCCAGGAGGGTGGATGGGAAGCTTGGTTCTTCAGTCCAAGCAGGGAATAAAGAGCAGGTGTCTGTTCAGTGTGGAAGCCATGATTGTGGATTCAGAAACAGGAAGGGTGCCTACTGGTCCCCCAGCTTCCTGCGGTGTGTGGCGAACATGATTAGCAGCTTCCTGCTGCCTCTTCACCCCCCAAGGAGCTGTCCAGCATCACCCAGCCTTCTCTAATTTATCCCTCTTGTTTCCTGGGCTCCCTCTGTAGCAACACCCTTCCTGGTGTGTGGAGGTTGCAGGATTCCCTGTTAATGACTGTGTTTGCACTTTCCCTTCTAATATGCCAGCGTCAAGCCACATTCTCCTGGGGAAAGAGGTTTTTCCAATCCACACCCCTAAACATCTTGCCTCCCTTTCCCACTCTCTTTTTCCAAAGTGTCGGCCTTTGTCTCATTGTGGGAGTAGGAGAGACATACGTGCCTGGTTTGCGTGAGAGCTCATTTCCCCTGGTCTCAGAGCTGGCCTTGATTGCCTGTGTCTTCCCAACATTTTTTATTTTTATTTTTTGTCACATTAGCATACGAGTGGTTTCCAATCTTTCCCCACAAGTATTCTGGAATGGCAGAGAACAGCACGCAGGTAGCCTGCATGCAGACATGGGAGCCCTAAATTTCTTTGAAATTTCTTGTTGATCTTAAAATATAAATGAATGCCATAGTACCCTGAAGGGTCTGTGTTTGTTTTTAAATAAAATAAATAAGGCCCCTTCCTCTTACATAGACAGGAATACTCAAATAAAAATGGACTCTCTAGGAAAATCTATTCTATGGCATTGCAGGGAACTAGTGGGACACTTAGATATGAATTTGAAGGCTGTATGCACACAGCTAGGTAATTTAGTTGCAAATAATTTTTTTAAGTATTAGATTTTTAGATGTATATGTTATCTTTGCATTAAGTTTAAGAATGCAGATGATCTGTAAACTTTCTTGACAAACTCTTTTTTTTTCCTAAACCTTTCTTCTTCTTTGCCCATTACCAATAGTGAGACCTGGAAAAGACTAGTACTAATTAGATTTTACATTTTTTGATAAGAATACTAAAGCAGGTGAGACATAACTCTCAGATGCATATAAGGACATTAGTGATTTACATATTCTACAGATCTTGATGTGATGATTATCTCTCTAATCTACCTAACTGTGTTCTATAATCTTTTAAATGGTTGGAAGATGGGATCATTTTTGCATAGAGGTAAATGCTATAAATATGATTTAGTGAAGATCGTCATTTCATTTGCTTTCTATTCATCGGCCAGGAGCTGGAACTTAAAATGGTTACAAAGACTTTAAAAACCAAATTAGGAACTCATATTCATGCACCACCTGTTTCTGAGGGTGTGAGAGCACTTTGCTTCATTCCTGTATATGTTAAGTATTATAATTAATCTTCACAGTGTCCTCACGATGGTTGTTTTTGTTGTTAATATTGGTTGAAAACATTATTATGTGTTCAACAGAGGTTTTATAGTTAGCTATTTTGTAACTGAAAGATACTATCATCTTCTTCTATCACCAACCACATACTTTGTATACTAGGAAAGTGAGGCAGAGGGCTCTGAAGTGGCCTCGGTGGAAGGTAGTGTGCATAGTCCCTGAGGCTCACAGTGTAGAAATATGCCATCTTTGGGCTCATAGGCTCTGGAACAAGTGTCCTCAGAGAATTCTGGGAACACTTCAGAGTTTGTAGCATCCTTGGTCTCTGTGGAGCAGCTATGAGAGCAGAGGCCTCACTCATTCCCAGACTGGTGTAGACACAGAGTTACTGCTCAAGACATTCTGGTGTTCCCAGAATGTTCCATTCCAAACTGGCTGCTGGGGTCTGGTGACTTTCTGCAGAACATGGTTCTCTGCTTCCTCAAAATGAAAATGTGTCCATGAGGTACCAGTATGTGTCTTTTAAAGTGCTGGCCTCTGTTAGAAAGAGATGAATACTATTGCTATACCACAGGGGTTTATAACACACTTAACATATCCTTGAAATATTAATTCTCAGACCTGTGTAGCTTTAAGTCCCCAACCTGCCATGCACAGCCACCCAGACCTTCCTAGGATGGGAAAACCTACCTGTCTTGTGAAGAACATGGACATGTTTACAGGTGCTTCTTGGTATGAGGAGTTAGCAGTAGGGTTGAGGGTTAAAGGTTAGGGTAGAATTTCTCTTTTTTTTTTTTTTTTTTTTTTTTTTTTTTTTTTTTTTTTTTTTTTAATTTTTATTTATTTTTGTATGTGTATGAGTGTCCTGTCTGCGTGCAGGTTTGTGCACCCGTGTCGTGCAATGCCGCCGAGGTCAGAAGAGGGTTTCGGATTCCCCTGGAACTGGAGTTCTCCCGAATCGGAGTTTCAGACGGTTCTCAGCCGCCATATGGATGCTGGGGATAGAACCCGGGTCCTCTGTAAGAGCGGTCGGCGCTCTTAACCGCTAGGCCATCTCTCCAGCCCGGGTAGAATTTCTCAACCTTGATGCTTGGCATTTGGGGTCGGGTCACTCATTGGGAGACACTGTCCTGTGCCTCACAGAGGGTTGCAGCATTCCTGGCATTTACGTGCTACAGGCAGCACGCCCTGTCCTCACACAAGTGTTCCAGATACAACCAAACATCTGCTGTTGGACAAACACTCCCAGGTGAAAAGCCCTGGGTTGGAGCTAGGGTGTGAGATAGGCCTCTACCTTTATTTTCTTCTGGGAAGCCATGTTATCAACAGCATCTATTACACTAATCTAACTTTGCCACTGAATGAATTGGCACTTTTATTATAGTATGTGCTTTCCATATCTGTCTTTATCTATCCTCCAGATCTTTAGTGTTCCTTCTAATTATATATTTATTTTTTTCTCTCTCTTTGTCCTGTGCTAGGGATCAAACCCAGGGCCTCATGCTTGCTAAGCATGTGCACTACCACTGAGCTATATCCCAACCCTTATACCATACTATTTGGATTACAATAAACTTATAGTATGTTTGGCAGTAAAAGAAGGATTTCTCAGGATCTCAGCCACTTTTGTACATTTATTTTTCCATATGGAGCCCAAAGTAATTTTCTGCAGCTCCCAGCAAAACTTGTTGAAACTATAATTACATTACCAAACTAATTCAAGAATAATTTTCACCTTGTAATTTCAAGAACACCGAGTTCAATATTATTTTTGGAAGTAAACTGTTGAGCTCTTTAGAGCCACTTTGGGAGGTCTGTGTGCTGTCAGGCCAGGGGTTAGTGAGAAGGGTACAAGACATATAGCCAGCACTGAAGGAGAACCGAGACTCCTCCTCCTAGTCATTTTTATTGAAAACCTAGTAGATAAGTGAAGTGACCAATCACCAATCCTTAAGTAATGTTGAGGCTGAGGCTGTCCTGGCTTGATGTGAATGCAATAGGCCACCTCCTCATCCTGTACTGAGCAGGAAGAGTCTTTGGAGATGGCTGAGCTCAAAGGAACACATTCAACTGAGATCTCAGAAAAGCTGATGTGTGAAAGATTTGTATTTTAACTAAAATAGCCCTCAGTAGTAATGGGGACACACATACACACACACTCAAACAAAAATACCTCATGTTTTTCTCTTCTAAAAAATTGATATTTTAATTATGTGCTTGTTAGGGGTGGGATGATAATGTGGACATGAGTGCAGCGACTATGGAAGCCAGAAGCATCAGATCCCCTGGAGCTAGAGTTACACGCAGTCGTGAGCCACTGTGTGAGTGCTGGCTACTGAACACTGGTCCTCTGCAAGAGCAGTAATGTGCTCTTAACCACTCAAGCCATCTCTTCAGCCCCTTGTGTTTTCTCTTATGTGGAGAGAGAGAGAGAGAGAGAGAGAGAGAGAGAGAGAGAGAGAGAGAGAGAGAGAGAGTGCGTGTGGTGCTGGATGGAGGAGGGTGATACAGGAATAACTGTGAGCAAGGTACAATGACATATGTGTATGAAAATGTCAGATTGAAGCCCATATTATACACAAAAATTTTTAATAGCCCTTGTGAAATACACACATGGCTTAATCCTGTAAAATAACTGCAGTTTGAGGCTTGAAAATCTTATAAAATGGATGCAGATTGAGAATACCAGTACTGTAAATGTAAAATCCAGCACCCCCAGACACATGAAGATTGCTACCCAGCTCTTGCTGTTTTTAAGAACATGGTTGGGCACAGAGTGAGATTAAAGAATGTGGTCTATTGAAGTTCAACTTGGAGAAATCTGGAGTTACCAAGAGGATGTTTTGAAATATGTGTGTCCTCTTATTGTTCACAGAGACTCTTGTTTCAAGAAGACATTGCACCTTGGATTCTAGCCCTTGATCATAGGAATTTAATGCGATCATCTCAGAATAATGTTTATTTGATCTATCTCACTTCCCAGTTTTCTGTTTGGTTTGCATTATGGCATATGTGAAATGTTAGTCTACTCATTTGAGCACTCTTCTCTCTCCCTCTCTCCCTCTCTCCCTCCTCCCTTCCCTCCCTCCCCTCCCTCCCTCTTTTTTTCTTATTTTAATTATATACATTTTATTTTATTTTTTACTTTCTTTTATTTCATTTTTTAACAATAAGTAATAAGTTATGAGTACAAGCATCCTTCGTGTAAAACCAATTTGCAAGCAGCTATGCCCAAACCCACACAGCCCAAGGGTCCCACCATCCAGCTGGGGGGGCTTGTATGTACAATCAAGTTGATCAAATAAGTGTCCAGTCTATATTGCTGTAGTTTCACCATTCACCCCAATTGCAGCCCTTACATTCTACCATGCCCCCTCTTCCACAGATTGTTCCCTAGGCTTAGAAAAGGGGCACAGGTGGACAAGAAGCAAAATAGTCTACTTTCTCTGGAGATGTCGTTTTGGACTCTGACCAGTTCTGGATGTTTCTTTTCATGGGATGACAGTTTGTTCAGGAATAACCTTTCAATCCTACTAATGAAGCACAAGCAATTAGATATATAGGTATTCAAACAGTACTAATTATTATGGTAGGTAACTTTGGTATAGACACAGATGTTTGGATGGTATGTTAATCCATGAATTACATTTTTTCTGTAAAATATGACAGGGTCTTAGTGGCTTATAACATCTCCTACCATAGAGGATGTAAGCTTGTGGCATCAGCCATGAATTATTCTCCAAGGAGAGAGCTAATAGCCAATTAGATTTGGGAATATACAGGCATATGGCTGCCTCTGCTGCACAGTATTTCCAGGCAGGTGAGGTGTAGCTGATGCTGACAGAGGAGTCTTGCTTGACTCAAGGAGACCAATATTTGCTTTATTGGTTTAGTGGCCTTTGGTAACACTCTCTGGTTACACCAGAGACCAACTTGTAACTCCGCAAGTGCAGTCTCAATGCATCTTTCATGCTTAATCGTGGTCTTCGACAGCAGGGCCTTATCTCCTCTCTTCTTGCAGGTCTCCAGTTTACAGGCAAGAAGCCTTTACCTTTGTGGGGGCTTTGGATCCCCTGGCAACATCTCCTTGGCAGAATAATCCATTGGCTGATATCAGGCTCTCCTGTATTAATATATTTTGCTTAAATGCACACTTAAAGAGACTCTAATATTATATTTGGTTTCTGATAAGAGAATAATTCTTTTCATAGCTCCTATTGTCTATTAGTTAAAGCAAGTTTTACTGGTTTTTATAAAGAATAATTCTATAACTGTCAGCTCTAATTACAGTAGAGATTACTTCATTACATCATATTTTTCTTTGTTCTATCAAAAGAGATAAGAAAGTCTCTCATATTAAACTTGTGGCACCTAGAAGGTAAGGTTCAATAGGACTCATTATAAACAATGTAAAAAATAGGATCCACAGAGATGTTTGATCGCTGTAGCAGTCTGAGGCTTTTCCTCCCCTTTTTTTTTTTTTTTTTTTTTTTTTTTTTGGTCTTTTTTGAGACAGGGTCTCCCTTGAGCTCTGGCTGTCCTGGAACTCACTCTGTAGACAGGCTGACTCGAATCGTCAACAGAGATCCAGCGTGTTCTGCCTCCCAAGTGTTAGGATTTAAAGGCGTGCGCCACCACGCCCGGCATTTATTTATTTCTGTATGTGTATCAATGTACTGTCTGCATGCAAGTTTGTGCACCCGTGTCGTGCAATGCCGCGGAGGTCAGAAGAGGGTGTCGGATTCCCCTGGAACTGGAGTTCTCCTGGAATTGGAGTTTCAGACAGTTCTCGGCCGCCATGTGGGTGCTGGGGATCGAACCCAGGTCCTCTGTAAGAGTGGTCTTAACCGCTAGGCCATCTCTCCAGCCCTTTTCCTCCTTTTAATGCTTAGATGGCCAACTTCTCTGCTGGTATGTCTTGGTACATCCTACACAATGCAAGGCTGTATCTTTTCTGTCTCTGCCATTAAGTTGGTGACATTTTGACCTGTGGGAACATACAAATCTTTTCCCCATAGTTAGTTTTAAGATTAAATTGAAAAATTTTTGGCAAAAAGGTTTAATATATAACTGTATCCCCCCTTTTTTAATTCTAGGCTTTTATTTTTTGACCCATGAGTCTCAAAAAGGCAGTTGTATTACACATACCTATAAGCAGGAATCAAGGTTTTTTGTTAAATTTTGTTAAATTTATCCAAGCTGTTTTGGGTAACTGTATGTTGTTAATTTGGGAAGCAAACTTAATTCCTTAAGTTAAATTATCCAACAGGTAAAAGAGAATGTTACAAGATGATACTGTATAATACAAAAATTATAGAGAACATTTGTTTATGTTAATCCCAAAGTTATTGTTATACAGATTTTAAGTAAAACAAATATGACAACAATTTATATTTACAGTTAACTCAGATGTATCACCATTTTTATCAAAACCTTTAAGCCAATGTTGTTTAATATAGACATTTTTACTTTTACTAAGTCCTAAAATACCATGTAATTTGTAGATAGAGTCTGGGCAAAATTGGATACTTATTGAACTCACGTCAATTAAATATACATTAATCGAATATACACCCGTGTCCCTCTCCCAACCCTCCCACCCCTCCAGATTCACCATTTCAGTCAGTTTTCTGATGCAGTCTTTCTGTTGTTCTTTCAATATGCATCCCTCTAGACAAGAAATATTTACAACTGGGTTATTGACGCTAGCATCCACAGATGAGGGATACCATTTGTCATTTGTTTTTCTGGGACTGTGTTACTTCACTTAACATAGTATCTTCTAGCTCCAGACCTTCCCGTTCACAATAGCCTCCCTCTTTTTATGAGACAGTGTCTAACTGTAGCCCCAGCTGACCTCGATCTCCATATGTAAACAAGGCTAGCATTAATTCCACAGAGATGGTATGCCTATGTCTCCCCAGTGCTGGGATTAAAGGCATGTACCACCATGTCAGGCTTGAGTTTTTTTCTTAATAGTGAGTGTGGTTTAAAAAAAAATATGGAGACCATCGACCACTGCAGCCTCAAGGTCATGCTTCAGTTCCTGAGGTAGAGAGAGTCTCAGTGCTCAAAGTGTGGTCCATGGAGCAGCAGTATCAACATATCCTGGGAGTTCCCAAGAAACTTGGGGTTCTCAGGCCCCACCCTGATCTAAAGCCAGATTCCAGATGGTCTGTGGGTGCATTCAAGTTTGAGAATACTGTTAGACTATGTTTTCCGACAGGGTAGCTACTGGCCACGAGCATATGTTTAAACTTAAGTTGATTAAACCTTAAAGCTTCACTCCTTCCAGTGCACTAGGCACACTGCATTAGTGACTGCCTGATCAGATCACATCTGCAGCGTGGGACATTACCATCCCCTGTCTGTGTCAGTCAGGTGTGGGGTGCAGGTAGGAAGAGCTAGAAAATCAGAAACAGTAAGTGTACTTGAACTTGGAACATATGAGTGAGTGCAGACGACAGAGAAGACTTCCTGTCTCTCAACTGGCTGTGGCCCATGAGGCCCTATCAGGGTGTGCCCATGGGTGGCGATCCTTGATATTTCTGTTTGCAGATATGGGACTTTTTCTGAACCAGAAAATGTCATGAGACATGATTTTACTCAATGCTCTGCTTGTGATAAAATGTTATTAATTATTCATTATTATGATTATCCATTCTTTTTGTGCCTTTCTGTATTCTGGGAATCTGCAGGACTCCACAGAGAGCAGGACTCTCCCCTAAATCCATTCATTCCCTGTAGCCAGCTTGCTAGAGGCTGAAATTCTTTCATGGTGTGGTTACATGGAACCACTGGGAGCACTGAGATAAAGTGTCATTGTTTATTTGTTGGCCTTTTAAGGCGAACAGTGAACTCCTTGCAGTGCCTGTTGGGTGGTTTATCTAGCAGAGAGCCAGCCCAGAGACAGGATGTGGCAAGATTTCTCTAGAACAAGAAGCAGTATAAGATGTTAGATGTTCTCCTGTAACGGATGCCCACTTGGCTGTACACAGTTCCCTGAGAGTGTGTTGTTAACAGCGTCATTTCCACATCTGCTCCATTCATTTCCAGAATGTTCCTGTAGATACGAAACCCTTTTCTACAGAAGTGGTAAATGTCTGTTGGTGAAAGAGGAAGGGAAAATCAGAAGAAGGAGCAGAGAGCAATGGAGGCATTAATTCTCCTTCTGGCTTCCTCCTCGGACCTCCCTTGTTGGACCGTCTTAGTAGGCTCATTGGTGAAAGATTCGGGCAGATTTGTTTATTTGCCTTTTTCTCAAGTATTTTTAAAGCTTTACTATTAGGGGAAACTTTGAACTCTAGTAGTCTCATTTCATTTTTGTAGATGTTGTTCATTTTTTTAAACAAAGGTTATAAAAGTTATGGGAAATTTTTTTCCCAATTATTCTGAAGGGAAGTATCATTTCTTGACTATCCTGCTTTATTCTCTTCCCACAATCCCCAGCAAAGACAGGGACAGGAAGTACTTAAAATCTCTCTCCTACTCACCATTCTGTCCATGAAAATCTTGTCATTCTTTGTACATCATACAGTGTGCCACTGACTTGACCTTGACATGCTTTTCTGTCAGGATGAAGGCAAGTTGCATGTTTCTTTTCAGCCTTGCTTCCTAGTCCTTTGCTTTAGCCATCAGAGTGCCAGCCTCCATCAGATTATTCCAACAGTGAGTCCATTCATCCATGCATCTGTTAGGTCCTGGTAACTGACCTAGCTGAATAACAAGCAGTTCCCACATCCATAGATCTTTAACAAACAGAACTATTTATTATTTCCATCCTATAACCCTGCTTATTTCCCATCCAGAGCCTCACTAATTTCTATTATCAGTGCCTAGAATGCCCTTTGATCCATGGCCCTGTGACTAATTTCCACACAGCCTCAAAGACTCGGCTCTTATGGTCCTTGCTTTTAAGAATTATTCCCGGGCGTGGTGGCGCACGCCGTTAATCCTAGCACTTGGGAGGCAGAGGCAGGCGAATCTTTGTGAGTTCAAGGCCAGCCTGGTCTACAGAGTGAGTTCCAGGACAGCTGGGGCTACAGGGAGACCCTGTCTCGAAAAGACCAAAAAAAAAAAAAAAAAAAAAAAAAAGAATTAATAACTCTCAGGGCATCTCTGTAATCTCCCAAGAACTGGACTTTACAGGCAGTTGTGAGCCATCTGACATGGGTACTGGGACCCAAACTCAGTCAAGAACAGTAGGTGCTCTTAACTGCTGAGCCATCTCTCCAGCCTCAAGATTATGCATTTCTGGAGGGCAGGATCTAACTTGATAGGTTTCTTACATGTGGTTGGCAGTCAAGCACATGATAGGTATTTAGGAAGTACATCTTTCTGTTACCGTTAGTATGGTATGTTATATGATACAAGTTAATGGAAGTGCAGCTCTTCTGTTTTTTTCTTTGACAAGACTTTTCCAGATCTGTACCTCATTTCCTTTTCTACTATTCCTTTAAAATAAAATAAGCTATTCTGATCACTTTACTTTAACCCAATGTTGCTTTAGAGGGAAAAAAAATGGATTGGGGTGGGAGGTGGTTCTTTAACATTTCTTCCTGTTTTCCAGAGAGAAAGAATTTGCTTCTGTCAGCTGACATTTAGTAACTTATTTCTGGCTGGAGAAGTGCATAGCAGGCTAATTTGGTGGTTCTCACCATTTCTTCTGATTATTATTGAATGAAGCAGGCTTAGCCCCACTGATAAGCCGTTCTCTTCTCTCTTTCTCTGAGGTGTGAGCTATGCCTTTCATCTTAGGAAAGGAAAGAGAAGATGTTTAAATTCATGGTCTTTGAAGTGATCTAAGATTTAGATGCTGAACTGAGAGACATTAATACATTTATTACTTAAAAGTCATGTGCATTGTAGCTCTGTCATTGTGCTTATTAAAGGAATCTTTTATAATTTAAAAATTTTTTTATGTGTACAAGTGCTATGCCTGCATGTAGGCAGGTGTTGTGCAATGCCCTCAGAGACCAGTAGAAGGCGTTGGAGTCTCTGGAGTTGGAGTAACCACTGTGTTAGCTGCTATGTGGGTGCTGAGAATTGAACCCAGGCTTGCCTGCTGCAAGAATAGTCAGTGCTCTTAACAGCTGAGCCATCTCTCCAGCCCCACAGAATCATTTATTATTTTTTTACACAGGCATTTGTTTTTAGTCACTTGAGATTAGATCTGCCCACAAAACTCAAATGAGTTCAATTTACAAGTTATTTTTACCATGTACTAAGAATTTGAGGGCTCATTCCTTTGCCTGCAATAATTTCAAATATTTAATGCAGCCCAAGTGTTAACAGTAGTTACTACTAGGAAATGTGTATATTTATTGGCTTCGAGGGGCCTATCCCTAGGCTGTGGTGACAGCAGGGTCAGTTGGGGGCGGTGGAAGTGCATTGACCACAGTCCCTAGCTTTCCAGGGGAAGAATCCACTGAGGCATTATGATGAACACAGGTTCTGCTTTATGTTTATGAGTTGGTTGTTTTATGAAACAGTTAGATATCCCTTCTCTTATATTTGCATTGTCATTCAGCTTCCTGTGTTTCTCATTGGAGCTTCGTATTTCTAACCCAGAGGCCATAGACCAGTGGTGAATGGTCAGATTCAATCCCAAAGTTGTAGGCCTATATAACATTAGAAAAACAAAACAAAGCATTGTTCAGAGCCAAAATTTTTATATATAATATAGTTTAATGACTTAATTTTGATAAATTTTTATATGTGTATGAATGTACTGTCTGCATGTAGGTTTGTGCACCCGTGTTTTGCATTGCCACAGAGGTCAGAAGAGGGTGTCGGATTCCCCTAGAACTGGAGTTAAAGACAGTTCTCAGCTGCCATGTGTTGCTGGGGATCAAACCCGGGTCCTCTGTAAGAGCTGCCGGTGGTCTTAACCGCTAGGCCATCCCTACAGCCCAGTTTAATGACGTATTTACAAATTTTAGCATATTTAGTACCTCTGGACTGGAATTTCTAGCAATAGCTGAGGTATAAACTGTTAAATGTGTCACAATCCTCTGATCTCATTATTCCTCTGTAGTGATAAAAAGCTGCATCCTTTATGAAGAAAGGGGTCCATTTAGCTCACAGTTCTGGGGACTAAACATGCAAAATCTGGCACTAGCTCTGGTGAGAGCCCCAATGGTCTCTCATATCATGTCTAGTAGCATCACAGGGGGTTGTGTGAGAGAGAAAGGTCTCGTGGGGAAGCAAGCTGCAGAAGAGCAGGGAGGAACCAGTCTTGGTCTTTCTCAAGATAGCTTCCCCAGGGTCTGCAAGGACTGCATGAACTCCTCCAAGGGCAGCACCCTCACTAGGCCCTGCCTCTTAAAGATTAGTCACCTCCCAAACCACCAGGCTGAGGACCCAGCTTCCAATCCCATAGCACTCCAATGTCCAGTCCACAGCCCTCCATTGTGACAGGGTGCTCACCACCTATCATTGCCTTCCACTGTGACGACGATCATGGAACCATACTGCTCATTGGTAGGGGACTGGGAAAGAGCCTGATGAGACTCTGAGAAAAAATAGGAGAGGGCGTAGTTCTTGTGTGTATGTGTGTGTATGGTTTATGCATATGTGCCTGCACACGTGGGGGTGGGGTGGGGTGGGAGAGGTTGTTGTCAGGTGTCTTGTTCAATCTTTTCACCTTGTTTTTGTGAGACCTGAACTCTCACTAAGCCCAGGGCTCACAGTTTTGGTAGAACTCTCAGGGTCCACCTGTCTCTGTCCTCCCTGGGGATGAGTTTACAGCTGAGAGTTACAATCCCTGACTTTAACAAATCTTTGGGAATTTCATAAGTGTGTACAATGTACTTTAATCCTGTCCATCCCCCACATCTCCCCCAACTCCTTCCAGATCCCAACTTTGTGTTTTCTCTTTTACTTGAGAGCCCCTCAAGTACAGTTTGTGCTGCCTTGCTCTTCAGTTATGGGGCCATCACCTGTTCATAAAGCCCCTCCCTAGCTCTCACTGGAATGTTGGCTGACTTGATCTTGCTCAGGTCTTGTGTATATGCCTGACGTTTGTATGTGAGTTCTGGGGATCCACACTTCAGTTTTTTTTTTTAACTTTATAAAGAAAATACACTTGGGAGACCCTATCTCAACACACACACACACACACACACACACACACACACTCTTGAGTTCTAATGCTGGTGCAGTGAGCCCTTTAACAACAGAATATCTCCCCAGCCTGAAGAGGGCAGACTTCGTGATGACTGTTCCTACACCTTTATATTATATGAGTATCTAGACTATGAATTTTGATTAAAAGTGCATATATAAAAAAATAAAAATAAATAAATAAATAAAAGTGCATATATGACTTTCACGCATTTGCTTGCATGCCTTCGAATTTTTGACCTTCTGGCTGCTTGGAGAACATTCAACCCAATTCTTGCCAGGCCTGACAGCTCTAATAAGCAAAAATGTACAGGTCCATCTGAGTGTGTGTGGTTTTTCATTTCAGTTGATACTTGTGTGTAACAAGGTCAGTATTGCACAGGAGAGGTAGCCTTTTACTTTGTTCTTAGGTCTCTCATTATTTCTTAGCTTGACTTCTGCCAGGAGTGGTGTAGACATTTGAGATACTTCAGCAAGTGGCACATGGGCCCTTGACTTGCCTTCTTATAGTCAGAAAAGGTCTGTGAACAAGTGCCATGTCTAAAGGTACTTTTATGTGTTTGTTTGGCAAGCATTTATTTAAGTTGTTGACATTCATTTTGGGCCCACGTCCTGCTTATAAGGTGTCCAGGAAATGGGGACTGTTTGGGATGACCAAGAATTGTAGAGATGGATAATCTCAATGGCTGTACAACATTGTGAACTAACTGATGACTCTGAATGGTATACTTAATGGGACTGAAATGCTGAATGTAATGTGTATTGTTTTTGAGACAGGGTTTAACTGCATAGCCCTGACTGACCTGGAACTTGCTATGTAGAGCAGGTTGGCCTCGAACTCACTGAGATCCACCTGCCTCTGCCTCCTAAGTGCTAGGGAGTTTGGAGTCAGCTTGTCATAGCAAGTTCTAGACCTTCCACTGGGACATACTGAGATGTTGTCTCAGAAAACAACTGAAAAAAGGGAAGAAAAGAAAGGAAATGGGTCTGAAGAGATGGTTTAGAAGTTAAGAGTTTATGCTGGTCTTCCAGAGGACCTGAGTTCAGTTCCCACCACCAGATCAGGTAGCTCACAACCACCTGTAACTCCAGCTCTAGGAGATCTGATGCCCTCATCTGGCCGACATGGGCATCAACATTCATGTGTACATACTCTCAAACAGACACACACATATCCACATAATTAAAAAAAAATAAAATAGGGGCTGGAGAGATAGCTCAGCAGTTAAGAACACTTGCTGCTTGTTCTAGTTTCTCTTCAATTGTGACAAAACACTCTAACCAAAACCAACTTGGGGAGGAAAGGGTTTATTTGACTCACATCTCCCAGGTCACAGTTCATTGCTGAGGGAGCCCAACATAGGGCAGGAACCTGGAGGCAGGAGCTGAAGCACAGGCCGTGGAGGAATGCAGCTTACTGGCTTGCTCCCCTGGCCCATGCTCAGCCTGCTTTCTAATACATTAGACAACAACTGTTCAGGGGTGGTATCGCCCACAGTGGTCTGGGCCCTCCACATCACTCAACAATCACAGACATGGCCACAGGCCAGTCCAATGGAGCCAGTTCCCCAAATGAGCCTCCCTCAACCCAAGTGTGTCAAGTTGACACTAAAGATCTCCAGCACACTGCTCTTGCAGAGGACCTAGATTCAGTTCCCAGCACCCAACCCACATGACAGCTAACAAATCTTAAAAATAATTTTTAGGGGCTGGAGAGATGACCTACTAGGTAACAGCCCCGACTGCTTTTGCAGAGGACCCAGGTTCGATTCCCAGCACCCACATGGCAGTCGAGAACCATCTTTAACTCCAGTTCCAGGGAAATCCAACACCTTTTTCTGACCTCTGCGGCATTGCACTACACGGGTGCACAAACCTACATGCAGACAGTACATTCATACACATAAAAAAATAAATTAAAGCCGGGCGTGGTGGCACACGCCTTTAATCCTAGCACTTGGGAGGCAGAGGCAGGTGGATCTTTGTGAGTTCAAGGCCAGCCTGGTCTACAGAGTGAGTTCCAGGACAGCTGGGGCTACAGGGAGACCCTGTCTTGAAAAAACAAACAAACAAAAATTAATTAATTAATTAAAAAAATATATAAATAAAAAATCTAAAAAAATAATTTTTAAAATACTTAAAAATAAGAAGTGCAGAAAGCTGAAGCTGGATGTACTTCATAATTTTTCTGACCAAGACGCCGAGACCCCATCTGTGCACCACGCCTGCTTTCCCTTTGGTTCTTTCCTTGAGGCTTCGTTTCCTCTGAAGGTACAGGAGCCTCTATGGCTCTTCGTAAGTCATTCTTTCTGGATTTTTCCCTTTCCTGTGGACTCTCCTGGCTGCCTTCCTTCAAATATCTCTAGAAGAGAAGAGACAACTTACACAGCCTAGGAATAATTTGAGATTCAACAGAAAAGTCATAAAAATATTAGAGAGTTCTCCTAAGTCCCTCCCCTGAGCACCCTAATGTCCATCATATGAGTATTTGTCTAACTGGGAAATCCACACTGGTACATTACTATTAAGTCACGAATCTTGTTTGTGTGTCCATGGTTTTTTCTCTGGCTTGTGTGTACACCTCTTCCTGTGTAAGTGTGTGGGAGTCAGAGCAACCTACAATGTCACTCCTTGTCTTCTGATTGGTTTGGGAGCTTCCAGAGAGTCTCTGTCTCCCGTCTCCCCACGGGAGTGCTGAGATAGGTGTGTGCCACTGCCCTGGGGTTCTGTGACTCTGGCCGTCAGGCCGGCTCAGCTTTACCTGCTGAGCTGCCTCCCCAGCCCCTTCACCAGTTTCCCATCAGTGTTCCCTCGTCAGTACTAGGACTCAGTCCAGAGCACCACACTGTACTTGTCACACTTGGCTTTTTAAGACTTGCTCAAGCCCCAGTCCAGGCAGCTTCTCTCCCCTCCAGCACTCAGAGTTCCCGTGTTTATGTCCTAATTCCATCACTGCTGCACCTTTAAGAATCTGAATTCATTTTCTCTTCATCTATGGTATTCAAGGCACTGCATCTCTGCACAATCTCCTAGTCTCCCTTCCTTTTAGGAAAACCTTTGCAGTGGCTGAAGACAGACCCCTTGACCCGCAGTCGTCAGTGCCACAGAGAAGCAAGAAGCTCATGCTGTGAGATGGGCCAGAGCTCTCTTTGGCTATTCCCTGCCCTCCCCCAAGGCTGATTCTGGGAAATGACCCAGAAACATGACATTTTTTTCCTGAAGGAAACAACCTGGCATAATAACTTGACATTCTGCCAACTTAGCAGGATACTCATATATTAAAGGTAAACAGGTACCTTCAGACCTGTTTCCTTAGGATATAGTGTGCTCTTGGGATGTCAAAAAAGATGATCAGCTTGTTAAAGAGACAACTGCCTGGGTAGCTCTGCCAATCCTCTGTGACAAGCTTCCTTGTCCCAGCTGTCCTGGAACTCTCTCCGTAGACCAGGCTGGCCTTGAACTCACAAAGATCCGCCTACCTCTGCCTCCCAAGTGCTAGGATTAAAGGCATGCGCCACCACGCCAGGCGCCACTTGTCCTTTAGACCAGGGGTGTGTGTGTGTGTGTGTGTGTGTGTGTGTGTGTGTGTGTGTGTGTGTATTTGAGGCAGAATCTCAGGCTGGCTTTGAACATGTATAGTTGAGAATGACCTTGAATTTCGATCCTTCTGCCTCTACTTCCTTAGTGCTAGGATTATGGGTATGCACCTCTATGACTGGTTCACGTAGCACAGAGGATTAAACCCAGAGCTTTGGACGTACTAGACAAGCAGTCCACCCACTGAGCTCCATCCACAACTTCAGACTCAAATATATTTTCAACTGTCTAGCAGATGTTTCTACACAGATGTCGGCTGGATGTGTCACATTTAACATATTTGATACTGAATCGTCACTCTTTTCCCCACTGCCAAGCCTGTATGAACTCAAGTCTTCCCATTCTTGACTGTGGCAATTTCATTCTCTCTCCTAGTTGCTAGGGCAACAATCCTTAGAGTCATCCTCATCTGTGTTCTTCCTTTCACACCACACAACTTGCGCATGTGGGTATCATGAAGATTCTTCCTTGAAAACAGTGAGCACTCACTATTCCCGCCATTAACAGCCTGCTTTGAGCTCCAGCATCTGTCATCTGTACCACTGAGGTAGTCTCCCACTTACCCCCTGAAGGATCCTTTGGAAAAGGATACTCTGGAAAGATGGCCCAGTGGTTAAGAGTACTGGCTGCTCTTCCAGAGGACCAGGGTTCATTTCCCAGCACCCACATGGCATTTGACAACCATGCATAACTCCAGTCCCAGGGGATCCAGTGCCTTCTTCTGGCCTCTGTGGGCATTTCACAACATGGGTGCACATACACATAGGCAAAATACTCATATGCATAAAATAAATGTAAAGTAATTTTAATGATCAGTTCACCTCATGACTCTCTTCTCTGCCCTTCAAGAACTTTCTTCCTCTGTAATTCTGAGTAAAACTTCTGCCTTCCCTCTGCCTGAGAGGTCTGTGCTATCTTGTTCCCATGTGTTCTCTAGAGACAGCTGCTCACCAGAGTCCTGACTACAGTGAAGGCAGCTGAAGCCTGCAAAGTTGGAGTGAATTGCCCCAAGGCTCACAGCTGATGTGACACCCTTCGAGCTGGCTCTAGATCCTTCAGCCTCTGAGCCACAAAGCCAATGGCCTTTATGAAGTTGGGGCTGGAGAGTGAATAATTGTGTGCCGCCCGCTCGCGAGCCCTGCTCAAGGCTTTGGCGCATTTGTCAATTTGCAGACAAGGCCGGCTGAGAGGAGGTCATTGCTGGTCGTCAGTCCTAAATCCCCAGAAGGACATTGTGACCCTTTATTTTCCTTTTGTTTAAACCCACATCTCTCTGTCTTTTCATAAAGTCATCTGGGCTTTGGTCCAGGGAGAGGTTGTTGGTTTCTCATGTCCTTTTCCAAGACCACACAATAACATTGCCTTCGGGAACTGTAAATGGCATTTCCCCTAGCCCACAGGAGGGTGGCAAGTGGCTGCTCAGCTGGGAGCCTCCAATCAATTCTTGTTCTTTGGATTTATAGACTGCTTAATACCTGTTCCCTGAGGCTGTTTCCCTGAGCGGCCAGCCCCTGAGTTTGGGAGGCAGGCTGCTCCTAAGAGATCCCAACTTCTCTCTCCCAGGGTGGTTCCCAGGGACTCCAGTTACTTAGAGCTTGCTCTCAGATGCCTGGCTGGATCTGGGCCTGTCCAGTAAGGGCCCTCTTCTGAGCAGGAAGATCCTGGACCTTCCTACAGGAGGTGAATTGATTTTCATGCTCTATGTTAAATTATGACACACTTGGTAGCTCATAGCAATCTGCTTGTTATCTCAATTTCTGTAGCTTCCCTGGTGTTGGTTAATTGTAACTATCAACTTGATAAAACCTAGACTCACCTGAGAAAAGAGCTTCAACTGAGGAATTACCTAGATCAAGGTGGCATGTGAGCCTGTCTTCAGGGGAAGATGTTGGGCCTTGATTGATATAGAAAGACCCAGCCCATTGTGGGTAGCACCATGCTGGACAGGGACAGGGGCTCTTGAACTGAGAGAGAAACAGAGAGAGAGCACTAGCTGAGAGCAGAGTAGGAAGCAAGCCTGCCCACATTCATTTCTGTCTGCCCTTGACTGTGAACATCCTGTGACAGCTGCTCAAGCTCCTGCCTTGCCTTCCCCCAGTGATGGAGTGTAACCTGGAATTGGAAGCGGAGTAAGCCCCTTCTCCCCTAAGTAACTTTTTGTCAGAATATTTTATCACGGCACCAGAGATGATACTAGAGCATCTGGCTTCTGGCTCCGGTCTCATCAGGTTGAAGTATTGGTGTTGCCTGGCACTGTAATCTCACCAGACTTCAAGGGGAACCCCACGTCCGGGTTCCCACAGGTTGCTGACAGAATTTGTCTCCTTTCAGACACAGGACCATGATTGCTGTTTTCTTTCAGCTGTGGGTCAGGGGGTGCCCACAGCTCCTTGCCATATGGCCAGCCCAGGACATGACAGCCTCCTTCACACTGGTAAAAAGCACTCTAGCCACACCTTGCAAGGCGGGGTATTAGAGTCTAATGCAGTCACCTCCCTCCTCCCTTGCAGTTGCCCACTCAGTACTAGTGAGTCTCAGGTCCTGCCCCCCCCCCAACTCGAGGGGAGTGAATGCATAAAGGTGTGAATAGCAGAAGGCGGAGATCACCAGGGTCTCCATAGCAACCATGTTACCTCCCCGCCACACACACACACACACACACACACACACTCATTGCTGAGAAGCCCAGAACACCTCATGTAGCCCCACAGGCAGGCTTTGCTGGTGGATCAGCATAGGATAGATGGCAGGGAGAGTGGCCTCTGCGCAGCCCTTGCTTCCACCAGGCCACTGCTGTGACCTCACAACGTGCAGATGTCAAGGCCGGGGCAGGCGGTGCTCTCCTCAAGGACCACCTCCTCTCCCCTTCCGTCATTCTTCAGAGTCATGAACCTTTCACTTCCAGTTGTAGAGCTAATTCCTAACAGCAAGGCAAGGCTGATTCTTTGCTTATGTGTTTCTCCAATGTGCACTGAATTTGATTTTCTAAGAAACTATGAGCTGAGATGTCATTTTTTTTTTCATGGTTCATCTAGAAAACTCATAATGCCTGCTCCTGGTGACCCTTTGTGCTCGTTCAGCTCAGATGTAAGTGAGTTAATTATTGGATGAAGTGAACCAGGGCTGCCTTTCTTGTTCCAGAACCAAATATGGTAGTTATTAGCTCTTGTACTGAAGATTATTCCTTATGAATCCGGGCAGTGGGAGTTTACAGTCGGCCCCATCTTCTCCCTAGTTACTTTATGACTGTTAATGAGTGGGTATAGTGTTGACTCACTTTGAATGATTACAATTTTTCAATCTAATCATTTAAAGCCTCAGTACCTATTTACAAATAACTTTACAGCTTGGCATTGTCTCTGTGTAACAGAGAACTAAGATTTGTGTGTATGTGTGCATATGTACCTGTGTGCACATGCATGTGGAAGACAGGTCAATGTTGGGTGTTGTTCAAGGATCTGCCCACATTGTTTTTTGTGATAGAGTCTCTCACTGGAGCCTGGGATGTTCCAGTTAGAGTAGGCTGGCTGGCCAGTCGGAAGTCTCCAGGGATCCACCTGTCTCTGCACCCTGCCCCCCTTAAAGTGCTAGGAATATAGGTGTGTGCCACCAGGCCTGGCTTTTGCATGGATTCTGAGAATCAAACTCAAACTCATCCTAATGCTTACATAGCAAGTTCTTTAAGAACTGAGCTAACTCCCCAAGCCCCCCAAACTGGCATTTTATGTTTTAGAGCTCTTTTTCCCCACCCCAGTCCTTGGTACTAGAGATGTCACATAATACATATATGTATGTCTTACCCAAATCTTCTCAAAAATCTGGAATCTGGGGCTGGAGAAATGGCTCCCTAGTTCAGAGCACTGGCTGCTCTTTCAGAGTACCTGGGTTCAATTCTTGCCACCTACATGGCCGGTAACAACCATCTATAACTCCAGTTCCAGGGGGAGCCCAACTCCCTCTTCTGACCTCTACAGGCATTGCAGGACACAGGTGCACTTACACATGGCCAGGCAATACACTCGTACACATGAAATAAAAAAAAAATATTTTTTTAAAACTATGGAATCTTGTGTCTCCTTTTAAAGGAGAGCACACAAATCTAATCTCTGCTCAGGCATTAAGACAAGAAGGCTGAGGTCCCACGCTGGCTTATTCTGTTAGAATTAGTTTGAAATTCCTTTATTATTTTACATTTCAAGCATATGTGACTCATTATGCTAGCCCAGAAAGGATATGTTAGAGGAAACACTAAAATAAAAATTTTTTATAAAACCTATTGAAGTTTGCTTACTGAGCCACAGTCACACACCTGGGGAAAACCAAATCCTCTTTAATTTTTTTCTCTTAAATTTCATGTAAATCATACCCAGATGGTTAATGGGAGCATAAATTGCTTTTCACGCTACATGAAAACCTTGGAAATTCATTTTTAAACTATCATAACAAATATGCATTCTTGTAAACTGTACCGCTTATATGTGGGCGCGTGGGGAATAGGATAAAAGGTTCACGCTAGGGACTTTGTGGCCCAGCCTCTGGTAGATCAGCCTCGTCCTCCTTTGCAGGGCCCGGCTTCCTCTTCAGCTGGTGCAGAGGGACTGTGACGTGATGGGAGCCCCACAGCTTCTCAAGGTAGATGGAGAGCACGCTCTGTTGATCCTTGGCCATACCTGGTGTTGCTTTTAGGACTACTGAGAATCTCCTTCAATTTCTGTCACTGTACAGCTTCCAGAGTTCCTCCAGCATATGTTAGTGCCACCCAGAAGCCCACAGAGAGGTGACTGTGAGTGGAGTCCCCCTCTGGTGGTCATTTTCTCATGTTTCTCTTGATGGCCCAGATGTGTGCATCTGGGAGTATCTCATGGGGACCACTCAGCCCAGCCCACTGTGGGTGGAGTAGACCAGGCAAGCCTCTGTAGTCACCCCAAGACCGAAGGCCTGCATCTCTAACCACCCTTTATTACACTCTACTTTCCTGGAATTTCCGCTCATAATATATATATATATATATATATATATATATATATAATGTATATATATGTATATATACATACATATATGTATGTATATATACATATATATACATACATATATGTATGTATATATACACATATACACACACACACATACACACACGTGTGTGCATGAGAAAGAGTATGCATGCTCACCCTGTGCATGCCAGTGCTCACAGAGGCCTGCAGAGGGTATTGGGTCCCCTGGAAATGGAGTAACAGGTGCTTGTGAACTACCATGTGGGTGCTGGGAACTAAACCTGGGTCCTCTACAAGAAGTAAATGCTCTTAGTCACTGAGTTATTTCTCCAGCCCTACATTTATTTATATTTGTGTGTGTGTCTGTGTGTGTCTATGTGTCTGTGTGTGACCTGGGGATTGACCTCACATCACCAGGTCTAGTAGCAGGTGCTTTTCCCCACAAGCCATCTTACCAGCCCCTCGTAGTCTGATCACACTCTGTAGGGGCTGAACCCTTTAAAGACTTCAAAAATTAATTTTCTAGGCTGGGCGTGGTGGCGCATGCCTTTAATCCTAGCACTTGGGAGGCAGAGGCAGGCAGATCTTTGTGAGTTCTAGGCCAGCCTGGTCTACTTAGCGAGTTCCAGGACAGCAGGAGCTACAGGGAGACCCTGTCTGAAAAAGAACAACAACAACAAAAAATTAATTTTCTAAGTGATATGTGAATATATATTTTCTTTGTTAAAAACTTAAACATTATAACTAAAGTCTCTTTTAATTACCCCCCATACTGTGCCCAGCCTGGTTCTCTCACAAGTCCCTCCATCAGATGCACTTGCTGTGATTGGCTGCGTGTGTCTCTTGCTGGCTCTTTCTCTTTGTGCTACCAGATGAAAACCCATTGGAAATAGGTTCCTGTTCCTATTCTAGCTAGCTGATATCTACTGCATAAGCCATTCTTTCTACCCCCGCTGTTCCACAGAGATGTGTATTTCATAGAGATCAGCTCTAAGCTGATCCCCCCTCCCCTCCCCCTTTCCTTCTCCTTCCATCTCTCTTTTCTTCTCTGTCCTACTTTCTCTCCCTGTATCCCCTTTGAGATCAGAGGCTGTCCAAGAATTTGCCATGTAACCCAGGCTGGCCTCAAACACTTGATCCTTCTCCCTCGGCCTCCCAGATGCTGGGATTACAGGTGTACACTTCCATGCCCAGTCTTCTAGGAGCTCTTTCAATGACATAGGAATATATAAACACACACAACACACACACACACACACACACACACACACAGAGAAGCATGCACACATGAGCACATTCATATCAAATATATATATAAACATATGTATATAAAATCTATCACATTTTTTTCTGCAGTGCTTTCTAATTTTTTTATCTTTTTATTTTATGTGTATGAGTGTTTTGGTGTACCCAAGCATGCAACATCTGTGGAGGCCAGAAGAGGGGATGGATCCCTCAGAACTAGACTTAACAGGCAGTTGTTAGCCACCAGCCAACCATATGGTTGGGGTTGGTGCTCTGTAAAAGCAGTCAGTGCTCCCAGCTGCTGAGCCTGCTGCAGCTCCAGCAGTGTTGTTTAGTCAACTACATTCCGGAAAGATTTGGGGGGGGGGGCTTCATTCAATATCCTGTAATTCTTTTTTTAATATTATGAAAAGTTCCATTTTTTGTTTCTCTCTTAAGGTCTCAGAAGACAGAGCTTCACAATGAAGGCTACATTTTGGAATTGGATTGCTGTTCCTCCTTAGAACACCTGGCAGATCAAAAACTCATCCCAGAGTTTACTAAGAAGGTGAGACCAGGGCAGTCTCTCAGAGTGGGCACTGAATAGATGGGCTGGCAAGGGGGTAGCGGGGAGGCCAGCCACACCCAGGGAGCAGCTCCAGATGCCTGTGGAACAAGATGGCTCCCCTCTGCTCAGGCAGTTGTGTCCTGTCCTGTAGGGCTGGAGTGTCATCCCTGCAGGCTCACTGCCTGACTCACTAAGTCCTCAAAATCCTACCTCCCCCTAGTCCTGGGTTCTTTATTGCCCCAGGTCCCCTTTCTTTTCTAGCATGGGAGCAGGCCAGAGTCCTGTGGTTACCAGCATGACATTGTACCCGGGAGCATTGCCTGCCTTCAGGGAATTCCTATCTGCCTAAAAACACCCTGGTTTTGACCTGTCTTCATGTTGTATGTGATTGTAGTGGTGTATTAACCAACTGCAGGGTCCACTTGAGTTCCAGTATAAGAATGAAAGTGGTTTTCTAAGTTGTGTAGATGTCTGTATAAGTAGGACCATCTTCTTTGCAAGTACTTCAATCAAATTTGATGGGATGAAGTAGAGGCTGAATTCTCCTGGTGACCCGAAGTGTGTGGAAAATGTGACCAAGTACTCAGGACTCATGGGGGTTGTGTAGGGAAGATGCACAAGAGGGCCTCCATCGCTCTCCATCCTGTGATACAGTGCCTTGGTCCTAACTGAACCAGATCATGTATAATAGATTCATTGAATCTGATGTTAAGGAAGCAGCACCCCATTTATGGCTGTTCAGGTGCTGTGCTTCTGCAGTGCTGAAGTGGGGACAGATGACTATCTGGGGTCTAAGCCCTGGAGGACATTAGACAGGTTTTATTTAGCTTTTACTTTTTCTTCTAGCATTTTCCCCCCACATCATGTGTGTGTGTGTATGTGTGTGTGTGTGTGTGTGTGTGTGTGTGTGTGTAGACACCAGTCTGAGGATTTGCTCAATAATTGGTTATGATTGGTACTTGCTCATTCTATATGTTTGATAAGAGCTCTGACCTTTCTTGACAGTTGACAGCTCGTAGGAGAGGGAGTGTCAGTTTTCTCGGGGTGTGTGGGGGGTGTGATCTCTAGTAGGTTGACCATGCTCCAGTCGATGGCTCCAAACCCATGCATACTTGAACAGAACTAATTTGACTCAGTAGGTTATTAAAGCAACAACAACAACAACATATGAAGTTGAGTGGGGGATTAGGGAGGAATCTGAGGGGGGCATGAATATGATCAAAATACATTGTATAGACATATGAAATTCTCAAAGAATAAACTTAAATATCATTAAAGAAAAGAACTCTGGGCCTAGCCATTTGGAAATGATCCACTTTAAAGTTCATTGTGTTACCAGGCTCTTTGCCCACATACGGTTTCAAACTGGATCCCGGCAGAGGAGACCACTCTCAGACTAGATGCTGAGATTTCCTCCCTGGAATGTCAGAGTCACTCACATCTGAACACGAAGATGGCCCATGCTCATTGCTGCCTGGAGAAGCCAGCGAGTGCCAACCAGCCCGTGTACATCCGCCATCACTGTCTGCCAGGGGACCCAGGCTGAACTCAGAAGGAGTCAGCATTGCTAGCTGTTGGTGTGGCTTCAGTTTCTAGACCAGTGGCCATGACAACCAGAAGAAGGACAAAATACTAGGAGTGAGCTCATCCCTCTTGTCTTCTTTCCTTTGCTGGACATGGTTTCTAGAGAAAGCGCCACTTCTGTGCTCAGAGCAGAGGGATCATGGCAGACAGCGGCACCTGCCGACTTCCTGTACCTTCAGCACAGGCAGAAGGCTGTAGCTGCTTCCTGAGAAGGACTAGACTGAAAACCAGTTGTGTTTTCTTCACTGTAAATATTTAATAGATACCTTGATCCCTATTTCCACATGTGCAGTGGTGACACTTGATAATTGCCATTCAGGTAGGCCAAGATGAGGACGTCTCTGGCTCCTGTCCCTATGACAAGTAGATCCGTCCTTGGACACGATGCTAATTAACTCATTTTGTCATTTGTTCTGTTATGAAAGCTAGGCTCATGTTCTTTTTTCACATATTAGAATTGAATTCAAACCAAGTAGATTTTTTTGTTCTTAAGAACAATGTCCCAATATTATTTTCCCAGCAAATGTTTTATATTAGCAGAAACTTTGGCTAGAAAATACGAATAGGAGAGAAAAGAAACCTCATTATTCCCCACAATTAGGAAAAATAAAGTCACATTCTCTGTGTCATGTAGAATTAGCTAAAGCTGCTGTCATGTACAGCCCTTCTTCTAGTGGCCCTTACGCAGAAGCCAAGAGAGCCCTGTAAAGATGACACTCCCTTGAATAGGCCCCTAGGAGTTCCTAAATGCATGGATTGGTGTCGTTAAACCTAGGTCACAGCATTCTGTTTCCCATCTTCATATCCTGTAGTGCACCAGCCAACTGGCCTATATGTAAATTATTTATTATGGACCACAGAATTTAATTTAAAATGAAGTTCTGAGGAGACTTGGAGAGACTGTGTTTCCAAGTCCCAGGGCCAAGTGCACAGGGACACAGAGTCCAGAGGCTGTGAGAATGCCGGTGTCCCCTAAATTCCTTTGGGACAAGGTCCAGCTGTCATCCCAGGGGTACACTGGGGCTGTCTGTGGAGCCCTCTGGCATTTCCTGTTCCCAGAGAACTGTCAAGGAGACTGAGCCTTACAGGATAAAGGGCCTGTGCATTTATTCCTAAGAATGTTCACATCACTTTCCACTCTCCGGAGCTTCTTGGGAAACTCACAGGAGCAAGAGCCATTATTGCATCCAAAATAATAACCCAGATTTAAAGTAATGATGGCAAGCCACAAGAGCAGTGCCGTAGCTTTGTCGTGGCTTCACTAAACAGTAATTCCCAAGTGTTATCGGCACACATGTGTAAATGGGAATTGAGTGTGAAAAGAGCTTTGAAGTTTCCAGAGTCACTGCACAAGTCTGGCTCCCACTGACATGCCATCTTCGAGGAACACCCTGGGCTGGTAGAGGTGAAGGCTGTGCCCGGGGCTCGGGACTGCTGAATTGCTGAACAGCAGGGCTGGATCCACCCATCCCTAGGAGAGAGAAGCACCGTGGGTGGGGAGCAAGCTGAATGCTCTTTAACCAGGTAGGCTAGGAAGGTTCTAGAGAAGAGCAGTGTGCAAGGGGGCTCTCCAGAGTAAGAAGGGAGAGGTAGATAGCGCCCTTCCTATAAGGACGGGAGTCTGAGTGTAGAACGAAGCCCCAGAGAGTAGGCCGCTTTGCCTCCACTGTGGGATGCATGGAGAAAGGGCTCCTCTCTGCAGGGTTATTTAGATTGTGTGGAATGGAGTCCTGCTCAGATGAGCTCAGCTGAGTTTCCTGTGAGGATATAGGGAATGACAGGGAGTGTGGGGACTGTCTTGAACATACACGAGACTACTGGGGAATAAAAACACAGACAGTGTTGTTTGTGGGTTATGGTGACATACACCTGTAATCCCAGGCTAGATTGTGAGACCCTGACTCAAACATCCAGGGCTAGGGATATGGCTTGGTAGTCACCCATGGCCTAGCATATGCAAGACTCTAGAACTAATTCCCAGCACTACATGAAGAAAAGGAGGGTAATGGCTCTTCCTGCCTCTCTTCCTCTTTCCTCTTCTTCCCTCTCTCCTCTCACTCCTTTCCCTACCTGCTGGCCCGATTTATGCATCCATAAGTTTGTTTGACCTTGAAATTGGATTTGATGGCACAGACCCTAAGTGAGGCGCTTGTATGCACGTATGTTCCCCTCACACTGCTTGAAAGGCTTAATCCCCATTTAACAGGTAAAGAAACAGATGTAGAGAAGCTGTGCTGCTTGCCCCCAGATTATAATGTGTTTTGGCAGGCCTGGGATTTGAACCCAAGCTTCTGGACTCAGGGACCATGTTCATGGCCGTTCACCTATGCCTCCTCTTCTACAGAGCACATCTCTCTGACAGTAGAGTGCAAGAAAGATGGGTATAGCGGAACTCCAGGCCACCATGTCCAGCTTCCCTGGGTAAATGTCTCCTCATCCTGTCCACAGGAGATGCCATACTCCCTGCCCTTGTTCAGGTGACCTTTGCCCTCAGGCCCAAGTTGTTGGGCTGTGCTCCTGAGACTCACTCTATGAAGGAGCCCCAGACTGACAGGATCTCCTCCTGATCTACGTATGGCTACACTGAGCTTTCTAATGAGGACACCTGGGGGAGACTGCCTCAGTCTTGCCCAGTGGAGGAGGGCACGTGTGTCACCCTCAGAAAACCAAACCACCTGCTGACTCCCCAGCTGAGGGGAAAACCTGGCGACTTTGAAGATCTCTAAAAAAGAAACAGAATACCCCGGACTGTGGAGCTTTGCCTAGGGACAGAGATGACTCAGCAATGACTTCCTGGTTGATTACTGAGCAATTCAGAGTCCCCTTTCTGCAAATGCAGTCTTTCTTTAAAACAATTTATTTTATGTGGATATGTGTATGTGTATCACATTCATGTAGATGCTCTTAAAGGCAGAAGAGTGTATCAGATCCCCTGGAACTGGAGTTACAGACAGTTGTGAGCCTCCATATGTGGGTGCTGGGAACCTAATCTTGGTTCTTTACCAGAGCAGCAGATGCTCTTGTCTCTCTAGCCCCCAGAATCTGATTTTAATTGGTGCAAGACGCTGACTCAAAATGAAAAGAAAATTCTGTTAAAAAGGTGCCCCTGCACTCCCTGCACACTTACTTGTCTCCAGACCACAAGAACTGTGACTTTTTGGAGGGGGGGGGGGGATGGTTGTTTTGTTTTGTTTTTGGTCTTTTCGAGACAGGGTCTTTCTGAAGCCCCAGCTGTCCTGGAACTTGCTCTGTAGACAAGGCTGGCCTTGAACTCACAAAAATCTGCCTGGCTCTACCTTCTGAGTGCTAGGATTAAAGGTGCGCACCACCATGCCCAGATGACATTTTTATTTTTATTTTTTTATTTTTTTTTTTGTCTTTTTGAGACAGGGTCTCCCTGTAGCTCCAGCTGTCCTGGAACTCGCTCTGTAGACCAGGCTGGCCTTGAACTCACAAAGATCCGCCTGCCTCTGCCTCCCAAGTGCTAGGATTAAAGGCGTGCGCCACCATGCCCGGCCCCAGATGACATTTTTAAAAGATGAAAATCGTGAGGGTTTGGAGGAGGGGGGAAATATAAATAATAGAATATAATAATAATAAAATATAAATAATAGAATGCCAGAATGAGGGTGTCTTTGGTGTGGAAGCCAGTAAACTGGAGGCTGGCAGAGGGAGGGGCCTTGGTCACTGTTGTGTCTGCAGAACTTAAAAATCAGTGGAGAAATTAAGGAGAAATTCAGAGGTGGGGTCATTAAGACCTGTCCATAGAGGGGCAGGGAGTGGCTGAGATGACACTGGAGTGACTCAGGTATGAGCTGAGATCTTCTGTGAGGCTTGGGGACACAGCACGAAGAACCTTTGGGGACAGAGAGATAATGATAGACCTGTGAAACACCTAGGGAAACATTCCAGAAGGTTGGACCAGAGCTCAGGAGGAGGCTAAGGGTGGGCGTGTAGTTGAGGTTTGAATTCAGAGGCATGGAGACCCTGCAGGAGATGACAGGGTCAAGCTGTCACCTGGTGACTTATGCACATCCCGGAGGTGGCCGCCATCACCGGGTCAGTTTGTCATTGCCTGGAGGAGATTTGGTTCCAGCATCACAAAATGCACTGTTGGGTTGGTTAGTTGCTTTTCTGGGTCTTAGAGAAGCGATCATATGTATCTTCTTGCTGTGACAACTTGGATTTTCTGGCAAGGGCTTTAGCCCTGTGGTGGGATGCTTGTCCAGCCACACAAGGCCCCAGGCTCTAGCCCTACTGTTTGTTGTAGGCTTGCTTCTTCTTTTTCTTTTTAAATTTTTGTGTATTTCATACAGAACATCACAATCAGTCTTAATCCTCTCATACTCCCTTCCCCATTAGCAACCTTCCACAGCCCCTTCCCCCATTCATAGACTCTGACTATGAGTCTATTTGTGCAAAGGCCCATTGTGTCAAGTAAGCATCCCTAGATGTTCCTCAGTGCACATTCGTCCACTGAGGCCTAGTCAGCCCATCCAGAGTTCCTCACTTTAAGATGATCAGCTCTTGAGAACCGTCTGTAACTCCAATTCCAGGAGAACTCCTGTTCCAGGGGAATCCGACACCCTCTTCTGACCTCCACAGCATTGCACGACACAGGTGCACAAACCTGCATACAGACAGCACATTAATACACATACAAGAATAAATTTAAAAAATGTAAAAAAAAAAAAAAAAAGAAGATCAGCTCTTCTTCACACAGAGGTAATCAGCTGGTGGCAGGCTTGGTTTTTCAGTGGGCAAAGTTGATCAGCTCGGGCATCAGGAGAGCCAGACCTGCATTTCTCAAACTATGCTGAGGAGCGCTTTCCTTCCCAATTCACTGTGGAACAACTCAAAACTCAGAGGAGAAAAAGAAATTCCTCTGCTGAAGTAGAGGTGGGAAGAGGACCCCAGAGAACAGCTTCAAAAGCAGGAAAATGGCCAAGACAGAAGGCTCCCTTCCTGGGCTCAGTCGCCGAGGCCACCAATCCGTCTCCTGAGGGTGGTTGACAGGGCAGAAGGCCCAGAAGCCACCCTGCCAGGGATGTAGAATAAATGTGTTTAGGGAGAGAGTGGCCACTGAGACAGGTTGGGAGGAAGTTGTGTTTGAGGTAGGAGATTTGAATATTTTTAAAAGCTGAAAGGTTGGGGGGCGCGGAGTCAAGCCAGGCTTGGTGGCACTACCTAAACTTACACTTGGGAAGCTAAGACAGAAGGCTCACGAGTTCGAGGCCAGCCTGGGGCAGGTAGATACAGTTAGTGCCTTTCCTAGTTGATGTTTCTTGGACCAGTAGAGAGTGAAGCTTGGCTTTGGTGGTGGTGGGGTTGTGGAGGGGGGTAGATAAGAGACCCATCTCAAGAAAAGACGTCTGCAGAAGTCAGAGGTTAGAAAGATGGAGGTGGGGGTGGTAGGAACAGACACTCCTTCTGAGGCTGTGGGAGGTGGGAGGGAAGCTGCAGGCTTAGATATTGGTGGGTGGGGGAAGCTGGGCTGCATCCTTGAGGCCTCTGTTTTCTTAGGAGTCTCCTCTCCCAGCCAGCCTCTGACCTCCTACTATTTTTATTGGCTACGATCCTCCTGTTCTGTCGAGGTCAGTGAAGTCTGTTGCACCCACTGAGAGGGAGGAGGTCACTCCTCAGAAAAGGCATACATTCCTCCTCGAATTTTCTTCCTCTGTGAACCTTGATGCATAAGGCGGGGGTGTCAGAGTTCATCCTGTCTCCTCATGCATGTGGGTCTGTGAGAACCACTTCCAGTCCTGCCCTGGTCCCATAAAATCTCCATTCCAGCCCAGGACACAGGCATGGAAGTTGGCAGCCCCATGGTGGGTGTGTAAGCGTGAGCGAGTGAGGCACCACTGGGCAACAGCCGAAGGATGCTCACAGAGACTGTGGTCATGGATGAAATTGCCTGGGAAGGAAGAATCAAGGCTCTGAAAAGGTCCGCAGTGAGAAACCTGGTTACTTAAATTCATCATTCCTTAAAGACAATTTGAGAACTTTCTCATTGCTTCTCAACACCAAATACCCATACATCACAAGGCACGCTTAGGAAGATGTCCGGGGCTGGAGAGATGGCCTAGCGGTTAAGAGCACCGACTGCTCTTACAGAGGACCCGGGTTCGATCCCCAGCACCCACATGGCGGCCGAGAGCCGTCTGAAACTCCAATTCCAGGAGAACTCCAGCTCCAGGGGAATCCGAGACCCTCTTCTGACCTCCGCGGCGTTGCACGACACGGGTGCACAGACTTGCATGCAGGCAGTACATTCATACACATACAGAAATAAATAAAATTAATAAAAAAAAAATTAAAAAAAAAAAAAGGAAGATGTCCTCAGCAGGAAAACCATCAGCCACTACCAGGCTTCCATAGTCACAGGAAGTTATCAGAAGGGAGGCGTGGTTTCCTCTGCTTTTTATTTTCATTGTATATATTCAAGGCATACAGCATGAGATTTTGATGCATGCAGTGAATCAATTGCTATCCATTATTTGGCACAGCTGTCCTTGCTGTCCACCATCTTGTAACTGTTGTCCAACGCCAGGTCTCTGGATTGTTACCCACTATCTGGCACAGTTGTCCTTACTGTCCGCCATCTTGTAACTCTTGTCCTCCTCCAGGTCCCTGGACTTGCTCCCCCTGAGAATCTGAACCTTCATGCTCTTTCATGAACAGCTCCCCATTTTCTGTGCTTCTCCTGGCCCTGGTAACCATTTTACTCTGTTTCCTTTTATTTTTGAATCCACATATTGAAATCATACAAAACTTCTGAAGGCATTGCATGACATAGATGCACTCACATAAATACACATAAATAAAAATAATAAATAAAAATTTTTTTGGTCCTTTTGAGACAGGGTCTTCCTGTAGCCCCAGCTGGCCTGGAACTTGCTATGTAGACCATGTTGGCTTTGAACTCACAGAGATCCACCTGACTCTGTCTCCTGAGTGCTGGGATTAAAGACATGCACCACCATACCCAGCAATAAAATATTTTTTAATTACCTTTTTGTGTAAATTTACTTTTGTGGGTATACACGTTTTGCCTGCAGGTATGTAATGACACCACATGCATGTACTGCCCACAGAGGCCAGAAGAGGGTGTTGGATCCCCTGGAACTAACTGGAAATGTGAATGGTTGTTGGCTACCACGTGGGTGCTGGGAACTGAACCCTGGACCTCTCCAAGAGCAGCCAATGCTTTTAACCACTGAGCCATCTCTCCAGCCCCATCTATATACTCATATTTGAAATTCTATAAATGTTATGAATTGGGACTTAGTTCCTCTTCCCCGTGTTATGCATGTATTTTGCGGCTATTCATCAGCAGTGTTTGTGTGATCCATCTAACGCAAGGTTCACGTTCATCCTGCTTACTATGATGTGGATCGCCCTGATTGTTTGGGATCCACTTTTTTTTTTTTTAATTTGTGAATGACAGTGGCATGGGAGAGGATCTGAAGTGTTCACTTAACATCAGATGGTATGTGTGTCCTCATTCAGCTCTTAGGTGAATGTGAAGTCTGTAATAGAGCCAGGTTGCTCTTTAAAAAAAAAAAAAAAAAAAAAGTACCTTTTCTTGAAGTTAGCATAAATATGCAAGAGTACATAAGTCACGATAAAAGAGTTGCCACAAACGAACTGAGCTGGGCATGGTGGTGGTACCCATCTCCAATCCCAGCCTGAGGGAGACTGAGGCAGGAGTGAGAGTTCCAGGCCAGCCTGAGATACATGTGGAGACCTAGTCTCAAAAACAAAGACACAAATAAAAAGAACACTCCAGAACAGGACCTCCAGCCTGACTCCTTCCTGGGCCTTTCCTCCCAAGGGCAGTCTGGGTCCTTACACTGAAACGTGCCTCTGCCTAGCCTTGCAAGTAGCTGTTCTGTTCCCCAGACACCTGGAATCGCCCAGTCTCAGTGGTGCCTGCGAATTTATGTGAAGGATGCTTACATTACCTTTTAAAGCCAGCTTGAAGATTCCCCATTCCAGCCTCCCCCCCAATCTTTTCTTACATTGGACAGTTGTTTTAAACTTTTATTAACTGTATTCCCATTTTTGCTGAAAGTCACCTCTATCTAACACCTTCTAGTTGTCCTAAACTTTCTTTCATCAATGTGTTCTCCCCTCAAGCAGTTTCAAGCCCTTGTACCTTGAGATGCCAGAAAGGTACTGTGCGTAAGACCATTTTCTCTCTTCTGAATCTCATTTTGGAGGCACAGGGCTGAGGCTAACCAAGTCTGTCCAGGCTGTGTAGCCTACAAGCGTAGTAGTGTGCACTGACTGTGTGGGACCCGTTCCAGCTTACGGTGATTTGGGCCGGCCTGTTAGATGTTAGAGTTCCTGAATATCGGTCTAAATCTTGGTGGTGGACTGGTAAATTTTATGATCCTTGTGTTCCACATACCTGCTTGACTGACTCTTCCATTTCTTTCAAATCTTTGCCCAAGTTCACCTTGCCTTCTGTTTGTTTGTTTACATATTTATTTACTTAGACTGGGTCTTATCATGTAGCCCAGGCTAACCTTGAATTCAGTCCAACTGTCTCTGCCTTCCCAAGTGCTAGTTTCTACTCTGTCCTTGTCAATTATTGAGATATTAGTGGTCGTGTTGGGGATCAGCACAAATTATAGTTTGTTCACAATTCTTTTTAAAATATTTTATGTGTTATTTTTATTCTGTGTGTATGAGTATATTGTCTGCCTGTATGTAAGTGCAGCCATGTTGTGCAATGCCCATGGAAGTCAGAGTGGGTGTTGGATTCCCCTGGAATTGGAGTTACGAACAGTTATTAGCTGCCATGTGGGTGCTGGGAATTGAACCCAGGTCCTCTGCAAGAGCGGCCAGTGCTCTTCACTGCTGAGCCATCTCTGGGCCCCTGGTTCACAATTTGTAACGTACACGTGGAGATCTAAAAAGCCACGTGTTGTGTTTCCTAAAGACTCATTCCAGTACCTTCCAAATTTCCCTTATTGGATCTCATTCCAGTGTCTCCAGATATGGATAATCTGTACTTAACTCCCACTAATTTGCATATTTATATTGTATATAATACTCAGGGTTTTTTTTTCTCGTGCGTGCGTGCGTGCGTGCGTGCGTGCGTGTGTGTGTGTGTGTGTGTGTGTGTGTGTGATGCATGTGGTATATATGTATGTATGTGTGGAGGGCAGAGGAGGAGATCCAGTGTCTTGCTCTGTCTCCCTCTGCCTTATTCCCTTCAGGCAGGGTCTCTCACTGAATCAGCCATCACCAGAGATCTCCTGTCTCTGCCCCCTCTAGTGTTGGGGTTTCAGGTTTGCAGTGCTGTGCCTGGGTCACATGGATGGTGGAGATTCAGACTCCGGTCCTCACACTTGTACAGCTAGTACTCTTACTCACTGAGTCGTCTCTGCAGTTGTAGATACTCATTGTAAAATCTTTGGTAGAACATTAAAGCAAAAATGTTCTGGAGAGCACACAGTCCTGACAGGGCAGGGATCAAGGAGACATTTTCTTCAGGAAACAGAACAGCACTGGGGCTTTGGCTGCTCTGACTCCCAGGTGCTATTTAGTGTGCTGGGATGGAAAACTAACCCCCCCCCCCATCCTCCCAACACACACCAGTGGAAGGTTAAGCTGATACTTGAGACACTCACCACCTACCACAACTCAGTAGTCCACTGTTTTCTGGTTGTACCAAAATACAAACAAATAAGTGATTTCACCTCTTAAATCATTTACCCTTTAAAAATGGAATAAGGAGGAATTTGCCTCTTTTGGAAAAGAAAATGTCTCTAGAGCTATTAAAAACCTGCATTTACAAAATAATTCATACCAAGTGACACTCTGGGTTGTCTGGGAAGGGCCACGGGGAGCCCGGTTAGGCGCAGCGCCTGGCTGTCGGACTCAGCTGCTTCTGCGGAGTCTGGACTGGCCTTGTTCTCAGACCCCGCTTGCTCGCTGCAGGCTGGGTCTCTGCTTCTTGCTTAGCCACTGTGGCCTGTTGATCTCCTTTTCCCTTTTATCTGCTTTTTTTGTCCCAGGATAGAGCCTTTCCCGATGCCTCTTTTTGCTTCATCTCCACATTTGTGGGAGCAGGTTCAGCTGACAGCCCCTGTTCGCAGCATCCAGAGTCCCAGCTGACCTTCCTCCCCGGCATGTTGGTGGCTGGGAGCATGTGCAGTTGGTTCTGTGAGATGCAGGGTGAGGGTCTTCCCCTGGTTGTGCTGTGGGTGGTGGGGGTGGCAGGGCTGGTGAAGAAACTGGCCCCCCTCATTTCACATAGAAACAACAGTTTCCCCTACCACTGTGTACGCCAGGGTTTATAATGCCATTCAGTTTTTTAATTTCCTTTTTATTAATTTCATTCATTCACTCATTCATTCGAGACAGGATCCCACAGGGGGACCCTGAAACTCTGCCTTGGAACTTGCTTTGCAGACCAGGCTGGCCTTGAACTTTTAGCAATCCTCCTGCCTCTGCCTCCCAGTTCAGCTTTTAGGACACTGCTCTCTGTTTACTGGGTCTGAAGTTTCCTAACTGTCTTGTCTGTTCTGAGAGCAAGGTGCTCACTGAGTAGGTAAGGTGTGATAGTGACAGGTCAAACATTTCCCAGGCTGGTGGGACCGCTGCATTGGGTAGGAACAGATGCTTTAAAAGGTGACAAACAGGAAGGTGCAGCGCAGGCAGAGGGTGCAGCAGGCAGACAGCTTTTAGGTCCTGTCTCTCTTGTCAGTGTTTGGGGCGGTTGGCAGAGCCCTCCCTGGAAGTGACTGAGGTTTAGACATCACACGTTTCTACTGCCTCCTTCCCAGCGGGTGGGTTACAAATGTGGAGTTCGCTCTTCTCACCAGTGGGGGTAGGTGGAGAGCGACAGAGATATATATCACTTATATAAGTATATATATGAACTTTTGATACGATGGATCATGTTTTGAGTGCTAATTATGCACTGTCAAGGAACACACATGAGAGCTGAGGGGTTGCACCCCCTGTGCAAAGCCCCCTGTCTGCCCAGGCACCTGGGATCCAGCACATGAGCGGGTGAGGGAGAGTTGGCCTCAGCTCAGGCTGTGCCAGCCTGGGTGCCTCCTCTTCTGGCTGAGTTAAGCCCGGCATGCCTCAGCTGCCTGCGGTGTCTCCTCCACACTGGAAGCCTGCACTCTTGTTGCTTGTGATTCTGTGGCATCTCTCCTGAGGATGACAGAGTGGCACCCCATGTAGGCTTCCCTTTTCTTGACTTTGGGACAATTTCCAGTGTCAGAGGAAGATCCAGTCAGGATCCAGATGGGCAGTGTTAAAGATGGCCTGAGGGGCTGGGTGGGGTAGGGAGAGAAAACTTGGACAAGAGACATGCTTCCTGGAGCCAGCTGGCCTTCTCCAGAAGAAATCTGGACTTTTGAAGGCTCAATTCCAGAACTTTCTCTTGATTCCAGTAAGGAAACTCCCCCACCTAATAATGTCCACTGAAGTGGGGCCTTCATGGTCTCTAATTGTTGACAATCCTTTCTTTTAAATTTATTTATTGTTTTTTATGTGTATGAGTGTACTGTCTGCATGCAGGTCGGTGTACCCATGTTGTGCAATGCCGCAGAGGTCAGAAGAGGGTGTCAGATTCCCCTGGAACTGGAGCAAAGACGGTTCTTAGCCGCCATGTGGGTGCTGAGAATTGAACCTGGGTCCTCTGCAAGAGCAGTTGGAGCTCTTAACTGCTGAGCCATCTCTCCAGCCTCTAATTGTGATCATCCTTCAGCTTACTCTTAGAGGTTGTTCTATGATGCTGTGGTTGATCCAGCTTTTAGATGACACCCCCTTCGCCCCTCTCCCTGTTATCAAAGAGGTCAGGATTAGGCTGGTTGCAGGCTGAGTCTCAGGCCATACACCCTCCCTGCTGATACTCCCTCTGCTCTTAATCTAGCCCAGCAATGCTTGTTGATTGCTTTGTAGCTACTTTTTGCCTCCTGCTGAACTAACAGGTATCATCAGAGCTCAAGGGAAGGGTTATTATTTTTACAAAGTTTTTCTTTTCTTTTAAATTTAAGGTTAAAAATAAGCATTGCCTTCTGACATGCCAGTACAACAAATCTGTTGTGAGAAAACTCTAAGCTTGGAGTGATTCATTTGTTGGATCACTTCTGACTTGAGTGTTTAAAAGAATGAAAACTAGAGAACATTGCCACTCCGAGGAAGAGGCTGTGATGTGTAGAAGGCCTGAGAATTCAAGTAACTCATTATTATAAATGTTATCCTAAGCAATCCAGGCAAACAGAAAAAGGGCTTCCAGTGTAACTCACCACTTCCAATGCTACAAATGTCTTAGCCAGGGGCAGCACCCCTAAGTGGAAGAGGTACTTGGGGGGGGGTGGAATGGGAATGGTCAGGGTTGCAGTGACAGGGGTGTGTTGCTAGGAGTTAAGACATGTTACTGAGCAGAAGGAAATGAAGTTTCTAGAAAGAAAAAAAAAAGATTGTGATATACAAAATAAAGGCAGTAAAAGTCAGAATAAAAATACCCCAAAAGATAGAAAAACCTGAAAATGTTTAGATTGATTCCTGATGGGAATGGCGTTTTGATGGAATTTTCATTGTTTGGTTGGTGTTGAAACTTTATTTTCAGTGACTTCCCATTTTGAATGCAAAGCAGTTACTTCTCCAACTTCTGAGACACTCCCTAGAGGGTGATGGAGGCGTCTCTTTATGCTGCCTAAGGACAACACAGATGGATGTTTTCCTAAGCCTGGTGCACAGGGGCTCTGTGACCCTTTCTTTTCCGCTTGTGCCTGGGAAGGGTGGGTATCATTCCATCGTTCTGTCACTCTTGAATAGTAAATCATCATCATTAATTCATGCTCTGCACATTTGTAACTTGTGATAAACAAGAAGCGAACCTGAGTTTGCCTACAGGTTTGCTGAGCCTATTAATAATGTAAGCCCCAGCGCAGGGCAGTGCACACATACCTCAGGGGTACCTGTCTGAACCCACAGTTTAGATACACCATCACAAACTGAGAGGCTAATAACACATTGCTCCCTGAAGGCTCACTCCTGGGGAGCACTTGGGTTTTCCTTCTTTACATTTCTGCATATTTGCAGGTGCTGCTGTCTCCATCTTAGAGAGGATGTGGGGGGGGGGTTATACTTGAAGGAATCACTGCTGTCTGGAATCACTTACGGGTAGGGATTACTAAGGATTACTGTATTTCAAGAGGTGTTCAAAGTGGGATATAGTGGCTCTTGCTTGTAATCTAACCACACAGGAGGCTGGGCTACTGAGAGAGAAACTGTCTCAGAGAGCTGGGAATAGAAGGAATGCAGTGTGTGTGTGTGTGTGTGTGTGTGTGTGTGTGTGTGTGTGTGTGTGTATGAGAGAGAGAGACAGAGACAGAGACAGAGAACAGAGAGAGATCAGTCTGTAATTGAATAAACTCCCTCACTGCAAACATATTGGTATACAAAAATAATAATCACTCTTTTGCCAAAAAAATCTACAGGTTGGGTAAACTTGGCAGAGGCAACCACACTGTGCTCTATCCACATAGTACCAGGTGGGTGGTGTGGTGGCTCGGTGGCTGAGGTTCTACTTCCAAGATGAGACGTCTCACGACTGGCAGGCTGGTGCTAGCTCTCAGGCCTCTGCCAGCTTGGGCTTTCTGCAATCATAAGAGGCAGGCTCTAAGGGCAGACTTGTGTAGAGAACGAGGGGGAGTTTCATGGAATGTTTATGCTCAAAGTCAAATAAGGTCCTCCCCTGACTCATAGATCCGAGTACAGGGGATTCCCGAGGACTCTGCTTCTTGGTGGGGGAGCAGCAAGGTTCTAGCTCACCATGTGAGATGAGAGATTATTGTGGCCGCCTTAGAATAAACAACCTGTCACATGCAGGAGCTCAGATGTAGTGAACTCATATTCAATCCATTCTTCTAGGAGAGAATTTTGAGGGTATGCAGGATAAAATAGAATACACACAAAACAAAAATGAAGGCAGAAATGAGAATTAGAAGTTGAGTATTAAATTCAAGCCAGGTGTGTTGGTGCACACATTTAATCTCAGCACTCAGGATGCAGAGGCAGGAGAATCTCTGAGAGTTTGAGCTAGCCGAGTCTACATCGTGAGTTATAGGCCACCCAGGGATACTACTGACACTCTCTCAAAATTTAATAAAATTGAGTATTGAATTCAAGACATCAAAAATACTTGCTAAATGTATCCATCTCAAAATCTTTCCTCTCTCCCTGGAAAATAACCTGTTGTTATGTAAAGGGATCACATATCTTCATGAGATCTGAAACTCTCTCAAATCATTTCCATCTTCCATAAACCCTCCTGGGGTCCCCAGGGTATTGACAGAGGAACAATAAAACATTCATTTCTTCAGCACATTGTAATAGAAAACAGCCCCAAGTACTTAGTTTAACAGTGGCAGGGTTTACCCTGGGACTTTCAGGAGTGCCATTAAGACTCTGTTATAGTTTTGTTAGTCTGGAGTCATAGGAATTTAAAAAAAGAGTTTTTAAACCAAGGGTTAAACCCAGGAAAGTGGTGCCCAACTGCAGCATCTCGACATTTTGTTAAAGTGCCTTTCATTAATGTCATGGAAGCCTATGCAAATCGGGATGGTGGGAAAAAAATCACAAAAGCTAGATGTCGAAGCAGCTTGGTGTGAAGCAAAACATCTGCTCCTGGTTACAGTCTCCAAACGTCGTTCTTTTGCCTCACTCAACTTGCTGCTGAAATTTGAGTTCTGTGAAGGCTCTAAAGATGGATTTCCAGAACACTCCTTGGAGTCCTAAGAAGCCTTTGAGGTTTAGAGCTCCTAGCTTGCCACTCCAGGATCACTGGTGTTACTAAAGTGTAAAATAGGGGCTGTCAGCCTAGCTGCTCCAGGATGCTGGCTGTTTGTTTTTGGAGTGTTTGAAGTTTGGAAGTGCATTGCTTCATCTTGAGCGAGCGTCTATGCAGAAGCTCAGAGAGAGGCACTATTCACCCTGACAGGAAGTACTTAGGTTAACTAGCTGAGCATGGTGACCTCTTCCCTTCTTCCTGAGAGGAAGACTGACTTGGTTATTAAGGGATGGACTGGAGTGGATAGGGGAGGAGATGTTAATACCATTAGATTGTATTTTATGAAAATTGCAAAAATTAAATAAAAAAAAAGATGGACTGAAAACTCAGGACTACAGGAAGCCTTTCTCCCAGTAAAGGGGTCCCATACCTGTAATCCCAGCACTCAGGAAGCAGAGTCAGGAAGAGCTCAAGTTCAAGGCTAGCCTTGGCTACTTAGCAAAAAGAAAGAAAAAAGAGAATAGGAATAGCCAATGACGTGTAAGTTTTCAAAATCTCAAATGAACCTATTTCCAGAATATGATTGGCTTCTATGAGGGTTAGCTTTACTTTCAACTTGAAACAACCTAGAATTATGTGAGAAGAGAGTTTCAGTGAAACTCATGGAAATAGGAGAGTATCTGACTGGGTTGGCCTGAGGGTGTGTTTGTGGGTGATTGTCTTAATTGATGTGGGAAGACCTGGCCAACTGTGGGTGACACCATCCTCTAGGCAGGGAGTCCTGAACTCCGTATTCATTTCTCCCTGTTCCTCACTATGGATGTTGGTGTGATCAGCTGTTTGAAGTTCCTGCCGCCTTGATGGACTGTAACTTGCAGTTGTGAGCCAGAATAAACCCTTTCTCCTCTAAGTTGCTTTTTGACAGGATCTTTTATCATAGCAACAGAAACTAAACTAGAACATCCCCAGATGGTTATGTCCTGAAACTGTAGATTCATAGAGGGTTTTCTGTGTGTATGTTGTGTACAAGTGTTTTGCCTGTTTGTGTGTAAGTGTACCACATGCATGCAGTACCTAAAGAGGCCAGAAGAGAGTGTCAGATCCCCTGGAACTGGAGTTACAGTCAGTTGTTAGCCCCCATGTAAGTGCTAGAAATGGAACCCCGCAGTCTTCTGGAAGAACAGCAAGTTTACCCCTGAGCTGTCTCTCCAGCCCCCCCTCATAGAGGTTTTGATTTGGGAGTAGGTAACCTCAGATGCTTCAAATTTAATCTCTTACCTATTCATTCCTTAAACAAATGTGCAACAAGTATTTGTTAGATGCTATATACAATTCTGGGTGCTGGGACATAGCAGAGAACACAGCAGATTGAGTTGCTGTCCCACAGGGCTCTCATTCAGTGGGAGAAACAAGCCATTGGAAGCGTGTGTGGCACTGCATCCCAGATAGAGGGATCTACAAGTGCCCAGCGCCCTGGGAAGAGGTTTTGAAGAGTAGGAAAGTCAAGGCTGGTGAAGGTGGTGGCTTGAGATATGGGCACGTCCCAGGTCAGGAGGGTTGGGGGGGTGGCTCTTGCAGATGAGAGTCGGGATTGGGGGCTGCTGGAGGGTTAAAGGAAACCACATTTTTTTTTCATAGATCAGTGTCCCTGCCTTTGAGTGCAATGAATGGGTGAGTGTGGAGTAAAAGCAACAGAGAGGGCACTGTAGGGCAGGGGAAGAGAACTTCCAGGGGAGTGGCTGTCAGAGGCACGGGGGGCAGAAGGGGCCTGTGGGGGTTGGCAGCGTGGAGGTCACAGGTTAGATGTGGGGAGGTTTCAGAGGAGACACAGGCCTAGGTAGGCACTCAAAGGATGCTCGAGTGGAAGGGGGGGCAGGTGAAGCAGAGGAGGCTTGCTTCATGTCATGCTGTCAGCTGGGTTCTTCTCTAAATTTTTTTTCTGCTTATGAGGACTGGGGCCCTCACCAATGCTAGGCAAATGCTTACCATTGAACTGCATTTACACACACACACACACACACACACACACACACACACACACACACAGAGTCTCCCTGTATCCCCAACTGGCCTGGAAATTACTTTGTAGATCAGGCTGGCTTTGATCTCACAGAAATCTTCCTACCTCTGCCTCCTGAGTTATGGGATTAAAGGTGTGAACTCCCAACACACATTTAATGATAGCTTGAATTTAATGTATATTGGGTGGAAAGAGCTAGTAGAAAGGGAGAGGTTAGGGTTAAAAAAGTGGACATCACCATAGTTGGATGTGGCCAAAGAACTTGGCTAGGGCTTAGCCTAGGCCAGGACCACTGATGTAGGGGCCACAGAGAACAAGGAAGTCTTTAGGGGTGACTAGAAGAAGATATGGGGTGAAGCTCACCATGGCTGGCCTTGATATCATCTTTGGGTTATCAAAGATAAATGAGGAAGACGGGATGAGTTTGGGGTTGTGAGGAAAGGGGAATAGGCCCTGCGAGGAAGTCCAAATATCTGGCTAGGAATGTGGCCGTAGCTTAGGTGAGAGGCTGTGGCCTTTCTTGAGTCTCTGGATGGAGTGAAGGGATGTGACCACTGTGGGAGGGTCCGGGGGAGAGATGTCATAGCAGGATCATGAAGGAAGAAGAGGTGGCTTCCTGAGTTAGGGTGAATAAGAGCAGCCATCTGTCTATCTGTCAAAGCAGCTTCCTGGGCCTTCCCTCTGATTGTGCTTAACCATGTGAAAGCTCACACAGCTGGGCCCAGCCCATGCCTGTTATCCTGGCATTGTTAAGTGCTATAGATAAGTGTAAGCAGTTAACATATCAGAGCTCAGAGCCGTGTTACCTTCTGGTCAGCAGACTCCTCCTTCTCCTTCTGGTCATCTACCTGCTTTCTGTGTCCTTTCCCCTGATGAACATGGCCCATATGGCAGGCACTGAACCGTGACTTCTAGACACAACTACCCCCCCCACGCCCTTTTCCACTTCTTGTCTGTTACCTGTCACCACCTCCACCTGCATACCACATTCTGCACGTATATCCCTCCACTTTAGGGTGTCTGATGGTCTCACTGCTGCTTGGAAACTGTGCTGCCACACCATTGAATAAAATGTCTACTCCAAAATTCTAGACTATTCAAGAGCTAGCCCAGGTTGTTCACAGTACCACACACAGTGGAGGTTACTGTGAGTTCAAGTGCTGATGAGTCTAACAGGCAGCAGTGTGAGCTCTGGAGCAAGGCTGCCTGAATTTCATTCCAACATGCCCTTTAGTAAACTGTATGACTTTGGGAAAATTGCCCGGCCTCTCTGTGCCTCGGTTTTCAGATCTGCAGCATGGGGTTTTGAGAGGAATGGATGTCTGTGATGGCTGCTTTCAGCTGTCAAGGGCAGTAGTCTAGAATCACTTGGGAAGAGAGTGTAATGAGGGGTTGTCTACATCATGTTGAGCTGTGGGATTTTATCTTAATGTTGGTAGGGGTAACACCCTTCCCTGGGCATGGGGTCCTGGACTGAACAGGCGTGGAAAAGGCGTGCTGAGTGAAAATATGCGTGCATTCAACCTCTCTGTGCTTCACTGTGATGTGACCAGCTGCTTCAAGTTCCTGCCACCTGGACATCTCCAGATTATAACCTGGAATTGCAAGTAAAATAAACCTTTTCTCCCTACGTTGCTTAAGTTGGGGCAGAAAGGGAACCAGGACAATATGGCTATTATTATTAAAAGGATTAAGTGAGGGGCTGGAGAGATGGCCTAGCAGTTAAGAGCACCGACCACTCTTACAGAGGACCCGGGTTCGATCCCCAACACCCACATGGTGGCCGAGAACCGTCTGGAACTCCAATTTCAGGAGAACTCCAGTTCCAGGGGAATCCGACACCCTCTTCTGACCTCCGCGGCATTGCACGACATGGGTGCACAAACTTGCATGCAGACAGTACATTCATACACATACAGAAATAAATAAATGCCGGGCGTGGTGGCGCACGCCTTTAATCCTAGCACTTGGGAGGCAGAGGCACGCGGATCTCTGTGAGTTCGAGGCCAGCCTGGTCTACAGAGTGAGTTCCAGGACAGCCAGAGCTACAGGGAGACCCTGTCTCAAAAAGACCAAAAAAAAAAAAAAAAAGGATTACGTGAATGAATCCAGTGTCTGCTCCTCCCTCTGGAATTTGAAATGCTTCTTTACCTCTTTACCTTGCCAAGCCCCAAACCATTTCTGAGTGCCCAGACTCCACCTGTGGGTGGAGGTGTCTACCAACTGTGGATTTAGGCAGCTACAAAGGGAACAAATTCCAGTCTGGTATGCCTTCTTTGAAAAAAGTGTTCAATTACATTTATTTATTTTGTGTGTGGGTGTTCTGTTTGTGTGCCACCACACACGTGTGGTGGTCTGAGGACATTGTGAGAGAGTTAGTTCTCTCCTACCTGTAGATCCCAGGGAGCAAAGTTAGGTGGTCAGTCTTGACAGCAGGTGTCTTTGCCTACATCTCGTTGCCACTACTGTGCATTCTGTGACTCCCATGAAAAGTGACAGAATCTCCTTCTGTGTTTCACTTAACAGTATTTTAAGGTTTGTGCATTTCCTTTGCAGGTATGCACCAGACTGTAACCACAGAAGGGGGGGTGGGTCTTGCAGCTCTGGTATGAAGAGGCGATTCCCCTGCCGTCTTCTCCTCTGTGCTCCTGTCTGAAGGATGGATGTTCTATGGGGCAGAGGGCTTTGCTTGGCTCCCAAATGCTGCTCTGAGCCTGTGCTCAGGTCTGCAGATGGGCAAACTCTGAGAGGGCAAAACATTTTCTGAGCCAGTAAGAGGTCTCCAGAGGTGGGTCCTCTTGGCTATGGTTCGCGGGTTCTGTGCATCACCTTCTGGACTGACTGTGTGTGTGTTGCACAGCTGCCGGTGGAATAGGTAGAGGTTGGATGTAGGCTCTAGAAATTGTTAATAAGCAGACCTGGTGGAGACGTGCATAGGCAGTCTCTGGGAAACCAGTAAGTGCTGTGTTTATACAGACAAGTAACCTAGAGTGCAGACCAAACAGTTTTTATCAAATCATTTATTGTGCTGGATGTGAATTAATAACTTAGTTTTGTTCAGTTTTGTTTTTGCCTTAAATATCAGTTGTCTTCCATAGCACTTGGCTTGGATTTTCTTATGTTCATATAAGGGGATCATAAATAGGTTTTATTTTCTGTCACATGACATGCATGACAAATGTTTATTTTGTCTGCCTTGAAATAATTCCTTCAAGAGCCACTGTATTCATCTCTGTGATTTTCTTGGGAAACACTCTGTAAGCAGGGCAGTGCTGATTGGCCCTGACCTACGCCGGTCCATCAGAGTCGTTTCCTAGAATCTTATACTATAGGTAGCCAGGGAGTTGGTACTTTGTCTCTAGTGACTAAGTTGTTGGAAAAGAAAAAAAAAAAAACCTGAAGAGGTAGAAATAGTCATATTTCCTGCTACATGAAGAAAATTGGTTCTAGATTATAAAAATGAATGATTCAAACAATAGACAGGGGTGTGGAGGGGAGGGGTGTGGAGGGGTGGGGTGTGGAGGTCCAGCAATGTGGAGGAAGCTTCTGGCAGGGCAGAGATACTTGTTCCAGGTCTTTCTAAGTCTGCTCTCACCTATCCTGCCACTCATTCAAAGTGGCAGCTTTGAGACCAGTGGGCTATCCTCACAAGATCTGCTTTCTATCTTTGTTCTTTTTTACATTTTAATTTAAACTTTTGACATGGGGCTAGGGGTCTTCTGGGAGTTTGGTTTTGGGGAGGCACTGAAAACTAGTTGAAAGTCATTGATGGACGAGGTTTAACGACACTGCTCCTCCAAGTGGTATTGGATTCTAGCCCCAAACACACCATGCTCTCCATGAGGTGTGGAGTTGCAGGCACAACGTTTGTTGAAGTCAGCAGCCAGCTCAGACCATGCAGCCAGGCAGAGCTCCTCTTGCTGCTCATACCAGGCTGGAACACAGCTGCCCGGGGACAGACCCACACTTTACCCCCACTGGAGCTCTGGGCCCAGTGGGGCTCCGGACTCATTCCTAGAACTTTGGGTCACATCAACCCTGCCTCTACCTTGGCCACTGCCCACCTCCGCCCCCACCTCTGCCACCTCCGCCCCACCTCTGCCACCTCCACCACCACCTTCACTCCACCTCCGCCATTGTCACCTCTACCTCTGCCATCGTCACTTCCATCTCTGCCATAGCTACTATGGCCACTGTGGTCACCACCGCTGCACATCTGTATAGTCCTTCCTTGTTGCCCCGCCACAGTTACACACATGGCAAAGCCTGGCAAAGCGCTCAGTTCCTGCAGCTAAGTGTTAACGCATCCCTACAGGCAGCTTTAGATGTGAGTTCAAGCCCGTGTTATTTTTGAGGCTGCCTTTTCAGAAAGCAGCATGAGTTAAGGTGACAAAAGATGGGAAGGGCTGTGTGTGCATGATAAAATATTCACTGTAAAGACTCATGTGAACCGTGTAACCAGAGCAGCAATTTTTGTGTCTGGTCCCAGTATACACAGTTCATGGCATGTTTGTAGAATCCTGGTGTGTCTCGTGGATTCCCAATGGGGACCCATGAGTTATCTGGAGGGTCAGAGTGGGCCGCGGTCTGCGCTAAGATGCCTGGATGTATGATATATCTCAGAAACTGTTTCCATCTTTTGGTATTTTATATGATACTCAGTAGAACTTTCTATAACAGAAATGGTCTAGATCTTTGCCATCCAGTAGGGTAGTCACTAGCCATCCACGGCTACCAAGTCTTTGGAATGTTTTGATTTGAATTAACTTAGTAGCCACATGTGGCTAGTAGCTACCGTACTGTATCTCCCACTTCTCTGTTGTTTTAAGCAGTGAATTTCTGATCCCTCGTGTTCATTAGCTCATGATTCATCAAGTTCATCAATAGACAACTCCAATAACTTGTTGAGAATGAGTTCATGTAACCTCCCTTGACTGCTGTGGGGGAGTGCTCCCCAACATGTGGTGTGAGAGACTTCCGTTGGATGGGCAGAAGCAAGTCCTTAAACCTTCTGTTATCAACCAGCCCCTCCCTAGGTCCCGTGCCAGAACAGGGCCTAGTTGTCTTCTTCCTGTCTGAGCCACATACTCAGAAGTCCTTCAGTTGATTGGATGAAGGCAGGTGCATTATGGAAACTAATCTACTTTACATAAACTCAGTTCTTTATAGTTGTCATTCATCCCTTTAAAAAAAAAATGCCTTTATTGCCGGGCATTGTGGTGCACGCCTTTAATCCTAGCACTCAGGAGGCAGAGGCAGGCAGATCTTTGTGAGTTCAAGGCCAGCCTGGTCTACAGAGTGAGTTCCAGGACAGCTGGGGCTACAGGGAGACCCTGTCTCGAAAAGACCAAAAAAAAAAAAAAAAAGAAAAAAAAGAAACTCAGGGTCAACTCTAGGCACTGCCTTTGAGCTCTGGGAAGTTTGACCAGCCATGTTTCCTCTGCTATAAGGGATTGGATAGAGTTCTTTGTAGAAGAGTTACACACCTTTAACTACTGTGTTGCCTTCTAATGCTGCGGCTGTGCATATGACAGTCTGGAACTCGACAGCTAAGGTACCCAGATCATTCATGACTTGTTCTTCATACGGATTTGATTCCAGGCTGGTGGAGACTGTGGCTGAGCATGAAGTCCTGTGACTCCAGCTGTAGGGTTGAAGTGAGGTGACCTGGGCTGTATACAAAATGGGGAGACTGTACAAACATGGGGTAAATCTGCCAGGAGATGGTGAACATATGCATAGGATTTGAGAAAGGGGGCCTCCAGAAGGAAAGACCAGACTCCAGACTCAGAGATAAGGTGGATGGTGATCCCAGCTGTGGGGCTCATTGGACGTGTTGGGCCAACTTTCCAAAGAAATCCCGGACTAAGGGTCCAAATGTAGAAAAAGTTAATATGATCAGTAGCTAAAACCATGTGACCAGTCACCCAGGAGAGACTGGAATTGGGAGAGCCGATGGCCCAGGATGAACCCTGATCAATACCATTAGCACCTACTATTAGTATGAACTTGAGACTCCCTCTGTGAAGGCGATGAATAAACACACGAGAAATAAACAGGACCCAATTTAGCCTGGTCAAGTGACTTTCTGAAAAAGAGAAATGAAAGCAGGACTAGCCAAATAAGGATTTTTAAAAAGATGTGTATGTGTGTGGGTTCCTACGTGTAGTGCAGGTGGTTCTGAACCACCTTAGGTGGGTGCTGGGAACCAAACCCCAGTCCTCTAGAGCAGAATGTACTCTTTTTTTTTTTGGTCTTTTCGAGACAGAGCCTCCCTGTAGTCCCAGCTGTCTTGGGACTCACTCTGTAGACCAGGCTGGCCTTGAACTCACAAAGATCTGCCTGCCTCAAGAATGTACTCTTAACCACTGAGCCACTCTTCAGCCTACAAGTATTGATCTTTATGAAATGAAAATGCAGTCTTTTGGCTAAAAAGGACTACTTTCCCTTGCTGGTAAACACTTTGGCAGCTGTGCAGAGCCCTTAACGTTGATAATCCCCTGCACTCCACTCCAGGAACCCACCAAGGGAGGTAAACTGAGTTGCAGGATGTTGCAAACATGCTTTGTTCTGGGACTTTGTTTCCCTGGAAGCTTGGGGTGGATAGCATTAACTTTGCCAGATTCTGTAAAGGGTTGGATGTTTGTAGTGCCATGACACAGCACGTGAAATTTGCACTGATGTTTAAGAGTAGTCAAAGAAATTTTTTGCTTGTGCCTGTAAACTCCACCCCCTGCTCTCCAAGTTAAAGAGATAGGGGTCAGTGTGCTGGCCGCCCACTGAGGTCAGAGCCTCTCTGTCTTAAGTCTGGAGGGTACAGGACTCTGTCCTTGTGATTTCTACCCAGCCTCATTTCTTGACACTCCTGACTCTGCACACCATGTTTCAGAAATCTTTCTAGAAGTTTCTGTAGCACACCAGGCTGGTGCCCATCATCAGATTTCTACCCTGAATAATTTTTACTTGCCTTTGATGGGGATTGCCCCTCTTCCTTTCCATGTGTGGTGAACTCCTATTCATTCTTCAAAGCCTCCTGCAGATTTGGGCCTCAAATAGGTTTTGTGAGGCACAATATTGTGAAAAATAAATGGGATTTAAATGCTTTAAGGTATGCACACTCCAGTTCTGCTGCAAGACTTAACCTCAATCCTATTGTGTTATTGACTCTTACTGATCATGATCCTGGCCCAGTCTTGTGGTTTGTCTTATTTGTTTTCTTGAGATAGGGTCACACTATAAATCCTTGAACAGACCTTGAACTCTTTGTAACCCAGGCCAGACTCAAACTCTCAATCCCCCTGCCTCAGCCCTCTTGGTGCTTGCTGATCACAGCGTGCTGGTCCAGCCCAGTATGGAGACTTAATAGATGTTTGTTTGGTTCCAGAGCGGAAACTTAATCCATCACCATTCCTCTCAGGGAGCTCCTTCTGGGAGGAAGGACACTCATCCATCCATTATTAATGTATTCGTTCTTCCTGCAGTATGCGTTAAGTGCCTGCTGCTGCCCATTGGACATCACTGGGGATATAGCAGTGTAAAGTACCCCAGGCCTTGTTTGGAGGGCTCCACAATAGTAACTCCCAGACACAGGCAGCCCTGTGCCATCTCCAGGGGTGCAGGCACACCCACAGAATGGCTGACTAAATAGGTCTGCGTGTGTCTGAGAACCCACACTGCTCACAAGGGACAGTGTCCCAGGGGACAGTGATGCAGCTAGCCCAGGGGACCCCACTTTGGGAACTGCTAGCAGAGAGTAGAAATTCATTGCAGTGTTGTTCAGGGATCCAGGGGTCCAGAGTGAGGAAGGACGGGTTAGGAGAGGAGCTGAGGGCAGAGCCCTCCACTTTTCTCCTAGGTGGCTCGGAGCAGCCTCAGAGCTACTGAAGCCCAGGTGACAGAAGAGAATTTGCAGCCCTCGTGGCAGACATATGTCCCTTCACTGCACCCCGATCTTCCCTGCCCTCACTCACTGCTCTTAGGGCATCAGATTCCCTTCCTCTGCCCTCTGCCCAAGCTACTGTCTGCAAGAAGAATTTCTTTGGGCCACTTGCTGCCACCTGGCAGTTGAGCGATGGCTGTGTAGACACACTGAGTTTGTGTGCTAGCCTTCTGGGCAGGAAGCAGGTGAGTCTAGAAAAAGAAAAGAACAAAATAAATCGTCACCTAAATGAACTTCCTCTTTCAAGCTCTATTTGTCTGAGCTTTTCAGAGCCTTTGTCCAGACTCTTAAAAAAGAAAAAGAAAGAAAAGAAAAGGGCTGGCTCAGTGGGTAAAGTTCCTGTCATATACACATGACAACCTGAGTTTGGATTCCTAAAACCCACATAGAAAGCCTGAGATGGTGGTGTGTACTTACAACCCCATGCTGGGGGCTGGAGAGAGAAAAGCAAGCAGATCCCTGGGGCTCATTGGCCAGCCAGATGGGTGAGTTTCATTGAGACCTCATTTCAAAAATATAAAGACAGGTTTAGAGAGATGGCTCAGTGATTAAGTACACTGGCTGTTCTTCCAGAAGACCCATGTTTGGTTCTTAGTAGCCACATGACAGCTAACAAATGTCTGTAACTCTGATTCCAGGGGATCCAACACCCTCTTCTGACCTCCATAGGCATTGCATGACATAGGTGCACTTACACACATGCAGACAAAACACTTGTACGCATACAATAAAAATAAAAGATGGAGAGCGACTAAAGAAGTATGGTCAGTGTCTACCTCTGGTCTTCACATAGATGCACAAATGTGCAGATGTAACCACATGTATACATGCATACAATCACACTAACAATTACATCTACCTATGCCGCACACCCCAAAAGAAGGCAGGGGAAAAAAGCCAGTTGTGGCTCATGCCTGCAATCCCAGCATTCTGGAAGCAGATGCAGGACAATCTCTAGCTCAAGGACAGCCCAGGTTACACAGTAAGACTCTGTCTCAAAAATCAATAGGGGTTGGAGAGATGGCTCAGATGTTAAGAGAGTTTCCTGTTCTTGCAGAGGACTTGAATTTGGTCCCATGGCACCCATGTCAAGCAGCTCACCAGAGCCTCTAACTCCAGCTCCAGGGGTATCCAGCTTCCTCTCCTGGCCTCTAGGGGCACCTGCACACACATAACATACACATACACACAGAGACACATAAATAAATCTTTTAATAATCAAATACTTAATTTTTCAACAGTGAAACATACCACACCTGACTATCCTGGAGGATTTAGTGCCTGACCACATCTTGTCCTTCTGACAGACATCCCATTTACAAGATTCCCTTCATTTCCTTTGCCTCCTAGGTGCAGGATGCTGCAAGTCGGGGCCTGAAGTTTGTTGGTGTGGTGCCTCAGTACCAGTCACCTGTGAGCTCAGCAGGCTGTAGCCCTCTCATACCCACTGTGGATGCCAGAGACACACAGCATGCCTGTGGGGACCATTCATCCTTGGAGAATGAGAACTCAAGGCCTGAGGATGTGGGTGCTGCCCCTGCAGAGCCCAGCCTGGTCTCCACAGCAGAGGTGCCTGGAGCTCAGCAGCCCAGCAGCCCTTCAGGAGAGGCAGAGGCTGGCGAGATTCCACCATGGAGAGTAAGCCCAGTGCTGGCTGGACCCCAGCGTGACCCTGCACGTATATATGAAGAACCACCCTTTGGTAGTAAGTAGATCAGCACTGGGAGTTTTGACCCCTCTTAAAGAGAGGCTAACAGCTCTTTACTATTCCCCAGGGCTTCTTAGGGAAAAAGAAATGGAATTAGTGTGTATACACAGCAGTCCATCAACAAGACAGAGTTCATCAAGCACCTATCTGGGCTGCTTGGTTGTTTACTTGCTGTAGTTGTGACTTATAGGGAGAGAAGAGCTCAGTGAAATTAACTTAAAGGTACTCCAAAAGATCATGCTGAGGGTGAGCGGGGCCTAGAGAGCTGCCACAGAAGTTAGGAGCACTGGCTGCTCTTGCAGAGGACGCATTCAGTTCCTAGCACCTACACGGTGGCTCCACATAACTCCACTTCCAGGGGATCTGACGCCATCTTCTGGCTCCTGCTGGCATTGCGTGCACGCAGTGCTCCTGAATACATGCAGGCAACATACACATTAAATAAATAAGTACATAAGTAAATAAATAAATAAATAAATAAATAAATAAATAAATAAATAAATTTTAAGGGGCATGCTGGCAGGAAATTCTAGACTGGGTTATTCAGCCCATGCTGTGTGGCCTGGAATTCCCCTGCCCTCACAAAGGCACTGTTTGTGGGCCACTCACCAATGAGCTCAGACAGTCCACTCTTGACTATACCTGCCTACCACAAGGGAATAAGAAAGCCAGTGGAGGGGGTCTCACATGAGAGCTGAGCTTCTGTCTGCTAGGATGGAGGCCACCAGACAGCACTGTGCAGAGAACATGCCAAGGAGAGGTCACCAGCGTGTCGGCCCTTTTAATCACATGCTAATGACCATTAGCACGTGCTCATTGTATTGACAATTTCACATAAAGGCAAGATTGTAATAGCCAACATTTATTAATACTTCTGACTACCAGGCCTTGTGCCAGGGAGCTTTTAAAATGACCGATCTCTCCATCTAGCCCGAGATTCGGGTGATCTCTCTTAACCACTCCCAGACTGGGAGCTGGCAGGTCTCATGTAGGACCACAGGTAGGCACAACACCATCCTGGACACCCTGGCCTTTCCAGTGTAATAGACTGAAGATTTCCAGAAGTCGTCTGTGGATAGGGAGAGTTTCTCTTCTCTCTCCCCATAGTTCCCCTCTCTCTACTTTCTCCTGGAAAGTACATCTGGCCACTTCCTGAAAGTCAGGTTCTTACGGTAGCAATGGGGCCCCTCTGGCTTTTGGAAGGTGACCAAGAGTCACCTGACAGTAGAAGCCTCAAAAATCAGCTTTAGGCCTGGCGTGGTGGCACACGCTTTTATTTTTTTTATTATTTTTTTTTAATTTTTTTTTTTATTAATTTTATTTATTTATTGTATGTGTATGAATGTACTGTCTGCATGCAAGTCTGTGCACCCGTGTCGTGCAACGCCGCGGAGGTCAGAAGAGGGTCTCGGATTCCCCTGGAACTGGAGTTCTCCTGGAATTGGAGTTTTAGACGGTTCTCGGCCACCATGTGGGTGCTAGGGATCGAACCCGGGTCCTCTGTAAGAGCGGTTGGCGCTCTTAACCGCTAGGCCATCTCTCCAGCCCCGGCACACGCTTTTTAATCCTAGCACTTGGGAGGCAGAGGCAGGAGGATCTTCGTGAGTTCAAGGTCAGCCTGGTCTACAGAGTGAGTTCCAGGACAGCTACAGGGAGACCCTGTCTTGAAAATACCAAAAAAGGGGTGTAGGGGCTTTAGTTCAGATCTTCCTGGATCATGTCCCCAGCAAGCATTGTTGTTATTTATTTACTAGTTCATGAAATGGGCCTCTTCCAAGTGGTAAGGAGCGGGTGCTTGGGGGTAGAAAGTGGTGAAATTGTTTCCTTTTCTTCGTTGATACTTCCTGAGGAGAAAATTATCAGGTGGTCCCTTCTGAGAGATAACTGCCACGTTGCTTAGAGGGCGAGACCCGGGCTGCCTGTTCTGAGCTATGCTTAGACCTATCAGATAGTCAGGAGCCGATTCTTCTTACTCACTGCTAGAGAGCTTTCGGTGCAATTTTCACTCCTTAGCAGTAGATTTCTGCCCCACCCTGAGAGTGGTTCAGATTCAGAGCTGGCGTAAGCCTCCCGAGATGCTCCATTGTGAGGAGTCTGAGGGCCCAGGTCAGGCATAAAGCCCAAGAGCAGGGGACAAGGAATCATGGGAAGCAAGTAGCGTCATGGGTAAGAATCCAGTGTCCGTGGAAACTTTCTAGCTGGGTGTAGTCTTGTCCACATATATCACCTGCCTTCTACCAGGAGGAACAGTGACTTCCTGGAAAGGCTTAGCGTGTGTTGGTGCTACGGATTCCCCAGAATGAGGTATTATTTGGGACCCCGGTTCCACTACACCACCCCTCACAGAACCCTGACTTTAAGAAAGGATGAAGTTTATCCTGACAGTCTGTCAGGAGAGCAAATAGCCCTAGAGTATTCTAGAGTGTTGTAGAACCTACCCTTCTCCACAACTCCCAGATTTCCTGCTTTCTCGGTTGACATCAGGGAGGCTTTTTCAAGGACCCTCCACAGGTGTCCAGCACCTTGCTACTGTCTTGTGGCTCCTTGCCTCCTTCCCTTGCCAGGATCTCCCCTGGCTGAACATATAAAACCCCTTTAATACCCAGAGTGTGTTGACCTGCAGCCCCCCCCCCCCAGCCCCCATCTCCTTAAGTCCCTTCCTCTCCTGTAGACTCAGAACCTGGGAAATGGTGGCTGAATGTGTATCTCTGGAGGCCTCAGCCCAGTGGTTGGTGGGATTCCCAGCTGTGGTGTAGACCAGGGGCTGGGATCTCAAATCCCAGACTAAGGTCTCCCTAGGTAGACAGCTACCTCCTGCCACACGTGCAGCCCGGCTCCCAGGCCCTGTCTCACAGGCAGCTCACCATTACCCTCTTTCCTTCTGTGGCTTTTTCATAAATCTGTAAACACACAGAGGTTACTAGTGGGCAAGCAGACCTGGTATAGGGTGTGGACAGATGACAGTACTGAGGGCATTCACCCTGAGGGCTCTAGTCCAGCTTTCCCCAGGTATGATCTCAGTTACTGCTCACCACAACTGTGACCACAGGTGTACATAAGGCAGGTTGCCACCCCTGCCCTCAGACAGCCTCACTGAAGGCCAGTAGCCAAGGACCCTGTCTCTACCGGTCATAGCCCTTATGTGACCTGGCTTTTCTCTAATTGTTTTCCTGGGGAGTTTGCTATTTCCTTCCCTAGGAAGTCCACTCACTGCGTCCTCCAAACACACACACACACACACACACACACACACACTCACACACACACACACACTCACACTCACACACACACACACACACACTCACACACACACACGCACACACTCACACACACACTCACACACACACTCACACTCACACACACTCATACACACACTCACACACACACACACTCACACACACACACACTCACTCACACACATACACACTCACACACACACACACATACACACACACTCACACACACACACACCACTTGGAGTACCTCTCCCCTCTTTGCTTCCCTTTATCCCAGGGCCTCCTAAGGAGGGTGAATTGTTTTTGCTCCTTTCTACCAGGGGGGCTTAAACAGATAGTCACAGCAAGGCAATTAAAAAAGAATCCAGAGGAGCCCCCTCTCCTCCCCCTCCTTCCCCTCCTTCCCCCCCTTCCCCTCCTTCCCCCCCTTCCCCTCCTCCTCTTCCTCCATCAGTTTGTTTCCTATGTAGGACGATGGGAGAGGACCAGGCAGGGACTGCTGACACAGGGACTTCGGGGTCTCCTGGGGAACAGGCAGGGTAGCCTGATCCCAGCAGCGGGGTCCAGCAGTTGTGTCCTTCCTAGATCTCTTCCTATTCCTTGACTTGGACTTCCTGTCCAGGGGACTGTCTGTTGATTGCAATGCATGTGGTAGCCACCTGAGCTCACAGGGACAGCCCCAGTCCCCCTGGGCTATATCTTTGCCCAGAGAAGCAGAGAGGCAAGGTTCTGCAGTCTCACTGTCCCCAAGATAATTACCCTAGCCTGGACCTTCATACAAGCACACGCTCACGCACGCACGCACGCATGCACAGGCACACACACATGCAAGTACACACACATGCATGTATGCACGCACGCACACACATGCATGCATGTACACACAGGCATGTCATCCAGAGTTGGAGTGAGGTCTTAGTCACCTTTCTGGCCTACGGGACTCCCATCAAGTGGCCTCATGAGCAGTCAGCGTCTGAGACCTGGGACGTTGCTGTTATGTGGCCTCCTCCTTCAGGGCTCCAGCAGTTTCCTCATGTCCAGGGAGCAGACAGACTCTCTTCTCTACCCGTGCCATCTGCTGCTGTCTAGCCAGCTTTTCAATCAAGTTCATGAACAAGTGTTCCCTCCCGGGGTCACCAGCACCTACTCTCTGGATCCTATAAGTTAGCTGCTTGCAAGCTGTGGGGACTGGCTCTGGATCAGAGGTTGGAAAGACTCTCGAGCCCTGTCACTCACTGGGTGGGATTCTGGGAGATCCACTTAGCCCTGCCAGGGCACAGAACCCGCCCTACCTCTGCTATGAAGGTTGAGAGAGAGAGAGAGAGTCGGGTGCGATGTTGGGTATCACAGTCTACTGTGGTGTCTGGGACTGCTTCAGTGTTCGTGAGTGGGTCCCCATGGGTCACTCCATGTAAGGTGGTCCCCGTCCTTTGCTATCACAGCAGGTGACCTGATGCTGGCCCAGGGGAACCCTGTGCTAGTACCTGAGCCTGCTGGAACCCTGAGGCATCCTCCTCCTCCTCCAGCTTTAGGGATCTGGATGGACCAGCCCCAGACCCTTCTGCCTTCCCATCATAGCACTGTGGTCCTGCCTAAATGAGACCCTTTTATCTTAATTCCCCCTTGCCAGTGATCTCAGCAGACTGCAGTTTGAACTCAGCTCAGGATGACTCCCACACAGCTATGCCTGATTATTGCTTGCTCCTTCCAATCCAGTTGACTCTCATATGTCTAGCTTTCTGATCCCAAACTTTAGGTTCAACTCTGAACCCTCTTCTCTCCAAACCAGAGGTCTTCTGGAGCAGCAGGAGCCAACTGGCCCCCTTGCCTCACAAGTCACAGCTCTCTCTAGGTAGGCTGGAGACTCCCACCTGTATGTCTCAACATCCAGGCCCAGGCAAGGACTCAGTACAGAACACCTGTTCTTTGCCCACTTCTCTGTAGCTTCTCAAAGCCTGAGTAGATGGGACCAGTAGGCTAGCTGTGTCCAGGCAGGCCCCAGCCTGGGTCTTCAAGCCTTCCACTTAGCCTGTCCAGGTCAATTAAAAACCTGTGTGGCACCTGCTGAACATAAGGAATCTAAATAAGACCAAGTAAGGCTTAGCCTCAAGGAAAGCTGACAAGAAGACGGTCTGATGCTCCCTGGGTGCCCTGTCAGCCCAACCTCTCCGAGCATCTTCAGAAACAATACCTTCCCTGAGCCTTTGGAATTTTCCCATATCTGGAAAAGTCTTCCAGCTGAGGTCATGGCAGAGTTACAAGGCAGCTGAGAACATTTAAACAAACTTGGGGCTCCTCTTCTGAATCTTTGGTCCCTGCTCATGTGAAGATGTGTGTTGGAGCTTTGGAATAGGAGAACATCAAAGCTCATCATTTCGGGAAGTTTCTCTTGTCTGGTTCCCATGTGACTGGAGACGATGGGATGGAGGAGTTGACTAAAGTGTTACACATCTGAAATCAGGTCTCTCCCAATATTTCATCGCTGCTAATGCCTTGGCAGCTCATTCCAGTAGCGTTTCCCTTTCCTTCCTGAAAATTTATTTCTGTCTCTGGCTTCATTCCTATCCCTGGGGAGGATGGAGCCGGGCAAGCTAGGATGCTATGGGGTCCATGTACCTTGTCCAGCAGTCCTCCCCTCCCTCTACCCACTTCTCACTTCTCATTTTAGCCTTACTCTTTTTCTATTTCAGTATGCTTTGAGGGGAGTAGTGTTTTTATTGTGCCGTGTGAGTGGGGAGGGTCCTCTGGGTGCTCACATGCTTCCGTGTGTTCCTGGCCTATGGCCATGTCCAAATCCTCACTGACTTCACCTGTGCAGCAGCTTCATCTGGTGCATTTGTGCTTGATGGTAACAGACTGCAGGGACGAGGCTGTGGACCACCAGGTCACCTGTGCACAGTTCTGGCCAAGCCAAGCCCCAGCTTCCTTAGCCTTTCAGGATGTAGCAGTAAGAGCTTCAGGGCCGGCCAGGCGTCCTGGGGAATTGGTGCCTCAGGAAGAATTTTGAGTCCAAGCAGATGGCTGCCCAATTGCTTTGATACTAGGTGGGTGGATCTGAGGTATGTCATTGGCTTCCTCCCCTCAATCCTACCCTCCCCCCCTCCCCCCTTCCCTCCCTCCTTCTGTCCCCCAGCATTACTCCCTGTTCTATTCTGTCTGGAGAATGATCTATGGTAGCTGTATTTTTTGTTTTGAATGAATAAGTTTATTAAATATACAGAAAGCCAAAGTAAAAGAACAGATAGCAGACAGACAGACAGACAGACAGACAGATTGCAGGGCCTTGTTAAATCAGATGCCTAAAACATCCAGCAGAAATCAACTGGGGAAGTTGAGGCATCAGCTCGAGTGTCCGACTGAGCGTTTTCTCCAAGCCAGGCTCCCCATGGCTGAACTTCTGGCTTCTCTCTCCCACTGCAGGCACCTTGGTGTTACAGGATAAACAATAGTAACATCTGTTGGAAACAGATTGCTTTCTAGCTGTTCTCAAGGGCACAGTTTTCACTCTTGAGCTGTTCTTCCTGTCATGGGGTTACAGGGGAGGCGGGCAACCTGTCCCCAGACAAGTATTTTTGGAGGACACTCGACACAAACATGCTGGTGTATATGAAATGGGGGCGGGTCTGTCTAACTCTAGAGCTACCTTCTCAGTACACTCAAATGGTACGTGACCATTTACCAATATAATGTACAGTACACACTCAGATCAGTTACAACAGAGTCCACTCTTGAACAATCCAAATGAAGCCAAGGATTCACTACAGTTGGCATCTCCTCCTGCTTTTATTTAAACCACTGGCCACCCAGTCTAGCCTAATGGCAAGCTCCTGGTTCTGTGAGAGAGCCTGTCTCAAGAGAGCAAGGCAGAAAGCAATAGTGGAACACAAGTGACATCCTGCTTTAGCGTCTACATGTGTGTGTGCATGTGAATCCCCTAACACACAAACATAACACACACACACACACACACACACAACCACAAAGGCACAATTCTGAAATTCGGGTCTGAAATCTAGATGTCTCATGTCCAGAGCACACGTGTGCTTTGTCCTCCTTAATGTCAACCATTGTTTATGACCTTTAAATTTTCTGTTTGAAAGAAGATGGGGATTTTTCTTATGATTTCAAAAGATATTTTTGGCAACGAATGCATATTCCTAACCAGTGGAAGCAAGGCTTTCTAAGCTGGCTTGACTCTGATAACTTAACTAAATGAACATTACAAAAATAGACCTTCATTCAATAGATTGAAATTCCAGCTATTTGCTCCCAGCAGCACGGCGGCGGCAGGAAGAGCAGGCACAGATCAGTGGCTGGTTGGTAGATAGTATTGATTTCTGGGCTATAAATGGAGGACTGGCGAGCTCCAAGCCTTGCTCCCAGGCCTGCCTGGCTGGCCGAGCTGACCTGCTACTCCAGGCAAGAGCCCTCATTTACGGGAAAGTATTTATTTTTACATATCAATGATGTATTTTTGATGTACTTGATTAAGTGTTATGGGTTTGGCCCCAGGAAACACCAGTGCAGTTTATAAATAGTGAGTTCAGGGGTGCACAAGCTTCCAGGAATTAAGCAGTATTTTTGTTTTTATGAGTCTCTATGTGCCCCCCCCCTTTTTTTTTAGAAAAAGACCAACTTTTACCCCAAAATGCCTGCTTTTACTTCAGAAACATTTATTTGTATTCATTTCTAGAAACATATGTTAGGTTCTTCCCCAAATATCTAACAATGAGAATTAATCCCAGGTAACAACTATCCATCATGTTCCAGATTCCAAACCTGGTCCCAGCTAGGGATGCATCTCAGCGCATAGAGTAAGTGCCCAGAATGCAGGAAGTGTTCAGTTTCCAGAACCACATAAACTGGGTATAGTGATATGCCTATAATCCCAGCGCCCAGGAAGTAGAGGGACAGGGATAGTAAGTTCAAGGTCAGCCCCAGCAATAAAGCAAATTTGAGGCCAGCCTGGGCGACATGAAACCCTGTCTCAAAAAAACTAAAACAAAAATATGACCAGATGTGGTAGCACACAACTTCAATCCCAGCACTCGGGAGGCAGAGGCAGGTGGCTGGATCTCTTTGAGTTCGTTGGAGGCCAGCCTGATCTACATAAAGGCAGCCTCAGTTACTTCTGGAAATGGGGTTTTATTGTCTGGTGACAGTGTGGCCTCAGGGAATTACCATTGATGGCTTTCCTCAGCTCCTCAGAGGCATGTTTGTCTCTCCAACTGATCTCTTCTCTCTCTACCCTCTTCACAAATCCCAACAGAATTGGAGATCTTCGCCTTTTTCAACAGACCGAAGAACCACCAGAAGTGCCGGCAGTACTATCCTGTCACCGTTCCGCTCCGCGTCTCCAAGAATGGCCAGACAGTGAGCAGTCTGGATGCCAGCTGGCTGGAACACATGAGCGACCACTTCCGGAAAGGAGGCGTGCTGGTGAATGCCGTCTTCCACCTTGGCCTGGTGAACGGTATGGAATCCCCCACAAACCCCCGCTTCTTGCTCTTGGGTTGCTCCTCTTCTAAGCCTGCTTCATCTGGAAAGCTGCAGTCAGTAAACATGCAGGATTTGATTTCTAATTAACACATCTTGAGCAAATCCCATGAAGGCCAGGCCCGGGATTCTCCAAGCCTCTCCAAGGAGTCAGCCAGGTGTCTTCTCAGATGCGGAGAAGGGGCCAGGATTCTGCCTTCCTGTAGCTTTTGCCTTTGTTGCTTTTTAAGGCTTTTTTTTTTTAAAAGATGACTCCCGGGGCGTCTTAATTACCCCCTGGGATCATGGCACTCCAGAAGTGCGAATTGTTCGTAGACACTATTACAGTTTGAGGTAGCAGTAGCAGCACCTTGGAAGCCACAGCAGAGAAACAAATGGGGGTGCCTGGCTCCTGTGAGCACTCCCAGGAGTGGTGGCTGAGTCTCAGGCGCCAGTGCTCTGCCCAGAAGTGGTTCATCTCTGGGACTTTGATACAAGCAATAGTGCTGCTGTGATAACAGCATTCCAGGCAGAAAGAAAGCCTGTCCACAGTGGGGAAGGGTGTCAGCCAAGAAAGGGTTTGGGGCTAACAGGGAGGTCATTTGAGTGAATGACCAGTGAAGGCAGGGAGGTAGGGAAAGAATGGGGCCAGGATGCCAGCCCGGCAGGTCCCAAGGGCTTCCAACAGGACCAAGGAAGTGAGACATAACCCTCAATTTGTGATCCCGGAGACCCCTGGCAAGGGCGTCGATGGCAGGGCCTGGTGCAGCTTCTGCAGCTTCAGCAGTGCTGGGAGTGGAGTTTGGGTTCTGTGGTGTCTGCAGATACCGGGCAAGTGCTCTTACGTTCTTCTGAATGTGGCTGGGAATGATTCAAAGGCTGAGGCTGAGAAGATGACCAAAAGCCCAGGCAGGTCTCAATTGGGGGTGCCAACTCCTTGTTTCTAGCAATGTTACGGTGGACAGATCATTAAGGTAGCAGCAGGCATTGTGTAATGATGCTTTGGTGAGCAGAGGAAGGACACTGAAGGATTGAATGATCTGGGAAGGGCATCTAGAGCAATGCTGTTCCAGTAGAATGTTCTGCGGTGCTAGAATGTTCTGGTTTCTGCCACTCGATATGGTAGCCACCAGCCATCTCTAATCATGCATGTATGATTCAGGACTGAATCTCAAAGTTTGTTTAGTTTTCATTCATTTAAATTTAAGTAACTGTATGTGGCCAGTAGATTGGAATATGCAGTTCTACTAGACACATTTTGTTAACAGAACTGAGTTACTTTTGTTACACAGTGGCAAGATCTAGGAGCCCCTCCTTACAGGAGGAAGTCCTGTCTGGGTAGCTGCAGGGTTCACAGAAGCCAGGAGTTGCTGCGGGCTGTTTGGAGGTGCACCATAAAACACTAGGGGCAGGAGGTGCTTGATGCAGGTGCTTCCAGTCAGACTCATCAGTATTAGGGTGCCAAGGAGGACCCCCGTCAGCTCCTTCCTGTAGCCCTGGCACTTACCTTAAGTTACAGTAATAGTTGTTCCTTTTATTGTCTTGGTGGCTAGAGGTGCTCTCTACAGCCACATACAATTTTACGTTTCTCTTCAGGAAACCAATGTCTAGTTGCACTAACACCTTAAAGATGCACCAGCTAGCAGTAATAGTTACTTAGGTGACCACTGGGTAACTGTCTCCTCTTAGCAGAATTGGGGTGGCAGAAGCCACGTCTTCTCTGAGCCCAAGACACAACACCCGGGCGAGTTCCCAAAGCCTCTGACTGTCTGCGTCGTAGCGGTGGGTTGGATGATCAAGGCCGAGTCAGCCGCCCGGCTCTCCCCTCACCCCAGCTCTCCAGCCACACATCCCAAAGCACAGGGGATTTTCTGAGTCCTGCTTCAGATTTGCTTCCCACATCAGAAATGCTGTTATAGTCTCCTCTGGAAATCCTGCCTTCCTTTCTTGAAGACACATTATGAAAGGCCCTTTGGCAAGTCCTTCCTGAGCCAGTGACAACCATGACTTGTGTAGGCTCTGGCTCACATGGGGCTGTGAAAGTCTCAGGACAGAACTCCTTGGAGCCGCAGCCACTCCGGGCTTGAAAAGGGGTTCACTTGCCGGTTTCTGCTGAAGGAGAGTATGAGTCTCAGGACGACCTTAGTGGGTGAGGGTGTTTCTGCTCTGGAAAGGCCCAGAGTTTCCACTGGCCAAGGAAGAAATAGGCGTCTGACCTTTTCCCAGAATGTTTTTTAAAAAAAAAAAAAAAAAAAAAGCACACTGATCACAATCATGAAAGGAACCTATTCCCAAGGAGTTGATTAGCGTCCTTGCTAATAAACCCAGCAATGCCAGAAGCCCCTTTAAACTGTTTGCCATCAGGGAAAGAGCTGGTCATGACTCCTAACTAGATATTTGGATTCCTAGTCCAAAACATTTTCTACAGAGCCCTGAAACTCATGAAAACTTTATCTTTCAGACAAGGTGGAGCTTCCGTCTGAGTTACCTGGTGAGACTCCAGCTTCTGTTTTTACCCTCGCAATCTGGATTCCTGTCCTTTATTAATACCCAGAATCAGCAGGTGACTCCCCAAGCTTAAGGCATAGGGGGGAAGCAAGGGGGACAGCCCTTTGCATAACTGCTGCTGCTAATCTACGCAATGTAACCAGCAACTGGTTCTATTCCTCACGGTAGCCCTGTGAACTAGGGGCTGCTGTTTTCTCTGTGGATAGCTGTGGAAACCAAGGCATAGGTGTCATTACCTCACTGCCAGTTAGAAACCAGGAGAAAGAAGAGTGAGGTCAAGGAAAAGGGACAGGAGAGAGATGGGAAAGAGTGACTCTGTGGGTGGCAGGTTGCTGTGTCCGCTGGGCCTGGGGTGGCCAGTGAGGTAGGGATAGGAAAGCTTGCAGGTTGCCTAAGGGAGGAGCAGGCATGAGCCCAGGCTGCACTGCAGGACAGGCGGGTCTCCTTCAGGGCTGTCCAGCCATTCTGAAGGGTGCACAAGTCTGTGCTGAGCTGACTATGCAAGGGAAGTGGCGTGGCTTCCAGGAGTCTGGAGCACGGTCCGTGGGTGACTGGCACCAGCATCTGAAGACCCACTAAGCAGCTGGTCTTTCCCCAGGGGCTCTGGGTCTGCCGAATAAGTCCCAGGGGCTGCTGGTAGCCCCTGGAGCAGTGCGCTCTCCACCGTCTTCTCCAAGCCCTGCCTTGGGCCTCTTTGTCCTGGAGGTCCCATGTCCCTCAGCTAAGCCCCCAGATGCTCTTGCCCATAAACCCTGGGCCCTGCCCTGGCCTTCCCCCAGTCCCTCCCCCATCCTCAACAGGCCCTGCCCTCCCCTCCCCCCACCCTGCCTTCCCCCCACCCCCACCCTGCCCTTGTCCTCTTTTACCCTGCCAGTCCTTCCTCTCTTTGTTTCTTGTTTTAAATGTGTCCAACAGCTGATCGTGGAAACCACTGCACAGTGCACAAGTGCTACTGTGTCTGCACTTCTCTTCTGGCCTACAAGACCCATTTTTCTGCCCTTCACCGAGAAAGGAACAACTCAGTGTCCTGTCCACGGGGTGTCTAGACTGTCCCATTTGGTGTCCTCTGTCTTATTTTTCTAGCCAATGTTTCCTGTAAATTGTGAAAGGTAGTTCTATAGCCCAGATAAATGAAGAGTTTATGACTGTAACGCATGTAGGAGCTGTGTCCTGCCCATTGCATCATGCAGGGTCACCTTACATCTTATACTGGGTGTGTCTCCCTCTTTTGGTGTATTTATTTTTATTTTGTGTGTGTGTGCTTGCATGTGTGTATGTACACCGTGTGTGTGTTCTTGCATGTGTGTATGTACACCATGTGTGTGTGCTTGTGTGTGTGCATGTACACCGTGTGTGCATGTACACCATCGCGTGTGCTTGCGTGTGTATGTGTGTGTGTGTGTGCTTGCGTGTATGCATGTATACCGTGTGTGCCTGTTGCCCTCAGAAGCCAGAAGAAGGTATCAGATGCCCTGGAAATGGAGTTTCAGATGGTTGTAAGCCATCATGTGGGTGCTGGGAATTGCACCCAAGACCTCTGCAATGGCAGCCAGTGCTCTTTGACTGCTGAGCCATCAATCAAGCCCTCATTCCTGCTCATTTTGAAAAAGTAAGTTATCCTGATACTCTGATAACTCTGCTGCACCACATTCTGAGAAGTGGTGGGTCTTAGTCTATCTTTTTGGATGTCTACTTAATAGATCCTGTTGTCTGAGGCTGACAGGATACATGTGTAAGAAATAAGGGCATTTTCTGAGATAGCTCTTCATCTCTGTCACAAATGCCTAAGAAAAACCATGTAAGGGAGGAAAGATTTGTTTGGGGCTCATAATGTCAGAGGCTTCAGTCTATGGCCAAATGGCTTCGTGGTATCTGGGCTGAGGAAGGGCATGGTGACAGAAGGACATGATTTAGCAAAGTTGCTCACCTCACACAGCCGGGAAGCAGACGGGGTGGTAGCTGGGAGCAAAATATGCTTCAAAGTCTCACCCACAGCCACCCACCTTCACCAAGGCTCCACCCACCTTCACTGAGGCTCCACCCACCTTCACTGGGGCTCCACCCACCTTCACTGAGGCTCCACCCACCTTCACTGAGGCTCCACCCACCTTTACTGAGGCTCCATCCACCTTCGCTGAGGCTCCGCCCGCCTTCACTGAGGCTCCACCCACCTTCACCGAGGCTCCACCTCCTCAGTCTCCTTCCCAGTGATGCCAGCACATTATGACTTTGTCAGTAGATCAATCCACTGACGTGACGAAGCCTCAGCCTATATGACCCAGTCACTTGCAAAAAGCCTCTGGTAATTGGACTTTCAACACATAAACCTTCAGGGGACACATAACATCCAAACAATGGCATGTATATTTCAAATAAATTTATGTTTTATATAAATGTCTGACAACTCCTCAGGCAGGCCCCCTACATCCTATATTTCTTAGATTCTAGTACCTGAGCCCCAAAACACACAGAGAGAAAGAGACAGACAGACAGACAGACAGACAGACACACACACACACACACACACACACACACACAGTGGGCAGAGCAACAGTTCCTCAATGCCTATGGAAACCTACCCTGCCCATTCATCATTGCCTGCTCCTGTCCCTCAGACTCCATCACTCATTGTACTGGCTAAGTATTTCCGTACTGTTGGATTGAACCATACTTCAGATGTAGTTGACCCTGCTAGACTGTGTAAACATGGACTAATCATTTAACTTTTTAGATTTTAGTTGTTTTTTAAAATTTTATTTCTTTTTTTTTTTTTTTTTTGGTCTTTTGACGAGGGTCTCCCTGTAGCCCCAGCTGTCCTAGAACTCACTCTGTAGTCCAGGCTGGCCTTGAACTCACAAAGATCTGCCTGCCTCTGCCTCTGCCTCCCAAGTGCTAGGATTAAAGGCGTGCACCACCACGCCCGGCAAATTTTATTTATTTTTTTATGTGTATGAATGTACTGTCTGCATGCAGGTCTGTGCACCCATGTCTTGCAATGCTGCGGAGGTCAGAAGAGGGTGTTGGATTCCCCTGGAACTGGAGTTAAACACAGTTCTCAACCACCATGTGGATGCTGGGGATCGAACCTAGGTCCTCTGCAAAAGCAGTTGGCGCTCTTAACTGCTAGGCCATCTCTCCAGCCCCTAGATTTTAGTTTTAATTATATGTATGTGTGTGTCTCTGTGTGGATATGTGCTTGGGGCAGGGGTGACCTAGAGGCCAAAAGCATCAGATCCCCTAGAGCTGGAGTTACAGGCAGCTATGAACCACCTTACGTAGGTGCTGGGAACTGAATTTGGGTGTTCTGGAAAAGTAGGACACCCTCTTAACTGCTGAGCTATCTCTCCAGCCCCTCATTTAACTCTTGTGGCTTCCGCTGTTGTATGTACTGAAAGAGAGTGATGGTTTGGACTTCTGGGGCTTGGGGGAAGATTTGATGGGAAACTGCGACCCAGGCCTTGCAGAGCATCTCACATCCAGCCAACTCAGTCCAAAGGTTTCTTCCTGTGATGGGTAATCTCAGTTGTCAACCTGACAAGATCTAGAATCACCTGGGACACAGGCCTCTGGGATGCATGTGGGGATTATCTTGAAGTAGGAAGATCTGCCCACCGAGGGTGGCACCACTCCCTGCACCGAGAATGTGGACTGTGTAAAAGGGAGAAAGGAGCACAGCCTCCATGCTTCTTGATGTGTGTGGTCTTAGTCGGGTCTGGTCCCAGAACTGACTGGGCTGAGGAAGGGTAAGTGCATAGCAGCACTCCTCCCTCAGGGCTTGACAGACACCCCCCCCCCCTTGTTCCAGGAACACCAAGTCCAGTCCCCTACAACTCTGCAGGGCTACTCCCGCCAGTGAGTCAACCAATTTTTTTCAAGTATCGGATAGTGGACTCTTCCCTGTCCAGGTTGGTGTTGATCTGGAGTCTCAATTCCTGATATTTGGTGTGTAGCATAGTTAAAGAGGTGGCCCCAAGCGCTGCCCCTGTTAAACCTAGAGGGAGGTGACAGCAATCACCGTGAATGGCTCCCTCCCTGATCTGTTGGGTGCTCTTTCTGGACTGCATCTCCTTGTCAGTGTGGAACAGGACATGAGGGAGCGCGGAAACCAGAATACAGGAGTCGTTCAGAACATCAGTGACTTGCATAGCTACACAGTGGGTGAGACTGGAAAATTGGCATAACCAGTAGAGCCCATGGCTGGTTGGAACCAGCCATCCACTCTGGGAGGCGTTAATGATGGTGCACCCTCCCCATTGAGTGGTCGGGGAGGCCATGTTAGTAACACACGTGGAGTTGGGTCCATTAAGGGGGAGTGTCATCCCAGTGGGGTGCTCATTGGCTGTATCTCCCATCGGCACAAGTGGGGGCTTTTCTCTAAAGTGTAATTCCCTACCACTCCCCCTTCGTAAAATGGGGGTTGGCTGTTGAGGCATAGCTAGCAGGATGAGGTTAATTCTGGTCTAGTTTCATTCAGGGCTAGGTAGGCAAGCCTGACAGTAGCCTCCAATAATTCTCTGGTGTCCCCCAATGTGGGCAAAGTGGGTTCCAGAGGGGGTGATGGGCTCCCCGACCTGGTGCCCCAAATGACTGGGGTCACCGGCAACCCTATCTCCACTGCCTGCTGGGGAGCCTGGAGTGTTGCCTTTTGCACGGGGGGGGCAGCCAGACCCACCATGGTGGGTTGTTCGAGGGGGTTCACTTGTCTCCTGATGGAAAACAACAGCCCCTGGTCATAGCCAGATTGATATAGTCTGAGACCCCACATCTTCCCAACTTCCCAAACTGTCCCCTTCTTGCCCTCTTCAGTGAATGTTACCTGAATGGGGTTGCAGTGGTAATTGGTGCATGCCCCATAGAGGGGGTTGCTGGCCTTTCTTTGTGTCTTTACCCTAGTGACCCGAATAGCTCCCTTGTGCCCCACCCAATAGCCTGATCCTATAGTCTCACAACCCCCATGCCTTACAGTAGAAGTCTCCTGGTCCACCACAGTCAGATATCTTTTCTGCAGTCTGGTTCCTCCCAGGGCATAGTAAATGTCAGTGTCTCTAAGTGCAGCTCGTTTGAGGACGTGAGAACATCCGGGGGATCTAGGGTCCCCCACCACTGGCAGGGTGCATCCCTTTTGTCCATTACATTCTGGCCTCCCCAGGTGAGCCGGGGTCCAATCAGCCATGTCCCAGCTTCCTCAGGCGAGATCGCAGAGATTGAAGAAGAGCAGTGGCCACCATGCGAGGGGGAGGGTATCATTCGCGGTGCTGTTGATGACCCTTCCATTGACGGGATTGGTGACCAGCCATGTCACTCTCTGTGGTTGATGGGGGTTTTGGTGCAACACTCCTGTCACTTCTGCTGTCACCCATGCAGCCACCAGCAGACTCAGGAACCGCGCCATCTGTAAGCGTTAAAGCACATAAGAGCTTCTCGTGGGTCTGTTGCCCTTGGGCCTGGTTAGTCCTTTTTATCACTTTGTGTTTTCTCTTGTTTCTGAAGGTGAGTTGAGACCACCACATCCTCTTTCTTTGTTGGTTAGTTTGTCTTTGGTCATCCTCCTGTTCTGAGGGAATGGGCAAAATCTTTAGGTTCCTTGCCGGCACCCAGATAGGCGCCTCCTCCCCATAGGATACACACAGCCAAAGCCCCTTCCCATCGTAATTAGTGGGTCTGGGCCTTTCCATTGGTGTGTTAAAGGATCTTTCCATTTAACCTTCACCTGGGGGTTGAGGCTTGTGTGTCCCCGGTGTTTTTGGAACCTGGATTCTGTCATATCTTTAGAAAAATTTAAAATATTTATAGTAAATAGAGCTTCTGCCAATTGCAGGTGGGGGTTTACTCCCCTTTTTTTGTTTTTGTAATTGTTCCTTAAGGTATTGGTGATTTCTTTCAACAATGGCCTGTCCCTGGGGGTTATAGGGGGGTCCCTGGGGGTTATAGGGGATTCCTGTAGTATGTTTAATACCCCATCTCTTGAAGAAGCCTGCAAGGGCCTTAGAGGCAAAGCAAGGTCCGTTGTCCATTTTGATTTGGTGGGGCAATCCTAATGTTGCAAAACATTGGAGAAAGTGGGATTGGGCATGTTTGGCCCTTTCTCCAGAATGGGCCGTGGCCCAACAGGCTCTGGAGTAAGTATCGATGGACACGAAAACATATTTAAGTTTGCCAAAGGCGGCAAAGTGGGTGATATCTGTTTCCCAGAGGGCATTAGGTCTCGGGCCCCGAGGATTAACTCCTTGGGGTTGGAGCGGGGTACTCTGAGAAAGGGTTGGCAAGATTTGCATGTTTGGACAATTTTTTTCAATTCCTTCACAGGCATCTGGGGGAACCTTTGGTGTAGCCCTCTGCAATTTACCTGGGTTAGCTCATGAAAGTTTGCAGCTTCCTGAGCTGTTAAGATGTTAGGCCCCAAAGCCAGCTGGTCTGCAAGGGTGTTTCCCATAGATAAGAAGCCAGGGAGGCCTGAGTGTCCTCTAAGGTGCTGGAGATATATGGGGCACTCCTTCCTTCTAAGAGGGCTTTAAGTTCTACCATGAGGGGGGAGATTGGGTTGCTTTCAAGTCTAATGTGGACTTGTGGCAAGTGGGGTAAGAGGTTAGTAACGTACAGGCTGTCAGAGAAGAGGTCACAAGGTTCATGGATGTCCTGCAGCGCCATCACAACTGCCAGCAACTCCTTATATTGAGCAGATCCTTGGCTTGGTTGAAATCTTTGACTGGTTGGGGTGGGACCGTTCCCTCTAAGGCTACATAGGCCGAGCCGCTCTCCCTCCATCAGTGAAGATGCACGTGCGTGTGGTATGGGTGTCTCAGAAAGCAGGGTGGGGGGCACTGTGAGCGCTAGGGGAAATTTCTGTAAGAAGGTGGCCCATTTGGAGGGCTCAAAGTGGCAATCTACTTTCCCATGAACCCTTCCAAGGAGATAGCCTGGTGCAAGTGGTTGCGGGCCAGCCATTCAACCTCTGATGTCCTATCTGGGAGGATAATGTGATGGGAGTCTGTCCCGTAATGCCTCTGTGCCTGTGTTCTTCCCCGTATTATGGCATCCGCCAATTGGTCTGTCTGAGAGTATACCCGATGCGTACCTGCTGTGGATGTATGTATCCATTCTAAGGGTCCCCCCTCTTGAGTAATTACTGCTGTAGTTAAGTCAGATCCCGCAAGCACCCATAGGGACAGAGGATGTTCTTTAGAATATTTAGCCAATGAGCAGCCATGCAAAGCCTCTTGAAAAGCCCTGAAAATTTCCCGATGCTCCTGTGTGATAGGGATCTCCTCCTGGGGACTCTTGTCTCTCAGCAAGTCAAACAGCAGTGTTAGTTTTTCTGTAGGAACAGCTACCCAAGGCCTAAGCCAGTTAATCTCTCCAAGCAGACTCTGGAGCTGTGTCAGAGTAAGACGCTCTGGCATTCTTATATCAGGCTTCACAGGACTGATCCTTGTAAGGAAAGATGGGTTCCCAGTACCTTAAAAGGGGGGATTTGTTGGATCTTTTCAGGTGCCACCATGAACCCCCCCTGCGTTAAAGTTTGCGATATTGTTTCAAGGAGTCCCCGCAGCTCATGGAGGTCCCGGTGGCCAATGATGAGATCATCCATATAGAGGTACAGAAGGGAATCCTTCCATGACAGCAAGGGGGCCAGGAGGATGACGAGGTGCTGTTGGCAGAATGCAGGCTGTTGGCCATACTCTGGGGTAACACCACCCACTCATATTGGGCCGTGAATAGTTGAGCAAAGGCACTGAGAAAGCAAACTTACTACAATCCTCTGGGTGCAGGGGGTGGAGAAAAAACAGTCCTTAAGGTCAATGACCGCAATTGTGAAATCTGTAGGGATTGCAGGAATCCAGGGCATGCCCCGCAAGGGGGTTCCGACCAGCTCCATTTGATCATTTATCTTTCTCAAGTCCTGGAGCATGCACCATGACCCTGAGGCTTTACAGATAACAAAGATGGGGGTGTTCCATGGACTCATGGCCGGGTGAATATGTCCGAGCTTCAGTGGTTCCTCCACTAGCTGGTGTAAGGCTTCTAATTTTGGTTGTGTTAAAGGCCACTGCTCCACCCAAACGGGTTTACCCAGTTTCCATCTAATAGGGAGAACCCAGGGAGCAGTGGCCTCTACGATTGGGGGTAGATTTTAACTTGTTTCCCTTTTTCTGGATGGGGGGGTCATTCAGGGGATCCTCAAAAAACATCTTATGGTCAGTGGTCAGTACTGCATCCATCTGCCCCAGTAAGTCCTGGCCAAGCAGGTTGGATGTGAGACCCCGGGCCACTAGTGGTCTAATCTTGCCCTGATCTCCATCCGGGCCCACCCATCTCCTGAGGGTAGAAGTCTCCTCAGTCCTAGAGTTCCCTCCCACCCCTAGAACCATGGGCCCAGGTGTTAGGGACCAAGTGGTGGACACTTCCTCCTTTCTCAAAACTGTTCTGTCTGCCCCAGTGTCTATTAGGCATTGGAACTTGACACCTCCAATGATGACTGACATCTGGGTACACAGGCCCTCAGTTAAGGGGACCGTCCAGTGAGCCTGAGTCCTCACATCTCCATGCCCGGCACCTCGTTTCTCTGGACATGCTCCTCCTTGGTATGACGGGGCCAGAGGCCGCCCCAGGACTAGTTTAAAGGCTTGTCTTCCAGGTCAAATTTCGACCTGCAGTCCTTCTTCCAATGAAAGCCTTTTCTGCATCGGGGACATGGGGTGGAAGGAGGCTTGGCCCCCATTGTTGGCGCCATCCTGGGCCCCCCTTGAGGGCAGTCCCATTTAAAGTGCCCTTCTTGCCCACACCTGAAGCAGGCCCCTGCTCTACCCTTTTCCTGGACTTTCTGCCCCTGCATCGTCAAGGCTTGTGTAATGGCCTCAGTCATTGCTGTTGTTTGTGCCTGTAGGGCAAGGGCTAAAGAATGAGACTGGTGGTGCTGGGTGCCTACATCTTGTGATGCAATCACCCAACTACTCATGGACTGGTCCTTCAGGCCTGCGCAAGCCATGCGATGGTCATTGTTCATCCTCTCCCATACCAGTCATCTTATGAATTTGTCTCTAAGTTCTCCTGTGGGGTGTTTCCGGTGAATTCTCTGCTGGGCTCTGTCAATGAAGTCTGGCAGATTCCCCAGGCTTCTGCCTCACCCAGCAATGGGGGGTTCTGTAGGCCCCTCATTTAACTTTCCCCAGGCATCCAGTCTGCACTGCCTCACCTGATCACGGTAGGGGCCTGGGATTGCGGCTTGTCGGATCCCCGTGTGGTACCCATCCCCCATCCCCAAGAGCATCCCAAACGTGATGGGGATGGCAGGATTGGCTCCTCTATTCTCCTCTGCCCTAACCCTGCATTCCTCTTTGAAAAAGGCTGTCCACTTGATGAACATGGGGCTGGGAAGGATGGCCTTAGCCACGTTGATCCAGTCCTTAGGAACGCAAGGGTGGTAGGCAATACCCTGCAACAGAGTCGTGGCCCACGGGGAATTGGAGCCATCCTCAGCCACCACCTTGCAGAGCTCCTTAAGGTCTTTGACCTCCCATGGATACCAGTCCAAGGGGCGATTTCCCCCTGGGGCCAAATTCACAGGAAATGCTTGTAGTTCCTCTTTAGGAGAACAGGCTTCTGCATATGTGGCCTCTCCCATCCCCCTTCTCCTCCTCGGTTGTGTATAGGAGTCCGTGTCCCTGAGATCTGCTCGAAGGGCGGCATAGGGGGAGGACGTCTCTCCTGGGCCCTCCCCATGGGCGTAAGGGGGAGGTTTAGTTGAGGCCGGGCTGGTGGACTCAGGTGTTGGTTTTGTCTTTTCCTCTCCTGCCCGCATCTCCGTCCCCTCAGCGTGCTCTTTTGTAAAGGCCGCCCATTTCTCTGGTGTCCTTCTCTATCCCTCCCAAAGTGCTCCCCAAGGCTCCCTCCTCCAGGGGAGGAAGTGCATTCTGGTGGAAAGAGGTCTTTAGGACCGTAATGGTAGGATAAAAGCCAAGGGGCGGGATCAATGCCAAAATGCCTCTCCCTTTCCCTTGCCAGTTTATCCACCCTAGCTCATGTTTGCCAGGAGAAGAGGTTGGCCCCCGTAATCCAAAGGGAGAGGGAGACGATAGTCTCCCAAGTGTTGGGCATTGGTCTCAGTTAACTCAAGTCCCCTAGATTGTAACAGGAGGTGTAAAGCTCTCAAGGCAGGATCCTTCTTAGCTGAAGTTGCATTACCCATACTTAGGGTCTCACTTACCCTGGGGGATCAATTGGCCTCAGCCGACAGGCGCTGGTCCACTCAATCGTTCAGCCCCATGTTGCCCCACGTTGGGTGCCAGGTGCTGGGTCTTATTCGGGTCTGGTCCCAGAACTGACTGGGCTGAGGAAGGGTAAGTGCGCCGCTCGCCCGTTCCCCAGCCTCCTCAGTTCCCAGAGACACTCAGACGCAGCGGGGAGTCCAGTCAAGCAGGTTCTTGTTTATTGCAAGTAGGGCAGTGACTTATATACAAAACAGCCACAAAAGGCATTTAGGCACAAAAGCAAATGACCAATGTTCTTGCAGCCCCTCTGACCCTCTCAGGTGGACTGGCGTACACGGCTGACAATTGTAACTCATGTCACTTGTTCTTATCTTTCCCCAACCAGAGGTTTTGGCAAACAACCTGGGTCCCTCCTCCTCTACCTCCCCTCAGCACCGTCTTGACCTGGCTGGCCGGGTGGGCCCCATCAGATGTGTGTACAGTGTGAGCATCTGCCTCAAGCTCCGGCTGCTGTGACTGCACTACCCTGATGGGCTGTGACCTCAGAACAGGAGCCACAATAAGCCCTTTCTCCCTTAAGTTGCTTTTGGCAGGGGTATCATATCACAGCAACAGGAAACTAAGATATTTCCTCAGTCATTTTTCTAGTTTGCTTTCAATTGCCATGACGAAACATTCTGACCAATACCAACTTAGGGAGGAAAGAATTTATTTGGCTCACATCTCCCAGGTCACAGTTCATTACTATGGGAGCCCAAAGTAGGAACTCAGGGCAGGAACCTGGGGGCAGGAGCTGAAGCACAGGTCATCGGGGAACACTGCTTACTGGCTTGCTCTCCTGGCCCATGCTCTGCCTGCTTTCTTATATAATACACACAACCTACCCAGAGGTGGCACTGCCCACAGTGGGATGGGCCCTCCCATATCATTCAACAGTCAAGGAAATACCCCACAGACATGGCCACAGGCTAGTCCAATGGAGGCAATTCTCCAATTGAGGCTCCTTCAACCAAAGTGTGTCAAGCCGACACTAAAGCTATCCAGTGCAGTCATATAGCACTGAACTTGCAGGCTAATCCCTCTTCTGCCCAAAGACCAGTACATTTTTTAGATGTCAAAATAAGAATATAGGACAGTAGGCAGGCCCAGAGCAGCAAGAAGGGCTCAGGAGGTAAGAGGAGGCAGCAGTTGACTCATTCTTCTATTAGTGGAAAAGTAGTTGCGTTGTGATCGGGAAACAGCTTAGTGCCATTACCTGGAGTTTGGTGGAACAGTCGTTACATTTGCAGATCTCCTTTCAGCATGACGCCCATACAATTACGGTTATGTAGTTGCTCGGGGCCCTTCTTTGATTCATCATATTGCTTCCAGAGAGGAATGAGGCCCTCTGAAAGCCAACAGAATGTGCTTCCTGAGCTTCAATCTGGACAATTGAATGTCTCATCCAGCTTGTTCAAAGAGCAATCGAATAACATTTGTTTGTAAACCCTAAAATTTTAGCAACTGTATCAACCACTTGTCCTGGTGTACACAGAGACTTTGGAGACCAGCACCCTGCAGTCTGTACCTGCAGGTGAACTTGGCAGACAGTCTTAATGTCTGCAGAAGAGCAGGTTTAAAGGGGCTTGACCTCCTGAGATGGTGTGGCAAATCTCTTCCTCGAACCCTTCTTAGAAGTCATAAGCTTGGAATATTAAGGTGGCCTTTTGCCAAAAGACCAGCATCAAATATTTATGTAATGCCTGGGCAAATAGCTTTTTGTGCACAGTAGGGGAGCATCTTTACTTACTAAAAAATGCAGTGATAATGGAATGTTTTCTGTAGACGAAGGGCGGTTTAACCTTTTTACATCAGGAGCCTTCACTCTGAGATAGACCTATTTATGCCCAGGTTGGCGCACATTTCAGGGAGGCCAAGCCGTGAAGGTAATGAGATGAAGAGTGGACAAGCCCGTCAAAACAAGGGCGCTTTAAAAGCCCAGCTGTCTGCTCTCTGTGGTTCATTGAATTTTCTGCTGTTACAGATGACCAAATTTTGACAGCCATCCTGAACTTGCTTCGTTATAGTCAAGTAGGTGAATCCGCCTTCTGGATTCAGGAGGACGGAGCAGCAGGAGAGGCTGGGAGGCAGGCACCAGTGAAGTGCATGGTGGCTAGGGACCTAGTGTGTATCCCTGCAGCCAGGGCATCTTTCTTCCTTGACTATGCAGAAATGGCAGGGGAAGAAGTCTAGAGCGGCTGCAAGTGCTCCCCGCCCCCACCTTGCGGTCTCAACTCTGCCTCATTGAACTGTGGGCAGGCTAAAGGCCATCACATAATTTATGTTGAATTGAGCACGTTTGTACTTAAAGCACATGGCAGGCCCATTTAAAGGGCTGAAGGTTCTCCACTGAAGAGATGTAAAGTAGAGGCTTTGGAAATTGGATGACTATCATCCCTTATGTGAGGTCAGTTGGTTCCAGGAACCCCTCAGATATTCAAATAAACAGATGCTCTTGCTGCTTGTACAAGATGGTCCGTAGACTACAGATAGCCTCCAATGTGCTCTAAATAACCACAGGATGACTTATAATGTCTAATATAGTATAAATACTGAGTAAATGGCTGTTCTGCTGTGTTGCTTAGGGAATAATGGCATGGGGAAGGTACGTTCATGCTCAATACAGGATTTCAGAACCTGGGGCTGGAGAGATGGCTCAGCGGTTAAGAGCACCGACTGCCCTTGCAGAGGACCGGGGTTCAAATCCCAGCACCCACATGGCGGCTAAGAACTGTCTTTAAGCGGGACATGGTGGTGCACACCTTTAATCCTAGCACGTGGGAGGCAGAGGCAAGCAGGTATCTGTAAGTTCAAGGCCAGACTGGTCCACAGAGTGAGTTCCAGGATAGTTGGGGCTATAGGGAGATCCTGTCTCAAAAAAAAAAAAAAAAAAAAATTTCAGAATCTACAGAGGCAGAGGGCCAACTGTAATGTACTTTCATAGGAATCTTGAGGAAACCTGTGTTGCATTGTGCAATCCTGGAGAAATAGCGTGTGTCTTCTGGTGTTGAGCATTGCCAGATTAGGACTAGGGAGGTTTATTCTGAAGAGTCTCTTATGGTACCTCTTGTGTGACACAGGAGTGCTGTACCTGGAGCTACTGAGACTTTAAAAACTGACTGGGACTCTGGGCTGTGCTTGTCCCACATCCATGTAAGGTAATGTAGTTAAAGAGGGCTTCTTCTCCCTGGTCATCTGTCACAGGGACTGTTCCTTCCCAGGACAGCAGCATGACCTTGCTCAATAGCGGCCAATGGCCGTTTTGGCTCCCCGCCTCCCCCCCCATCCCATGGACCCAAAGAGATGGAGGAAGGAATAGACTTGCCAAAGACTTCAGTTTAGAGGAGTCTAGCAAGTTTGATGCGTTTTCATACTGAGCAAATGGGGTAATCGTCACTTACAGGGCCCCTTTGGCATTCCACATTCCCTGGGCTGGGACCCCCAGCAGCTCCCCACAACTTGGCATGGGCAGTGGGAGAGAGAGAGAGCCGCCCACTTGAATACCTCCACTTTATGAACCACAGCTCCTCCCCTAGACGAGCTGGTCAGGAGGGGTGGCTGGATCCGTAGCTCCTCACAAGGATTCTTCTCTGGGAGGCATCTGATGTCTAGTGGCCAGTGCCAGTCTGTTTCAAAGAAAGTCTAATTAGCCCACATCACCTATATCCAATAAGCTAACTGCTGGGGGAACCTCTCCTGCAAAGCACGCAGAGAGGCAGGCTTGGCTCTTGCAAAGGGGTTGGACAGTAGACTCTCGGAAGAGGAAACTGAAGCATGGAACTGGCTTATTCACAGGGAACTTACTGGAAATAGAGTATTATCTTATCAGGTTGGGATAATGTCAGGACAAGGCTACTGCTCCATGAACTTCCCTCATCGTCACAGTTTGTTGAGCTGTTCACATCTCCTTCTCGTTCAGGACAAGGACTAACTCCAGGCTGAGCAAAGCACACTCCTCTCATAAGCCTTCCTCTAGGTTGAGCATTGTACCAGTCAGCTATTGCCATAGTAAACTCAATTGGCTTAACAGTAATAATGCACTGCATCAGGTTTTCTGGTTGGCTGGAGCCCGCTGGCAGTCTGGGTGGTCTCCAGTAAGCCCACTCACAGGTCTGCTGCCCAGCTGGCCCCGCTGTCTCCAAGAGGACAGCTCTGCTCTGCGTGCCTTTCATCATCCTAGGTCCACCTACACACATGGGATCTGTAGACTTCTGCATCTCACCTGCCGGTACCCCACCAGCTAAGTGTACCATGTGCAGAAGCCCCTCTCTGGGCCTTTCCCCAGCAGTCACCTGAGGCCAAGTCACTTCTTGGAATTTTACAGTTCATCTGGTCCTTGGCTGCCCCTGACTCACTCCATATTTGCATGCAGCCTGTCCCCTAATCTGTCAGGAACTCACAAACCCTTGCTTGCTTAGTGCATATATGTCTGTCTTCATTTCTTTTCCTAACTCTGAGTATTCCTGAAACACCCTGACAAAAGCAATTTAAGGGATAAAGGGTTTACTTACTTCAGGTTACAGTCCGCCATTGTGGAGAAATCGAGGCAGCAAGGAATGTGCCCCTATTACTTCCACAGTCAAGAGCAGTGAGCAGGGGGCTAATCGAGGCCGCTCCGGCTCAGCTTGCTTTCTCCGTTCTCAGCCCAGGGTCCCCACCCTCAGGAATGACGCTGCCTACCCTGGACAGGTCTTCCCATCTCAGGATAATCCCCCACAACACGCCCACTGAGAAAGCTGATTGAGACAGTCCCTCACTGAGACTTTCAACCCAGGTGCTTTGGGATCCTGTCCAGCTGACAAAATTAATACAATGTCTTGTCTCAATGTGGGGAGCCTTAGTCTCGGCACCCCTTTCAGAAACAGCCTCTACATGGCTTCTGCCTTCACCTCTCCATAAGCTTTGTGTTTCTACAGCGTGTGTCACCTCTGGCAGTGTGCTGCTGCCTCCCTCTCCACTCCGTAGTGACAGAGACTTTGTCTTGCTGCTAACAAGACCTCCAGTGGCCCATAACAGTGCTCAGCCGGTGTCAGAATGAATGAGCACGTTGGGGGTGGGCCCTTCAGGGCGAGTGTGGGTGTTTCCACCCCCACCTTCCTGTAAGGCTAACCCTTTTTTTTTTTTTTTTGGTCTTTTTTGAGACAGGGTTTCCCTTTAGCCCCAACTGGCCTGGAGCTCACCAGGCTGGCCTTGAAATCACAGAGATCTGTCTGCCTCTGCCTCCTGAGTTCTGGGATTAAAGGTGTGCACATGTGCACACCATGTCTGGCTCAAACCTCCATTTCTAGTCACCACTCAGGAAGGTTCGGGTATATTGGATTATGACCCACTGTTTCTTTTTCTTTATATATATATATTTTTTTTATTTTATTTATTTTCATATGTGTATGAATGTACTGTCTGCATGTAGGTTTGTGCACCCATGTCGTGCGATGCTGCAGAGGACAGAAGAGGGTGTCGGACTCCTCTGGAACTGGAGTTCTCCTGGAATTGGAGTTACAGACGGTTCTTAGCCACCATGTGGGTGCTGGGAATCAAACCCAGGTCCTCTGCAAGAGCAGTTGGTGCTCTTAACCGCTAGGCCATCTCTCCAGCCCCTATATAATTTTTTGAGACAGGGTCTCCCTATAGCCCCTATAGTCACTCTGTAGACCAGGCCGGGCTTGAACTCACAGAGATCCATCCACCTGCCTCTGCCTCCCAAGTGCTAGTATTAAAGGCATGTGCCACCATGCCTGGCTTAAAGATGGTTCTTAATAGGCCGGGCATGGTGGCACATGCCTTTAATCCTAGCACTTGGGAGGTAGAGGCAGGTGGATCTTTGTGAGTTCAAGGCCAGCCTGGTCTACAGAGTGAGTTCCAGGACAGCTGGGGCTACAGGGAGACCCTGTCTCGAAAAGACCAAAAAAAAAAGATGGTTCTTAACTGCCATGTGGGTGCTGGGAATCGAACCCCGGTCCTCTGCAAGAGCAGTCAGTGTTTTTAACCACTGAGCTATCTCTCTAGCCCCATGACCCACCGTTTCTAAAACTCTGAACTTCAAGAGCACCTACTTCAGACAGCTCACAAGGGCCTGAGATTCCAGCTCCAAGGGACTCGATGCTCTTTTCTGGAAGACACACACACACACACACACACACACACACACACACACACACACCTACACCTAAATAATCTAAATATTCAATCACGGGAAAATAGTTAACCAAATTAAAGTTCCATACAACTAAATACTATACTATCCTAAGAAGCATATGGAAATTTAATCCAAGAATAATTCAGAAACAACATCAGAGAAAGGAAAAAAACACACACACAATTTTTTTAACAGCTAACTCAAATGACAGTTTTGCATCTGAGTTTTTTTTTCCTCTCTCTGATGTTGTTTCTGAATTATTCTTGGATTAAATTTCCACATGCTTCTTAGGATAGTATAGTATTTAGTTGTATGGAACTTTAATTTGATTAACTATTTTTCCATGGTTGAATATTTAGATTTAGGTGTGTGTGTGTGTGTGTGTGTGTGTGTGTGTGTGTGTGAGAGAGAGAGAGAGAGAGAGAGAGAGAGAGAGAGAGAGAGAGAGGCAGGGTGCGGGGACAGGCAGGCATCTCTGGGTATGCAAGTGTGAGCGAAGCGCTCACTGTGTGAGGTTGATGTCAGGTTTTCCTCTGTTGCCCTCCAACTTGTTTTTTGAGCCAGGGTCTTTCACAGAACCTGGAGCTCAGCATTTGGGCTAGGCTGGCTGGCCTGCGAGTCCCTGGGATCCAACTGCCTCTACCGCCCCCTTGCTGGGACTGCAAACACAATACCACCCAGATTTTAGGTGGGCTCTGGGGATCTGAACTTAGGTCCACATGCTTGCTCAGCAAGCACTGTACCCACTGAGCTATTTCCCTGGGTCTTATTTAGGTTTTTAAGTAATTCGATATGTAATGCTTATAGATAACACTTGGTGGCATTGGTAATGGTTTCTTTAAGACAGACTGAAAGAAATAGGATTTGGGGGTAAAAAAGGATAGTTTCTCTTGGAGACACTTCAGACTTTATTAAATTGCCTTCCAGAAAGTCACGCAGCTAAAATTCTTCTAAACACTGTCAACTTTCCCCCATCTCCATACCTCTATAGGCTTTGAAATTTTCCTTTACCAAATTTGCCACTCTAATGAACACATTTGAACTTCTTTCAACATTTACTAGTCACAGAGAAGTGATTTCTAGTTCATGTTCCTTGCTCATTTCTGTTGGTATTTTATATTTTTAGCTATTATAAAATTTCTGCATGTAAGGAATATTAAGCTTAGTCTGGTTTTTTGTCACTTTGAATAACTTTTTCCTGTTGATGCAGATAGGAAGAGTGGAATGCATTGGCGTTTGCGGGTCTTTTTGTGATTTCAAGAAAATACTGGCACTTCCAGGGGTGCCAGCATCATTCAGGGGACTGTTTGGTCTCCCTACCTTCTCTGTCAAAAAGAAAACTAACATTATTATGACTCATCCTATTAAAACAGTAACCTTGAAATAGGCTTCATGTGTGTTTTAGTCTGCTGAGACTGTTGTAACAAAATGCCAGTCCGGGTGGCTTAAACAATAACCACACATCTATTTTCCCATGGCACACAACTGCCTGCTGCCTTGCCCGTCCTCAGGCAGCTTTCCCTCTGTACATATGTGGGGTAGAGGGAGCAAGAAGGCCCTGGGCTGCTGCTGCTTACATGGCTGTGGATCACGTTGGACTCCGGCCCCACCCTCGTCCCTCACTGAGGTCGGGGAGGGAGGTAGGGCCTTAGCAGTTCACTGAGATAGGGCAGTGTTAGCAGAGTAGACTCTAGGGGCCAATAGGGAGGATCTTTCTACAGCCTAGTGTCTCACAGGTGAGCAGCCCAGTCACCAAAAGAGACCCTGGTTTGGATTCAGGCCACCAGCATCTAGATCAGTCCTCTTTCTCACCATCTTATCTAAATGAATCTAAGATACACAGGAATGATGAAACAGATAAAGGCAGAACACGTCCTCTGTGGGGCAGAGGCTCTGCTGACAGAGGCTGTGCCCTGCGCTTCTTTACCCCCAACCCCTAAAGACATTCTCGGACAACTGTTTCAAGCACAGTTGTTGAACTGTACAGAGCTCAGGACCCGATCCCCTGACTAGAAACATTTTCATTGGTAAATCATTTAGGAAACCTCCCCCTCCCAAATCCTGCCTCTTGATAAGAGCAGCCAGAAGCATCCTCCATGCAAGAACCACATCACACAACCTCCCAAGAACCAGCATGTTTTGCGTGTACCTGATAAGTTCAGATCTGGTGAGGTGAATCTCTCTTGCATTAAGAAAAAAAAAAAAACTTCTCACCTAAATATAGTTTTCCTCTAAAAATTGTCTCTAAACGGCCGTGCTTTGCCCTGGATAAGTTTTCCCCAGCGCGTCCTGATGCTGGAGTGCGAACAGGAAGGTGAGCACGTGAAATCAGATGGTGATTGCCTACAATGAAATTTGGGCTCATAAAATCAAGGATATTATTCAAAACTGTGAGGTAAATTAGTCTCATTCATTCTGATGGGGCTAGACGCTATGGCTGTGTATGCCTTCTTTAATTAACATGCTGAAAAGATGTTCTGATTGGGATTATTAATGAATGCAGTGAAAATTTTTGCTGTTTTGTAAGGCTTCTGCCACAAATGGCTTACACACGCCCCCCCCCACCTTGTTTTTTCACAGATTCCTTCCATGGCCTGACAGATGGAGTATTCATCTTTGAAGCTGTTTCCACAGAAGATAGCAAAACCAGACAGGGCTACGATGCTATTGTTGTCGAACAATGGACAGTCCTGGAAGTAAGTGTGCTGCTCGTTGGTGGCTTTGCTGCCTTTTGTCGAGGCAGCGATTGTTTCTCGGCTTGCTGCGTCTGACTGCGGGGCTGGTGCTCAGCTGGGTAAACCCTGTGACGACCTCCTTAGTTCAATACCCCAACTCCAAGCAGGGGTGGACCCCACTTTTTCCTTTCTACCAGAAAAAAAAGGTATCATTGCATATGTCAGACTGTTGGGTGGAGAGAGGGTTGTCTTTGATTAATTTGCATATCACTGAAAACACTAAGCGAGATGAATAAGGCAAGAGCATGGTGCTGTGATCATAAGAGTCACGTGGTGTCAGAGGCAGCCCCTCTGGCTTGTTCCTGCAAGTTGTCTTTGGAAGAAATGCATAGAAACACACTTAATTTTCACAGTAACCCAGTGAGGTATATTGTGCATTATATAATTCTGACACTGAAGCATCAGTTAAGTCCCTTGGCCAAGGTTTTCCTCGAGTACTGCAGGGTGTATTTGAAGGAGGCCACTGCATGACTGTGGGCAGGAGACATCTCAGGCAGTACCCCATGTCTTTGGAAGAGCTTTCTTACCTTTCAGAATCCCTAAACTTTCTCCAGCTATGAAGCACAGATGTTTTAAGCCCAGTCGCATCCCACAGCTAGAACAGTGTTTCTCAAGATTGAGCTGTTATCTAAATCACAAGGAGAGTTTATAAGCAAGGTATTTGGGCTCCACCCTGAGGTTCCCTATTCCGTGGGTGGCTTAGTCAGCCAAGGCCATTATAACAAAATGTCACAGATGGGATGTCATATCATTCAGAAGACTGAATATCCGTCAGGGACCCACCAGGGGTTGGTTTCTATTCAAGGCTCTGGTTCCGGCTTATGAACAGCATCTTGGTCCTCTGTGTGGCTTTTCCTCTGGGCAAGCTCATGGGAAAGAGCCAGGGAGGTCTCTGGTCTCTCTTCTGAGAAGGACACATCCTAATGGATCATCACTCTTGGGACCTTATTTAACTGTAACTACTTCCTTAAAGGCCCCACCTGTGCACTGAGGGTAAACTTAGGGAGGATGCAGAACAGTCTATAATGCTGGGTCTAACACTGGCCCCAAGAATTTGCATTTATGATACCCGTCAAGTGAGTCAGTACTGCTGGTCAGAGAACCAGACTCAGAACCATGCCCTTTGAGCTTGCAACTAGCACAGGGACAGGGTTTGCACATGGCCTGGCCCTCTGCAGAGGCTGTGTCAGGTGCCCACTCTGACCCATCCTCAGCTCCTCTCTGGGGCCTGAGTGTCATTGAGCCCCAGTGTGTTCCACCCCAGGCAGACTACATCTGTTTCTCATGATTTGGCCTCTAGGAAGGTTTTTTTTTTCCTGCTTAAGCCTTGGACAGGTCCCTGAAAGGCCATGGATTTGAGGCTCAAATTTGAGGTGGTTTGTGCTGTCAACTGAGAAATGTATTAGAAGAGTTATTAATGCTGTAGACAAACAGAACATGGAAAGACGGATACCATAGACAGAGATGGACAGGTCCCTTCCTACAGGCTTGAGAGGAAGGGGAAGGTTTCAGTTGTTGATCAAAATTCCAGTTTGTGCTTGGAGTCGGCTGCCTTTGACTCTGCATCTCCAGGAAAGAAGGAAGGCAGGCATCGCGCAGATGTGTGACTTGGAAAGTACAGGCTCATTTAATTTAACCGTATCCATTCCCCAGGCGGTGGGGGTGGCATCGATAGCCTTCTCATAGCTTAGATTATGGCAGCCTGTGCCTGTAAACCTCCTCGGGGAAATGAGAATTCAGACACCAGCTCTTCTGGAATTTGGGGACCTGGGGAGGCTGTTAGAGGGTTATAGATTCACAGTTGTTTCCTTCCCAGATCTCTGAGACAGAGGCTGCAGCAGTGGGGCATGGCCTAATTAGCCCTGGCCCCAAACCTAACAGTCTCTCAGTTTCTGGTTGACCCTGCTTGTCTTTTATATAAAATTTTATTTATCATTTTTAAAATTTTTTTTTAATTTATTTCTGTATGTGTATGAATGTACTGTCTGCATGCAGGTTTGTGCACCTGTGTCGTGCAATGCCGCGGAGGTCAGAAGAGGGTGTCGGATTCCCCTGGAACTGGAGTTCTCCTGGAATTGGAGTTACAGACAGTTCTCGGCCGCCATGTGGGTGCTGGGGATCGAACCCGGGTCCTCTGCAAGAGCAGTCGGCACTCTTAACCACTAGGCTATCTCTCCAGCCCATATCATTTTTATTTTATGTGTACAAGTGTATTGCCTGCATGTGTGTAAGTCCACCCATGTCATGAAATGCCCATGTAGGTCAGAACAGAGCGTCAGATTCCTCCTAGAACTGGAGTTATGGATGGTTGTTAGCCACCATATGGGTGCTGGGAATTGAACCCAGGTCCTCTGCAAGAACACCCAGTGCTCTTAACCACTGAGCATCTCCAGCCTGACCCTGCTGTTCTGACAAGCACTGTCCTCCCAGCCTTGTGTTCTATCATGAGACGCTGTGATCAGCTCTTTCTCCTTTCTCAGTGCTAAGACTTGATCTGCCTCTTTATCCCTGGGCCTGACCCTGAGCCCTGTGTGCAGAGCTGCCTTTTAGTTCTGCCACTAAGTCTTGGCTCCCCTCTTTACACACACACACACACACACACACACACTAAGTCTTGGCTCCCCTCTTTACACACACACACACACACACACACAGATGGACGGACGGATGAACAGATGGACTGACGAACATGGACTCACAAATACATGGACAGGCATGCATACTCCAAGCCTATACACATACTTTCACCAGGAAGCCTGGGTGGATGGAGTACTCAGCTCTGAGACAGTACAATATGTTGGGAGGTGGAAGCCGCCTGGAAACATGTTCTGAGTGTGGGCTTCAATTCCCAGCTCAGCTACTAAGTGCAGAAAAGAAAATCACTCCGTCTGCCTTGCCCTCTTCAATTTTGTAAGTGAGGATGCTGGCAATGATGTTCCAAAGCTGAGGCAAATTAAAGGAGGAAATATATCATGGGACAGTGGCCCTACATCTATAATCCCAGTTCTCAAGAGTGAGACAGGAGGATTGCCTAGAGTTCAAGGCCAGGCTGAGCTACCATAGTAAGGCCTTGTCTTGTATTTTTTGTTTTTGTTTTTGAGACAGAATCTCCTGTTGACCCAGCTGCCCTGAAACTCACTAAGTAGACCAGGCTGGCCTCAGTCTCACAGAGATCTGCCTCTAAATTCTGAGATTAAAGGCATGCACCAACATGCCTAGCTAGAAAGACCTTGTCTTAACCCCACCCACAAGGAGAAAATTCATTGAAAACAGCGCATCGACATTCACCAGCCGTGATTAGGACAGAGCCTGCACCCACCCTCTTTGGTCTTATACGAAAAGGAATTTTAGCTAGAGAATGTTTGGGACAAATGCAGATGATTGCCAGGGGTGGTGCCACACGATCTCAGTCCACTCTTAGGAGGCTGAGGCAGGAGGATCAAGACTAGGTAGGATTATATACTGAAAAGACAAAACGAAAAACAGAAACAGGAAAAGCAAATAAATAGTTGTACTGTCCTTAGTTGCAAATCCACAGCCTAAAATGCAGGGTCCCTGGGAGGAGAGTAAACGCCCCCTCTAGGGCACTTGTGGGGGATCCGCAATCTAGAATGTGAGTGGAAACGGGGGCTAGATGGGAAAAGCAAGAATGGAGACCTTCAGGTGAAGAACAGGGCAGAGGGGGACAGACAGGTGGACAGAGGGAGAGACAGCTGGATGGAGGAAGAGACAGGTGGACAGAGGGAGAGACAGGTGGACAGAGGGAGAGACAGGTGGACAGAGGGAGAGACAGGTGGACAGAGGGAGAGACAGGTGGACAGAGGGGGAGACAGGTGGACAGAGGGGGAGACANGTGGACGGAGGGAGAGACAGGTGGACGGAGGGAGAGACAGGTGACGGAGGGAGAGGACGGTGGACGGAGGGAGAACAGAGTGACGAGAGGAGAGACAGGTGACGGAGACAGGGAGAGACAGGCCGGACAGAGGAGGCAAGAAGGTGGACAGGGAGGAGAACATTGTGGACAGAGGGAGAACAGTGCAAACAGAAGGAAAGACAGGTGAATGGAGGGAGAGACAGGCGGACAGAGGAGAGACAGGTGGAGAAACAGAAGGAGTGACAGGTGGACAGAGGGAGACACAGGTGACAGAGAGGAGACCACAGTGGACAGAGGAGAGAGACAGGTGGATGGAGGGGAGAGAGACAGGTGGACAGAGAGAGAGACAGGCTGGACGGAGGGGCGAGGAGAAGGAGGGGACAGGGAAGGGGAACGAGACACGGTGGATGGAGGGAGAGGACAGGGACAGGAGAGACAGGTGGACGGAGGGGAGAGACAGGTGAGACAGTGCAGGCGGGAGAGACTGGTGGAAGAGGGAGAGACCATGTGGACAGAGGGAGAGACAGGTGGAGGAGGAGGGGAGAAGACAGGTGACGGAGGGAGACATAGGGGACATAGGGCAGAGACAGGTGGACGGAGGGAGGACAGTGAGGACGGAGGGAGACACATGGTGGACCGAGAGTAGAGACAGAGTGGACAGGGAGAGAAAGTTGGGAAGAGGCGGGAAGAGAAGGGACGGAGGACAGGGACGAGGGGGACGGTGGAAGAAGGGGGAGAGCGGACAGTGACCAAGAGAGAGAGAGACTGGTGACAGAGGGAGAGACAGGTGGACGAGGGGAGAGACAGGTGAGAATGAGGGAGAGGACAGGGGGACAGAGGGGAGAGACTGATGGACAGAGGGGGAGAGACTGGTGGACAGGGGGAGAGACAGTGGATAGGGGAAGAGACGTGTGGACGAGGGGGGAGACACAGGTGGACAGAGGAGAGAGACAGTGGACAGAGGGGGAGACCACAGGTGGGGGGGACGGAAGAAGGAGGGACAGGATGGACCGGAAGGAGAGACAGGTGGACAAGGAGGGAGCAGAACAGGTGGACAGCGGGGAGAGACAGGTGGACAAGAGGGGGGAGGAGGACAGGTGGACAGAGGGGTGGAGACAGGTGGGAACGAGAGGGAAGAAAGACAGGTGGACTGAGAGCGGAGACAGAGAGCTAGGGTCTGTTGTGTGAGGCAGAGAGGGGACAGAGGGAGAGACAGGAAACAGGTGGACATGAGGGGAGAGAGACAGGTGGACAGGGAGGGGGAGAGACGAGGTCGGACAGAGGGGGAGAGACTGGTGGACAGAGGGAGAGACAGGTGGACAGAGGGGGAGAGACAGATGGACAGAGGGATGCAGACAGGTGGACAGAGAGGGGGAGACACAGGGGACAGAGGAGAGAAGGTGAACGGAAGGCGAGACAGTGGACAGATGGGAGGAGAGAGACAGGTGGACAGAGGGGAGAGACAGGGTGGAGAGAGGGCAGAACAACAGGTAGGAGGGAGCAGAAGATGGGGAAGCAGGGGCAAGGAGAGCAGGTGGACATAGGGGGGGAGCAGTGGCATAGGGGAGGAGCAGGGGTAGGGGGGGACAGGTGGACATAGAGGGAGGAGCAGGTGGACATAGGGGGAGGAGGCAGGTGGACATGAGGGGGCAGAGCAGGTGGACAAGGGGGAGGAGCAGTGGACATAGGGGGAGAGCAGGGGGACAAGAGGAGACGATGGAGGGGGAGGAGGCAGGTGAGACAGAGGGGGAGGGGCAGGTGGACAGACGGGGGGATGCAGACAGTTGGACAGACGGGGAGAGGCAGGTGGACATAGGGGGAGGAGCAGGTGGACATAGGGGGAGGGCGAGGTGGACACGCAGGGGGGAGGGGCAGGTGGACTAGAGGGGAGACAGGTGGACATAGGGGGAGGGGCAAGTGGACAGAGGGGGCAGAGACAGGTGGACATAGGGGGAGGGGCAGGTAGACATAGGGGGAGGGGCAGATGGACAGAGGGGGGAGAGACAGGTGGACAGAGGGGGAGAGACAAGTGGACAGAGGGGGAGAGACAGGTGGACGGGGGGCAGAGACAGGTGGACGGGGGGCAGAGACAGGTGGACAGAGGGGGAGGGGCAGGTGGACGGAGGGAGAGACAGATGGACAGAGGGAGAGACAGGTGGACAGAGGGAGAGACAGGTGGATGGGGAGGACCTTCTCTCCTTGGGTCTGTGTCTGGATGTGACAGACCAGCAGAACCTGGATGCCACCAAGTTGGCATCATCACTTCCCTCCCTGGAGTGTGTTTTCCTCATCAGTGTTTCCTGTGACATCTGGTGCCCAAAGTGAACATAGACAGCAGAAAACACATGTGTAAGCCAGACCTGGTGGTTCAGGCTTCTAATCTCAGCCACTCAAAAGGCTGAGGCAGGAGCACCACAGGTTCAAAGCCTGCCTGGGTTTACAGAGAGATGTCAAGACCAGCCTAGCCTAGGCAACTTAGTAAAATCCTGTGTCTCAAAAATACTTGTTTAAAAGGGTGGCATTGGGGCTGGAAAGATGGCTCAGTGCTGACTGCTGTTGCAGAGGACCAGGCTTTGATTCCCAGCACCCACTTGGAGCCCAACAACCATTCACAACTCCAGTTCCAGGGCATCCAACACCCTTTCTTGACCTCTGCAGGCATTGCATAACACTGGTACACTTACATACATGCAAGCAAAACACTCATACACATAAAACAAAAATAAATTAAAGAATAAAAAATAGCAAAATCAAATACAAAGGGGGGGAGTCACTGGGAATGTAGCTCAGCGGTAGAGCATTGGCCTAGTATGTGTGAAGTCCTGCGGTCTAGCCCTTGCCACAAACAGCTGTTGCAACTGGTACAGTGGCTGGTGAGGAAATCGGCTAAAGTGAATAAGAGAAAGCCAAGTGTACATGATTTGCCAGTGCTTTAGAATCTGGGGTCTGTGTGTCAGGGAGCTCCATCAGCAGTGTGGCTCTGCTTCTTGCGTGTGTGGCAGGGGGTCTGACAGGAGCTCCATCAGCAGTGTGGCGCTGCTTCTTGAGTGTGTGGCAGGGGGCCTGACAGGAGCTCCATCAGCGGTGTGGCGCTGCTTCTTGAGTGTGTGGCAGGGGGTCTGACAGGAGCTCCATCAGCGGTGTGGCGCTGCTTCTTGAGTGTGTGGCAGGGGGCCTGACAGGAGCTCCATCAGCAGTGTGGCGCTGCTTCTTGAGTGTGTGGCAGGGGGTCTGACAGGAGCTCCATCAGCAGTGTGGCGCTGCTTCTAGAGTGTGTGGCAGGGGGTCTGACAGGAACTCCATCAGCAGTGTGGCGCTGCTTCTTGAGTGTGTGGCAGGGGGTCTGACAGCAGCGTCCTGGTTTTCATGATTTCCTTCTAGTCTTACTCCATTTTAATATTTAACCTTCAAAAGATTCAATTTAGTTCTCTGAGAGATGACTTTTTGTGCACTTACGGGTTTTTTTATTATTATTTTTTATGTGTATTATTATTTTTATGTGTATGAATGTACTGTCTGCATGTAGGTTTGTGCACCTGTGCCGTGCAATGCCGCAGAGGTCAGAAGAGGGTGTCGGATCCCCTGGAAGTGGAGTCAAAGACGGTTCTCAGCTGCCATGTGGGTGCTGGGGATCGAACCTGGGTCCTCTGCAAGAGCAGTCGGCGCTCTTAACCACTAGGCCATCTCTCCAGCCCCAGCACTTAATGGTTTTATCAGTTCACTTATTTAGTGGTGCTGAGGATGCGACGTAGAGCCGAAGGCGCGCTCAGCGAGCAGTCTGCCAGCGAGCTTCAGCTCCAGCCCTTGGCATGTGAGACAGGCTCTCATGGTGTACCAGGCTGGACTTGAACTCTCAGTGTTCATGCTTCAGCCTACCAAGTGAGGCCTGTGCCACGACACTCGGCTTCTGTTGGGACATTCCAAGTCATGGCTCCTTCATCCTGTCATCCCAGCTTTGGCTTCTCTGAAGGTTTTGTGTATGAGGTGGCTGCCGCATGATCCCGTCATTGAACAGGTCCAAGTCAGCTATCCTTGGCATCCTTCAGGAGACCTTCAGTCCCCAAGCAGGACCAAACACGCGTGGTGATTTCAGATAGGTTCCAGTGCATGTCCATCTTCCATATCCCTCAGGCTGTCATGAGAGGCTGTGAGGACGCTGTTCCAGCTGCTACTGTTGAATCTCCTTTGACACCCCCCAGTGACAAAGCCCTAGTTCTCTTTGTTCTTTGTGACCTGTGGCAGTCTGGGTGGGGATTAGTCTTTTGTTTGTGAAGGCTCCCAACCATCTCTTTAAGAATCCATTTGAGGCTCTGCCAGAGAGTAACTTGCATTTCTGTGGTATCTAGAATTCACCACCTTCTGCTCTGACAAGGGAGCCAATATTTGTTCTTTTCATACCATCTGGACTTTTTCATCGCTGTTGTTGCTCCAGGATAATTATTTTGGTTTGAGATCATAGCCTTTCATGCCAGAGTCAGCACTCTCTGCCTTTTCCCTGCAATTGGATGATTTTTCTGTGAATAGTCATCTCATGAAAGGAGCAAGGCACAAGGGACAACCCTGTCCCCAGGGTAGCTCCATCCTTTACCACTCCAGAGTGAGGCACAGCACAGTGCCGGGGATGCCATGGTGGGGTTCAGCCTGTGACCCCTGACCCTGAGAGTGAGACTCCAGTACACTGTAGGGGGGTACTTGCCTAGGCTTGAGCTCATTTCAAGTGTTCAGGTCTGCCTCGGAAGGCAGATGACCAGCATCTACAGCACAATAAAGTGCCACCCACCTCCCACTTAGCAACTCCGTGTCATGTTTGTGAGGTCAAGGTGAAGGAAAGACAGTCAAGGGCATGAACAACTCACCAGCAGAACAGGCTTTATATTGGTTGGCAGAGCCCTGCATTAGAGGGCCTGGAGAGAGATGGCTTCGAAGCTAAGAGCAGTGGCTGCTCTTGCAGAAGACCTGGGTTCAATTCCCAGCATCCATATGGCAGCCAACAACCATCCGTAAGTTACCCGAGGATCCAAGGCCTTCTCCTCTGACCTCTGCAGGCATTGCATGACATGGGTGCACATACACACATGCATACATTCAGGCAACACACTCATATACATAAAAAGTAAAAAATAGTAATAAATAAAATATTTTGAAAAAGACTCCTGCATAGTCCAGGAGCTTCCCATCTGCTTACGGGGTAGTTACAGACAGGGGAGGGGTAGAGGGAGGGGGAGGGGGAGGGGACTGAAAAGTTTCCCCTTTGGGGGCTGTAGTTGGCCATTCAAAGGTAACCAGTGAGCCAGTTAAAGAATATCAGAGTGAGTTCCAGGACAGCTGGGGCTACAGGGAGACCCTGTCTCGAAAAGACGAAAAAAAAAAAAAAAAAAAGAATATCAGGTGATTGATAAACATCTCTCTTTCTCTCTCTCTCCCTCCCTCCTTTGTCTCTCTCCCTCCCTCCTCCCCATCTCCTCCCTCTCTCCTCTCTCCCTTCTCTCTCCTCTCTCTCTCTCAGCTGGCTATTCCTGGTGGTTAGATCTGGCAGGGAAGGCAAGCATCTAGAAAAATGGCGAGACCATGGTTCAGAAGGCTGGTCTCTTATTTGTTGGTTCCAGAGAAACAAATGTGCTTGTTCACAAAAGGGGGTAGCAAGGCTGTTATCTCAGCACCACTAGTGATGGAGGAAAAAGAAAGCAGCCGTGTCCACTGTGTGTGCTTATTGTTGCGTCCTACAGGAGTCCATCGCGTCCTACAGGAGTCCATGCAGACTGACAAAGGAGGACGTCCAAGAAGTGCTAAAGGGAAAGAGAACAAAGTGACCTCCTTTGTTGTATGTGTCAACATGGTTAGGCCAAGGGACCTGGTTGTTTGGTCAAACCCCAGACTAGATATTGCTGTACAGATATGTTTAGATGTCATTAACATGCCGATCAGAGGAAGGGTCCATTAGACTTCAGAATGTAGGTGGTCCTGTCAGCTGAAAGCCTTAAGAGACTGAAGTCTCCAGAAGAAAAAGAAATCCTGTTCCCACTACTGCCTTCAGACTAGACTGCAATGTCCAGTCTTGGAGTCTTCGGCCTGTCAGCCTGCCCTGCACACTTTGCATGTGTCAGCTCCCACAGTTCCATGAAGCAGTTTCTCAGAAATACATTTTAGATATGGATACAGCTATGGATGGATAGCCTGCTGGCCTTTGCTCGGGAGAGCCCCAACTGACAGAAACAGTCAGCGTGATGCCGCCACAGGGGACGTGTCACAGTCTCTTAGATGGAATTAATTTACTTTGTGGTGCTGGGGCTCACACTGATGCATGCTAGGCAAGTGCTCTACCACTCAGCCACCCACACAGACCTCACTCTCACCGAAGAAAGTGAGGAGGCCGGAGAGGTGGCTCAGTGGTTAGGAGCACTGGCTCCCTTGCAGAGGATCTGAGTCCAGTTCCCAGCAGCCACACGATACAGCTCACCATCACATGTAACTCCATCTCCAAGGGATCCAGTGGCCTCTTCTGGCCTCTGTGGCAGTGCACTCATATGTACAAATACACAGACACAGATACACGTGAATAAAAATAAATCTTTAAAAGAAAAGAAAGTGAAATTGCTATTGCAGCCCCACTGCTAATCATCTCTGATGAGCTCTTTTCTCGCATCCTTCTCTTTGGCCTAGTTTTAAGGGCAGCGTGGTTGTGGGGATTACAGTCCTGCCCACGTTCTGTTACTCTCATCTCAGTCTCCTTCTGTCTCTGGGTTTGCCCACCTTCACCTTCCTTGGGCATCACCTGTTGTCGTCTTTCCCTATAGGTCTCTACTACAGCTTCAATATGAAATCCCCCAAGGCTCATGTTGACAGCTTGGCTCCCTGCTAATGGCATTATTTGGAGAGGTTCTGGGAATTTTAGGAGGTCAGACTTAGTTGGAGGAAGCAGGTCACTAGAAGCCCCTACCTGCCCCCTTCTCTGCTTCCTGTCCCCCATGGGCTGAGGAAACCACCATGAACTCCCTTGTCTGTGATCTTCAGCCTCTCGGTGGCCAGCGGCAATGGAGCTAAGGCCTGTAGACCAACCCTCCAAACCAGGAAGCCAAAATAAACCCCTCTTCCCTTAAAGTTGTCTCTGTCAAGTATTTGGCCACAGTGACAGAAAAGTAAGTAGTACCCAGTGGATCCTCACAATCATGGTGGCTTCCTGTGTTGCCTCCAGCCTTTATTTTAGGGTGATACTCCCCCAGCCGGCTTCCCCATGGGTATCTCTTGTCATGGACACATAATGAACTCGACTTTAAAAATCATTTTTCTTGTCTCTGAGGCTTTATAGACACTCCGGGGACTTGGCAGAGGAAAGGTCAGTTTGCATGGTCTGTGTCCCCAAGTAAGCCATTTCCCTTCTCAAGATGAGGAAGATCCCATTTAAAAATGGTGGTCTACATGGCGGCTAAGAACCATCTTTAAGCTGGGAGTGGTGACGCACGCCTTTAATCCTAGCACTTGGGAGGCAGAGGCAGAGGCAGGCAGATCTCTGTGAGTTCAAGGCCACCTTACTCTACATAGTGAGTTTAGGACAGCTGGGGCTACAGGGAGACCCTGTCTCAAAAAAAAAAAATTTGTGGTCTAAAAGCAGCCACAAATCAGCTCACAGAGTCCCAGTATTCGACCTGATGCTGGCCCGGTGCTGGAGGAGTACAGCTCTAAATGGATGTGCCTCTCTCTTATGTTTTTCAATCAGAACTTTCTGTTTACCTCTTTCTCAACAACCAGTTGGTTTGGTGGTGGTGTGTGTACATGTGTGTAGCAGAGTGGGTAGGGGGGTTCAAAAATGTCCTGTGGATTGTAGCTGATGGATTCAGATGTGAGGGGCTGTTGGATCAGCATTTGACTTCTGGCTTCTGAAGGGGTGACTGTGGCCCTGGATAGAAGATTATGTAGGAGTAAGAATAATTTAAGACGATGGAGGTGAGTGGGTACAAACTAATCTGAATAAAGCCCCTTCCCAAAGAAATCAGGTTGTGAGCCATGGAACATATGATGTTGCCTTACTTGAAAAAATGATTTTATAGATATGATTAAAATTAAGGATCTTCATGTATATATACATGAAATATATATTATATATGTTATATATATATAATTTATATATATATATATGTATATATATATATATAATATATATAAAACATTTCTTGTCAGCCCAGAATTAAGGATCTAAAGATGTGAGACGACCCTGCATTATCTAGGTTGGCCCTAATGCCATCATCATAGACACAGAGGAGAAGGCAGTGTGATACTGGAGAAAGAGGGTTGAAAAGCCTGGTTTTTAAAGAGGAGAGTGATGTGGTCACAAGCCAGGGAACGCCAGCAACCAGCAGACACTGGAAGAAGCAAGGAGAGGATTCGTTAGGCACCAATCTGGTGCCCAGCTGTCTCATCAGGTCTGGGAAATAAATGGGCATGCCATGCACAGGTATCTTCAAGCCTGCCATGCAGGGCGAACTTGACAGTGTTTGCGTGGGGAGAGTCTGAGGAGAACCCGGTGGTCGAGCAAAAGGAAGGAGCTTGGAGTGCTGGTGGGAGCACCGTCACTGAGTCAGGCTTCAGGACAGTTGTCCTCGGTGTCATGTGCTTTGGGTAGAGTGCGGTGGGAGCACCTTCACTGAGTCAGGCTTCAGGACAGTTGTCCTCGGTGTCATGTGCTTTGGGTAGAGTGCGGTGGGAGCACCTTCACTGACTCAGGCTTCAGGACAGTTGTCCTCGGTGTCATGTGCTTTGGGTGGAGTGCGGTGGGAGCACCTTCACTGAGTCAGGCTTCAGGACAGTTGTCCTCGGTGTCATGTGCTTTGGGTGGAGTGCGGTGGGAGCACCTTCACTGAGTCAGGCTTCAGGACAGTTGTCCTCGGTGTCATGTGCTTTGGGTGGAGTGCGGTGGGAGCACCTTCACTGAGTCAGGCTTCAGGACAGTTGTCCTCGGTGTCATGTGATTTGGGTGGGGTGGGAGCACTGTCACCGAGTCAGGCTTCAGGACAGTTGTCCTGGTGTCATGTACTTTGGGTGAGGTGCGGGTGGCAGCACCGCCACTGAGTCAGGCTTCAGGACAGTTGTCCTCCGTGTCATGTTCTTTGGGTGGAGTGCGGGCAGGAGCACTGTCACTGAGTCAGGCTTCAGGACAGTTGTCCTCGGTGTCATGTGCTTTGGGGTGGAGTGCGGGCGGGAGCACCGTCACTGAGTCAGGCTTCAGGACAGCTGTCCTCGGTGTCATGTGCTTTGGGGTGGAGTGCGGTGGGAGCATCGTCACTGAGTCAGGCTTCAGGACAGTTGTCCTCCGTGTCATGTGCTTTGGGGTGGTAGACTAGAATGGGGAGCAGAGAGAACAGCAGAGCCTGGGGCTGAGATCCAGGGAGAGGGCGAGAGCACCGGTGTGTGTTGGTAGGATGCATCCCCCGGCCACAGCGGGAAGGCCGCCTGAAGACAGCTGTGGATTTCACTTCATCTCCCTGTAGGCAGGCAAGATAGGGTTATGGAGTCAGCTTCTTCAGCAGCTTACTGGTATGCCCAGGGTCCCGGTTACACTGAGGCCTTTCTGTGCCTGGTCCTCATCCTGTCTGCCAGGTCTCTCCTCGTGACCCTAGTTAACATGGCAGCCACTGCAGACCCAGATATCCCATGCAAACATGATGACAACCATGAAGAGCAGGGTCGGTTCTTCCCTGCCGTGTGTCTGACCGCACTAGCAAGTCAAGCTTTAGAAACCCCCACCGAGTTTCTCTCAGGTCTCCTTGGCCAGGGCTGAGTCACTGAACCACCTCACTGTCAAGAGTCAAGGTTTTCTGGGGCTGGAGAGGGGGTCATCTAGGAAGGGACTCCAGCCGCCGGAGTGACAGTGTTTGCCTCTGGAGAGGCAAGTGCATCGCCTGCTGCTATTTTTAGGAAGGTATTTAAGAAGACAGAACTTGGGGTGGCAGCCAGCTTGGGAAGTGGTGTGGCAGAAGGAAGAAGGCGACTGCTAATCTGTTGACACATTTCTTTGATAAACTCCACCATTTCATTCTCTCTGACATCCATATTCTACTCCAAATATAAGCAGAGAACTCTTTTGAAAAATTCATTCATCAAATAAATACTGAGTTCCTACTGTGTGTCAGCAACCACGAGAATGTGATGGGTGGAGGGAATTCCGGCAGGAAAGATTAATTCCCTTTAACGGAGGGAAGGAGGATGGGCATTAAAAATGGATGCCCACCCCCTGGCCTTCCCACATCCATCAATAATTTCTCTTCCTTGTCAAACTTCCTGTGGGTGAGAGACCCTAAATCACAGGAACCTTTTAATGTTGGGGAGGGGGAGAGACAGGCACTCTGGGAGAGATGGGGGCAAAGTGAATTTAGAGTCTCACTGCAGGAGAAAAGATGCTGAGAGAAGTGGTCATGGGCTCAAATCCTGTGACAAATGCAGGCGTGGCCGTGTGTGTGTGTGTGTGTGTGTGTGTGTGTGTGTGTAGGTCAGAGGTCAACTTCAGGCGGTCGTCCTCACCTTTCACCTTGCTGGGACAGGGTCTTTGTTGTTTCTGGTGTATACACTGGCTAGTTGGCCCACCAGCTTCAAGACATTCTCCCGTCTCTACCTCCCATTCTCTGGAGGAGCACGAGGACAATTGGTGCTCACGTTATGTGTCTGGCTCTTCTATAGGTTCTGGCCTGACGCTCACACTTCACGGCAAGCACTTTATCCAACTGAGCTGTCTCCCCAATCCCACGATGTCTCTTCTTTATTTACGTATATTTGTGTGTGTGTGTGTATCTCTATCTTTGTACATGCATGTACCCTCAGGCAGAAGAGGGCATTGGATCCCCTGGAGCTACAGTTACAATTGGCCATGAGCTGCCCAGTGAAGGTGTTGGGAGCCAAACTCCAGTCCTTTGCAAGAACAGCAAGCGCTCTTAACTGAGTCACCTCTCCAGCCCCAACAAATGCAGTTTTAAAAACAATTATGTATGTGTCAGAATAACAAGATGGAGGGCTAGCTCCAGGGAAATAGAAGCTATAGGGATGGTATGCACTTTTGCACATGTGCAAGCACGCACGAGTGCGGCACAGCATACCTGTGGAAGTCAGTTGGTAACTTCTGGGGAAGTCAGTTTTTCCTTCTATCATGTGAGTTCCAGGAATTAAACTCAGGTTGCCAGGCTTGGCAGCAAATCCCTGTAGTGCCTGAGCTATCTTGAGGGCTGTCCACAAGGTTTAAACTCTCTCTTTCTCCCTCCCCTTCTCTTCCCTCCTCTCTCTCTCCCTCCCTTTCTCCCTCTCACACTACCTTATAGTTTCTTCAGTGGGGCCCTCCACTTAGGTCCTTACAAGTCTGAAGTCAGGCGCCACCAGGACCTTGTTGTAGAGGCCTGGGGAGGCTTCCACTCCCAAGCTCACTCGGGAGTTTGACCTCGTTGGGTGTTTACTGGCTGTCACCCTGGAGATGGTCTTTGCTCTTCCACACAGCCTCAGTGCAGTTTGTATGCAGCTTGTACTGCAGAGGATGGTGTGCTAGAAGGCCAGTCCCCAGGGTAACAGCGTGAGAGACGATGGAGCACGGACAAGCAGCTGAGTCATGGGTGTCCCTGGGACTGTCTCTGGCCACCTCTTAGCCCCTAGTCCTTTGGACCCCTGAAAGAATTCACATAACACATATAGAGCTCTGTGTAGACAACAGAGTTAATTAAGGTGAAGCACCCTCGACGGGCGAGAGCGTGCAATGGTTAGAGGAATCACTGTGCCGACCTATATTTTAGGCACGTTTTCTGTTACTAGCCTCTAGAGTAGACAGCTCTCCCTGAAAGACACTTTCCTGCCTGAGTGATTGACAGGCCCATTTGGACTGACTGACAGGAGGGGCTGATAGACTGTCTTTGTTCTTGAGCAGAAGGCCTCCTGCTAGATAAAAATCTTTGGACCCTCTGGACAGTTCAAAAGTCATGTCTCCACCCCAGGCTAGAGATTGGACTAAGATCCCACCCTTCTGACCAGCCATCCATCTTGCAGTTTCAGTTCCTGACTTTACAAGCTGCTGATTATGAGGGAGGGGTGCACCCCAGTGATTGCCAAGCCTGAGGATTGCTGACCAGTTCCCTGACAGTGGAGACACCGCCTCTCATTCTCAGAAGGTGCAGCTGGAGGTGCTTCCAAAGTCCTCCCACGTTGCGATGTCCAGGTTCTTTGTGACTTGATGAAAGAATTGAACAAGGCATAGATTAATACTGGTGAAAGTGTCAAGTTATTAAAAGTGAAAGCAGTGTATCCTCTGTGGAGGAGGATTCACTCCACAGGCTGGGGGCACGCTCCAGCAAGCCTGTGGCTCAAGAGCCCCATCATTTTTGGACCCCAGAACTTTTTATTACAAAATGGAAGGGGGTTCCCTAAAAGGAGAGAGATCTCTTTGGCTTCCCAAGACTGCTTGTCTTTGTTTGTTGGAGGGGGTTGTGTGATCGTTGGTTGGGCAGGCCAGGGGACGTCTTAGTTGCTGGGTCCCAGAGGTAACCTTCTTATGACTCACAGTCCTGTGCATCTGTCCTCATCTTCCTGCCTCAAAAGGTCTAGTCTCACAGACAGAGCTGGTTCTTGGTAAGAGGGGGTTGCTGGAAAGTGAGGTCATCCCACAGTCATAGCCCTGTCATTTCTGTTTCCCTGTTTCCCTGTCATATTGTGAGGCTGACTCGGCCAAGGTACAAAGGAACAAGGTTGCCTGATCTTGGACTGTCAGGTTCCCAAACAGCTTCATAAACCTCAGGCATTTTGTCATAGCAGTAGAAACTGTACCAGTTCTTTTTTTTAACATATTGACAATTTGAGTCCCATAGACTAATATAGGGCAAGTGGTTCTTCCAAGAGACCTAAAGTGTATTAGATGAAGTAGTGTAGAGGGTTGGAGGGCATTACCATACATAGCAAGTGCTTTCTTCATCACTCCTTGGAGATTCATTTGACCCATAAAATTTTACTTTATTTCTTTGAAATAAGGTCTCACTCTACAGCCCAGGGTGGCTTCAAAGCTCATGTAATCCTCCTCCACTGTCTCCCAGATGCTGGGATTATAGCCATGAGCCACCTACCCAGCCAAAGTCAGGAATTTTAATAAAACATTCATGTACAGATTTGTACATGGACAGATGTGATCAACTCATTTGTAGGAATAAAAGAAGAGTGACTTCTGGATCATATAAGAGCATATTTAGTTTGTAAGAAGTTGCCGAACTATCTTCCAGAGTGGGTGCGCCATTTTGCCTTCCCGCTGTTGGCTGTCAGTTCCTGCTGCTTCGTGTCCTGGCCTGGATCTGGGGCTGTCAGTTTTTCAGGCCTCAGCCATTCTAACAGGTTTGGAGGCATCTCGTTTTTAACTTTAATCTCCTAGTGACAGACAACATTGAACTTCTCACATGCTCCTGTGACACAGAGCAGAAAGCACAGATTCACATGAAGCCAGTTTAATCATTTCCCAGTCTTTTTACTAAAGTGCCCAAGGCCTTTTGGTGCTTCGAGACAGCACCTGGCCCTGTGTTTAGGTTCTGTATGTGAACATACTTGCAACTTCCACATTCCAAATGCCCAGAAAAAGAGCAGGGAACATCCTGCCAGATGAACTCAACCTTGTCTGTGGCAAACTCAGGTCTTAGTGGTGTGTTAGGTGTGATTTACAGTCATTTTGATAAAACTTGGAGAATTTAAGACCTGGTGGTGGAACCTCATAATGCTGAGACAGGCCCGCTCAGTCACTCCCTTAGTGCTGAGGATGGAGCAGACACGTCTCTAAGTGAGGGCTTGGCATCCCTGGGAACAAAGTTCTACTCCCTGCCTTTGTGGAGAGTGTGCTGTGGTGTAGGAGACAGTAAAAAGCAGTCAGAAGTGCCTGGCGCTTCGTATAATGACTTAAGACTGGAATGGAGGATGGTAGGGAGATTGTCTGGATTTGGCCAGACTGTGAGACCATTTGAAGGTTTTTCTTCATCAGCTTATTGTCTGATAGGTCCTGGTCCAGATGCCGATGGGAACCCAACAGCACATCTGCTATAGGATCTGATGAATTTCTCTCTGCCAAAGAGGGGGCCCAAGAGAGTGGGAAATAGACTGTAGGGCTCCTACGGAAGGGGGGACAATAATAGTGTGGTGTCTGACATGTCTTTCTAAAGGCTAGGTGATCCAGCTGGGGCTTCCGAGCACCTCCGAAACCTTGTTAGACGGCACGTACCAGAGCTGGCTCCTTGGAGGATGCGCTAGGGGATTAGCACTCTGTAATTTGGTTGGAAGAGAAAGAAGCACAGAGCTGGTATAGTGGTAACCATAGCAACAAGATGCTGACAGTTGAGTCACCACAAAAGAGAATATTGACCAACTGTGATTGCCCCAACACTGATGGGGAAAGTGGCGCCTCAAATGTATCAGGGTGAGAAAAATCACAGGTGCTTTGTGTGGCTCAGTCCCTTGCTAGCTAGCTCTGATAGTAGACTAACCCTTTAATTTCCATTTCTTCCTCTAAGATTTTGAACTAATCTTTATTCAGAGACAACTTCCAGGTCCACATTTTATGATTATTGGTAAACTCAGTATGCAAAGGTGACATATATTAAGTCCTAGAAGTGAACCAGCTCCTTTTCCCAAGCTCTCTACTCCAAAACAAGTATCTCCTGATTATGTATTTGGGGGAAATTCTTTTTTCCAATTCTCTTTATCTCTTCTAACTAACAGGAAGGTGAAAAATGAGAAAGGTTAAAAATATTCCTCTCAGTTTGTCTAAAAAGAAACAAAGTAAAGAATCCCATTTGTTCCCAGAACATCCAATTTCAACTCACCCATCAAAGTGAGGGGAGGGACTTGGCAAGCCCCTGGATGGAGAAATTTTTTCTTGTTTAATTGTTATCAAACAAAGCTGCTTCAGAGTCTGTGAAGAGGAGAGGTTCGCCCTCTGCATTCAGCATGCTGTGTAAGATGTCAGATCCTGGAACTTCAGCCGTACCGCCGCACCAGCATGTGGTCCCACCGCATGGCTGACTGCATGTAGCAGCTTTGAGCTGCTTAACTGTTTGCATTACGAACTGCAGCGTCTGTCCCGACTAATGGGCAGAGCCCGCCCCAGCTATATCATGCCCTTGACCTCCAAGCATCCAGCTTCATTAGCTTCCTCCGATGAGGGAGTCCAGTGTGTTGAACCCTCCTCGCCTAGTGCTTTCTGCCAGAGCAGATCTGCCACGAGTGGGCAGGCAGCTCTGATAACAGTACAGCAGGCTCTCTTGCCTCTCCGTCCCATGACCTGTTCCCCTGCCCACCTCCAGAATATATGACTAGAGAGAAAGCCCGCATGCCAGCCAGCTCGCCAGCATGCCCAGAATCCAGGGGAGTGTTATCTTGCACATGCAGGTTTGGTTTTCCTGCCAGCTTGGCAGCGTACTGTAGGAGATGCCAGGCAACGGCTGGAGCCGGGACGTTCTCCCCTCTGCGGGTTTTTATCTTTCCTTCCCAGGGTATGCTGGTGATGCAGCTGGCCTCACACAGGTTACCCACAAATTAGACATCAGGGCTCAGAGGTAGTGCAAGGTCACAGTGTGTCTGGCGCGAAGGATGTGAGGGCTGGATATGCCAGCCTTGATGGTGAGAGTGATTAACAGTCATTTCTCTCTAGTCAAACAAGGCGACTTTCATTAAGGTTCTTCCTTGTAGAGATTGCTTGGGTGTTTGGCTCTTACTAAAATAATGGTAACATACCAGTTAGCTTCTGCCACTTAGTAAAGCCCCCAAAGCTTAGTGACACTTTACATATGTATGCATATATACATACACACATACATGTATATATAATATTTTGAGACTTTCAGATGAGTATTACATCTGCATCATTTCCACTCCTCCAACTCCTTTCAAGCTCCCCCTTTTACTCTGTTTCTTGTTCTCTTCTGTGATTGCTGTTGTTACATCTACATTCCTATGTATGTATGTATGTATGTATGTATGTATGTATGTGTATAATCCACCGAGTCCATTTAATGGTGCTTGTGTGCACATGTGTTTAGGACTGACCACTTGGGATTAAATAACCTATATCAAGTAGCTATTCCCTGGAGAAAACTGATATATATATATATATATATATATATATATATATATATTCTCTCTCTCTCTCTCTCTCTCTCCCCCTTCCCCACTTGCCTGTAGTCTTCATCTAGAGGAGGGACCCCATGACGTTTCCCCCATCTGTCCTGGCATGTCAGCTGGTTTTGTCATTGTGCAGATCGAGTTGGGCTGCCATGCTGTGGAGGTTTCATGGCTGCCGCTTCTCTGTCATGTCTAGAATGCAGCAGGCATCCTGATCATCAGACTTGTATAATCTTTCCATCCCTTCTTCCTCAATATTCCCCGAGTCTTAGGTCCAGAAGTTTCATTGTAGACGTATCAGTTAAGGCTGGGAGGCAGAGGTAGGCAAGATGGATATCTGTGAGTTTGAGGTCAGCCTGGTGTACAGAGGTCTGTACGTAATGAGACCCTGTATCAAAAACAAAACAAAAAATAACAAAGAGCAACAACAACAAAACATACTTGACTTTTCATCACTGGCCCTGGGGAACTTTGCAGATAAGAGTTAAGCTCCAAGCAGCTCAGTTTGGGTCACTTCCACCTCTGAGTTTCTGAGGCATCCACTGCCACCTGTTCCAAGATGGTGTCACCCACTTATCTACTCCTTGGCTGGGCCATGTGTTCCTTGTCATCCAACAGGCTAGCCTGGGCTTGTCCTCATGACATTAAGCAGGGCTCTCGGAGAGGAGGCAGAGAGAGCAAAGCGCCTTGAGACCCAGGCTCGGAAGCCCTGTAATTACAGCTGCCAGATGTGATTTGTCAGAACAGGTTCCCAGAGCAACCTGGATTCAGCTGGAGAAGTGGAGGCTCCCATTTTACGGGAGACGCTCCAGTTATATTGTAAGGGGCCAGGACAGAGAGGTCATAATAGAGACCATTTTTGCAAACAATGTACTTCACATAATAATAACAACTATTATCTAGTATTGTGCCGAGCTCCTGAAAGGCTGCAGTTTGCTGTCTTTCTTGCATGGCAGAGATGTGAATTCACCAGCCCTGGTGGGTGAGGAGTCTTGGAACTGAAGCTTTCAACATATTACATGTATTTTCATCTGCCCCCTTTTTCTACATTAAAAAAAAACCCTTATTCTCTTTGAACATTTTGAGAGCCAAAGTTGTCTAAAATGAGAGGACTGCTCTCTGAGCCTCTATTATGTGGGCCTAATTACATATCAGCAAAATGTTTTTCTGGGGCATTGTGTGTAAAACAAAGAGAAAAATAGCATCTCCAGCCGGCCACCGCATCTGTCCTGTCCCGCTGGCTGGCAGGCTCTGTGTCCTGTGGGATGGAATGCCTGGGGGAGGGGGGAAAGCTGGGCCACCCTGTGCTAGCTCCAGAGGACATTGCCCTCTCTTCAGAGAAAATGGAGGGCAAGTTGTTCCTCCCTCTCCTGCACTCTCCACACCTCCATGGGCTTCCAACCTGCCCACCCTGGTCTGGGCTCTCCCAGGGCAGAAGATTTTGGGTGGCGTTGCTTTCAAATGCCCAGCACTGAGCCACGTTGGAGATCCATGAAAGGCTGTGGTACTGGACACAGCTTTGCCCTTGAAATCCTAAGGACACATTGAGTTTCCTGGAGACTGCCTGCCCTGGTTGGAGGGTCTCCTTTCCATTGGGCAGCAGAGGTGACATGGTCCCTTCTCAGCTTGCCACTCTCCTCCTGCCTTGCTTTTGGGTCTCCACTTCCCCATCTAAGAACATGACCCTCATCTGTCCCCTGTGTCATTTGTGGCTAGGGTCACCAGGGAACCCAATCCTTAGCCAGCCTTGTTTCTTCTTGAGTTCCCACCTACCTTGCATTGACCTAACCTCCAAATTCTCAGAAGCCTGAAATGTACATTATTTTAGTTACTTGTGTATTTCTGTGATTAAAATACCTGGTAATAAAATACCTGGTTGAGAGAAGAGAGGTTTATTCTAGCTGCTCGCTTCCATCTATTGTGGCAGGGAAGACAGGAAGTAGGAGCATGGGGTCGGGGCTGTTCATATCACTGCGGACCCGGAAGCAAAGAGCATGCTGGCTTCTCGGCCTTTTGGTTAAGATCAAGTGGAGTGTGAGCTGGAACCAGGGGCCAGGCTATAACCTTGCGAAGGCCTCCTCATGATTTGCTTCCTCCAGCCAGGCCCCGTCCCTTCAAGACTTCATTGCCTCTTCAAATAGAGCCACGAGTGGGGACTAAGCCTGTGCGGGACATTTCAGACTCAAATTATGACAGATAGCAGAGGCAAAAGCCAAGGTATTGGCAGTACCACATGCTGTCTGGAAACCGCTGCAGGGAATCTGCTGCTTGTCTTTCCTGGCTTCTAGAGGCTTCTAGAGGCTGCCCAAGCTCCTTTGTAATGGGAAAAACTGCTTTCAAGTCAGTCAGGGGCAAGTTGGGAAGTCCAGCTTTTATTCTGACCCTCCGGGCAGCAGACCCAGAGGACTTAGCTGCGAAGTCTGAGCCCAGGAAATTTACAGGTAATTTGGTGTCATCTTAAACCCACTCTGGCAGCAAGGTCAAGGGACCTTCCAGCCTACATGATGGTGGACCATGCACGGGGGTCTGAGTAAGCTAGGGATATGCGTAGAGGGGCCTCCCCTATGAGTCTTCAAAGGGGAGGTTCATGAGTTGGGATGCCAAGTGGGGAAGTGCATTCCTGGAAGCAAAAGTTAAATCCGAAAAAAAAATTTTTTTTTTTAAAGTTAAATCCATGTTTTCTCAGAGACACAAGAAGGCTGGTGTTCTTAGGTCAACTAGACCCCGTTAAGCAATAGGAAAGTTGGTTACTCAAGGTATCAGCTCTGGGGTTTACCCCAACCGATTGCAGTTTTCTTTCTTTCTTAATTTTAGTTTCCTCTTCACCTCAGCTCCGGACCCTTCCTTGTATCAGTCACTCCAGCACCATCTCCATCGTCACATCTCAGCTTTCCTGCCTCTCTTTTATAAGGGCTCTTTTTATTACACTGGACCCAACCAAATAATCTACGATAAACTGTCAACTTCAGGGTCCTTAATCATGTCTTCCACATGCCATAACTGTGTTTAAGAACCTATTCACAGGCTATGGGATCACTTAGCAGCTTCTTGAATGTTTCCGCAAGTTTCTCACATTCAGGCCTTAAGTGGAGTTTAATTTTCTATTGCTGTGATTAAACACCAGAAAGCACTGAGGGAGGAACGGGTTTATTTGGCTTACGTGTCCCAATCACAGTTCGTCGTCGAGGGAAGCCAGGGCAGGAGCCTGGAGGCAGGAGCTGAAGCATAGACCACAGAGAAATGCTGCTTGCCAGCTCGCACTTCTGGGCTGTGCGCAGCCTGCTTTCTTATAAAACCCAGGACCATCTCCCCAATCAAGAAGATACCTCCAAGACAAGCCCACAAGCCAGTGTGGGAGAGGAAATTTCCAGGTGAGGTTTCCTCTTCCCAGCTGCATCAGGCTGATAATTAAAGCTATCCAGCACACCATCACCTCCTGCCAGGGGCCCTGCTTGTCCCCTGTTTATTTTTGTTTAACACCTGAGCCACTGTTAACAGCCACTGTGGGGGAGAAACAAGGTTCTCAGCAAGTCCAGTGTTGCCAGCACTGGTCTAGCTTCCAGGGTCTCGCTGTCCCCGACAGTTCTCCAGTGAAGCACTTTGTACATCCATCTTTCTCTTTCTTTTCTCTTTCTTTCTTTCTTTCTTTCTTTCTTTCTTTCTTTCTTTCTTTCTTTCTTTCTTTCTTTCTTTCTTTCTTTCTTTCTTTCTTTCTTTCTCTTTCTCTTTCTTCCTTCCTTCCTTCCTTCCTTCCTTCCTTTCTTCCTTTCTTCCTTCCTTCCTTCCTTTCTTTCCTTTCTTTCCTTTCTTTCCTTTCTTTTTCCTTTCTTTCTTTCTTTCTTTCTTTCTTTCTTTCTTTCTCTCTCTCTCTCTCTCTCTCTCTTCTTTCCTTCCTTCCTTCCTTCCTTCCTTCCTTCCTTCCTTCCTTCCTTCCTTCCTTTTCTTTCTCCCTCTCTCTCTCTCCTTCCTTCTCCCTCCCTCTCCTTCCTTCCTTCCTTCCTTCCTTCCTTTCTTTTTTTTTCTCCTTTTCTTTCTTGAATGTAGGGTAAGTTCCCAGAAGTGAGATTGTTAGGTCAAAGGGTAAATGTATTTGTAATTTTGAGGGATACTGTCAAGTTGTTCTCTAAGAGGGTCATCTCGGTGTGCCCTTCCATCAGCAATATTAAAAATTCTTGCTTCCCGACAGCCTTGTAAACAAAGCAGGTTGTCACGCTTGAAGTTTTGATAGGTCAAAGATACCTCAGAATAGCTTCATTTGCATTTATTTTATTATGAGATGCTGAAGATTCTTTTGTGTGTTGGATAGTCTTCCTTTTTCTATGATCTCCATATCGTGTCTACTTTTAAATTTAGATCTCTGGATTTTTCTTGTCAATTTTTATTTCTTAATTCATTTTATTTTTATTTTATGTATATGAGTGTTCTGTCTGCATGTATTTAAGTGCAATCATGTCATGCCCATGGAGGACAGAAGAGGATGTCAGATCCTTTGGAACTGAAGTTACGGACAGTCGTTAGCCACCATGTGCATGCTGGGATTAAAACCCAGGTCCTTTGCAAGAGCAGCCAGTGCTCTTAACTGCTGAGCCATCTCTCTAGCCCTCTTTGTCAATTTTCCAAAGCTCTGTCTGTATACAGTGATATGAGCTACAGATAGCTTCACATTTTGTCTTTGAAATTTGAATATTTTTACATAATCAAACTTACTATTTTTATTTGGAGAGCTTCTAGGAACTGTTATTTAGAAAGTATTATCCAGTGGGTCCTTTAAACATAAAAATAATCAAATTGTACAAAATGAGAGACTTTGGCTGTAGACATGAATTTCTTATATATAACACTAAAGGGATGATCTAGATGGAAAACAAACCAAGTTAGTCTTAAAGTTCCCAATTCTGTGCTTGAAAATTCACCTGTCCACTAAAATTTCTTTGTAACTCCAGAATCAGTCCCGGCATGGTGAACTCCCAGCCATTTACAAATATGTGCAGAACAGCTCAGCACTAGGGCCGCTAGACGGATGCTCACTGCTGCAGCCAGGGCAGAACAAAGCCATGCTTCGCCCACTGTTTGGTGCTGATACTAGAAACAAAGGTCCTGTTCATGGTTTACTTTATGCCATATTTCCCCAATTTTTTGTGGATTTTGTTGGTGATTCTGTTCCTTTAAAAGGCCCCTGGGAATAGGGCTGAGGTACCAATTTAGTATTCCATCAAAGCATGGGAGACCTTGATGCATTTGTCATGGCAGATGCAAGGTTGTCCAGGCTGGGTCATGTGCTGCTGGCTGAAAGTTTGTGAATCACCAGCCTACAGTGAACGAGGTTAATCAACAGCCTACAGTGAACGAGGTGAATCAACAGCCTACAGTGAACAAGGTGAATCAACAACAGCCTACAGTGAAGGAGGTGTCTTTAAACAGATATAAACACAAATGGGGTTAGCATGTCAGTTAACAAAAATTCAGAGACTCACAAGAACCTAGCCCTGCATTTCCCTCAGGAAAAAATGGTTCAGTATTCACCATTTCAGTGTTCAGAGTGATTTCATGGAATATAATTACCAAGAACTACTGTAGATGACAGATACTTGTGAGAACACAGATTAGAAGGGGCAGTAGAAGCTGAGTGCTTGCAATGCAGTTACAGAAGGGGGAGAACAGATGGAGGAATCTAATTGATCTACCAGTGGAGGAAGCCATACCCTGGATGAGAAGGAAAGCTCTGGTCTTGAAAGCAGACATCACCAGGGGGCTGCAGGAATAGTGGACCACAGAGCTAAAAATTGGGACATGGTGTAAAGCTCCAATATTGTGTGACAAGCTCCCTAGCCCCATCTTGGTCAGGTCTCTGGGAACTGTACAGATAAAGCAAGAATCAGCAGGAACCTCTTGAAGAGATAAAGTTCACTTATCCGTGAAACAAAAACAGGATGCTATAAAAAAGGAAAAGAAACAATAGAGAGATAGCAGGGAAGCAGGAAATGTAAAAGCATAATTAAAAGGCTGGAGGATAAAGTGGAGGAAATCGTGTGAAGGTAAAATAGGGGAAAAAACTGAGAAAATGGTAGCAGGAAGGTAACTGAATGAAAAGAGTAGCTCTGACTAAGGAGGTCCACAAAGAAAGAAAAGTGAAAGGGGATATAAAGTAATAATTTTTTGAAATAGACAAGCATCTCCAGATTGTCAAGCCATCTACTATGCAGTTTCTGAATAAAAATGTCCACACTAAAGCAAAATGTTAGGGCATTCTAAAAGTCCTAAAAACTTCCAGAACAGTACAACAGGCTACACTCAGTGGATTAGTAATCAGGATAAATATATCTATGTTTCCATCTTTCTGTCATCTGTCTGTCTATCTATCAGTCATCTATACCACAATCCCAATGTTTATATCTAAAAGCAATACTTGCAAATTTTTTGATGGAAAAGTAAATCACAGCCCAGACCTTTTTTTTTTTTTTTTTTAAATCCAAACTGTCAGTTAAGGCTCAAGACAGAGGTATCCATATGGATTCAAATGACTTCAAGGCACTGTTTCCTAGAGAGCCACTAAGGATATGCTCCAGCAAAATGGGAAAGAAACCAGAATGAGCATACAAGTTCTAGACAACATGTGGAGAGAACACAGGCCTGGAAAGTGGCTGGACCAGATTGGAACAAAGGTTCAGACAGCTCCAGAAAGGATGTCTCCAGCAGAAAGACATACTGCATGTAGATAGACACACTGCATGTAGACAGACACACTGCATGTAGATAGACACATGGCATGTAGATAGACACACTGCATGTAGATAGGCACACTGCATGTAGACAGATACACTGCATGTAGATACACTGCTTGTAGATAGAAACACTGCATGTAGACAGACACACTGCATGTAGACACACTGCATGTAGATAGACACACTGCATTTGGACAGCACATAGAGGACCCACAGATGGCATGGAGTATTTTGCAAGATGTGGGACAAATTACTTATGGGTTTCAGGGAGGTGGAAAAAAGGTCATACATAGTTAACTCCAGGAAAAATAAAGGGTCATATAAAAAGGCATGATGTTGACATACTACTCAGCCCAGCACCAAGCAATATTTACAAAGCTGTAGTAATATAAACACTGACTTCTGATTTAATTAAAAAATTTGGGGGGGCATCTTTTTGAGACAAGGTCTTCCTTTGGCCCCAGCTGGCCTGTCTTTGAGTTCAAGGACAGAGCAGCCTGTCCTTGAACTCACAGAGATCTTCCTGCCTCTGCCTCCTGAGTGCTAGGACTAAAGGCATGTGCCACCATGCCTGGCTGTTTTAATTAAAATTATATAATAGAAATTACAGGTGGAGGCCTGGGGAAAAAAGCATACTGACATTCGAGATAGAAACTTCCTTACTGGACTACTCTTTGCCTAGAGAGAGGATCTTCTAAAGCCATTCGAAGGCAAATGCATTTCTTTTTTTTTTTTTTTAATTTTTTTTTATTAATTTTTATTTATTTTTGTACGTGTATGAATGTACTGTCTGCACGCAGGTTTGTGCACCCGTGTCGTGCAACGCCGCGGAGTTCAGAAGAGGGTCTCGGATTCCCCTGGAGCTGGAGTTCTCCTGGAAGTGGAGCTTCAGACGGTTCTCGGCCGCCATGTGGGTGCTGGGGATCGAACCCGGGTCCTCTGTAAGAGAGGTCGGCCCTCTTAACTGCTAGGCCATCTCTCCAGCCCCAGGCAAATGCATTTCTTAGTGAACTTCTGCTGGCCTGAGTTTTGGAGGGTAAGGAAAGGTTGTATTGGATGTCTGTTTCTTTAGTTGATTTGCAACCACTGGAGAAATTATAGAGAACAAAGGGAAAAGGGCCATAAATACAAATAAATTCCTTTTACACAAGTTGAAAAAAACACCACAGGACACATTCTACTTTTTTTAACACTACAGGTGTGATGGGAGATTACGTATCCACCACAGGAGAGAGGAGAGTTAATTAAAATTTTTGCTCTGGCTCACAGAAAGAAATGTCTTTTCGTTTGATAAGCGGGCTGGCTTTTGAGTGCTGTTGGTTGCTTTCTTCTCTTCTTCACTGGAGTGTCACAAAAAGGAGATCAAAGCCAGCCTTCCAGCCTCATCCCTTTCCCACCACCTTTCTTAGCTAATGGACTTAAAAGTGTCCTCGTCTTGTTTTAGAAGCCCCATCTTATTGTATTGGTAATGTGCAAAGTGACACGGATAGATGCTTATGGAAAACCATATTTAACATGAATTAAATCGGAGCCAGCCCACACAGTCCGAGGGACCGAGCCTAGCAGGCGCACCTCCCCCTCCCATCTGGATTTTACTCATCAACTCCGATTGATGGCCAGAAATTAGCACTTGAGCTTGAACCTCCCAAACTCTGTAGGTTTTGCTGTGTCTCCCCTGTTCCTTTTACTCTTTATAATCCTGCACCCCATGGCTGACATTTCCTACCCTGAGGGGGGCAGGGACATGTTTGGGAGAATTCCTGCTGTTTTTCTCTTCAAGATAGTGACAAAATGAAATAAGAGAGAGCAAACTAGAAGCGGCCCTAGGGAGACCTGTCTGAGCTGGCGGGTCACGCTGCAGGGTGGGTCATTGTCTTGGAGTTCTGGGCTCCCGCAGAGAAAAACCTGGCCAGGCTACAGCCACCAATGAAAGAACTGCGTACTGCCACTCAGGGCTTTGTGAAGGCGCCAAAGCTTGTCCTGGTTGCTATGGCTACTGTCTGATTGTGGAGGGTTTGTCACAGTGCTTGATAAAGTGGGAAGGTTATCCTTGATAGGCCCAAGTAATCAGAACCTCGAGGATGTGGATTTAAATTTTTTTTTTTCCTCCTCTCTTTAAGCTGGGAGTGCAGGGCTTGGCTGGGGGCAGGGAATCTCTACATCCAACAGCCACAGGGCTTCCCTTCCTCTCTGGGGAGGGTATGCTGGCCTGGAAGGAAGGTGTCCATATGTCCTGAGGACCAGCAGAAAGGAGGGCCAGGCTGCTGGGCACCTGCTGAGAGATGACTGTCCTGGCTGTGGCTTTGAGGGGCCTCAGTGAGCCTCCTTTCTCCCCTGTCCTTCACCCATCCCTCTCTTCTCCCCTCCTACCCATTGCCTGCCAAGGGCCACGTCTCCCCTGGACACAGCGGATCCTTTGAAAGTCTTTTCTTATGTGGAGGGCAATAGGAAAAGTTAGATTGAGAGTGACAACTGATGAGTTCTGGCCCCAGAGCTTTAGACACGTCCGTTCCTACAAGGGACCCAGGACGTTATCTTGGCACTGGTCTCAGCTGTGCAGGGACTGTAGTGATGAATCTTCACAGTCTGGGGTGCTCCCAAAGTCGGGGTTCAGCAGGGCCTGGCCTGAGAGTCTGCGTTGCCCCACATCCCCAAGTGAGGCTCCTGCCTCTTGCCTCTTGCTCACGACAAGCTCTGGGCTTGGACTTTACAGGGTTTAGGACACCAAGAAAAGATTAATTATTCAGGTGACCTGAAAGCCGGGGGTGGGGGAGGTATTGGCACCCAAGTCTAGAAACTTCCAAGCCCTTTGAAGAGGTGGCAGGCTGTTTTCTCAGCCTCTCTCCTAGCTCGTCCAGGACAGCCAGATGAGTACATTTTGTCCCCAAAAAGGCCACCAGCAGGACAGGCTAGTTTACCTTGCAGGGCACCCCAGCCCCGTTCCGTGGAAGCAGAATGAAGAGCGCAGCACTGACGCGCACCTGGCCAGGAGCCTGCTTCAGCCAGGCCTGGACCTGTCCCTCTCCACTGATACTCAGAGCACTGTGGCCAGCAGGCCCAGTCTGCACTTGGCTTATGTTGGACTCTGTGGACCCCAGAGGCAGGAATGAGCCTCTTTTCCTCTTCATACCCAGCAGTGTGGGTACTGACGTTGTTGTCATTTTTCCAAAGCTAGCTTACAGAGATGCGGAGTGTGGCGTATGCCCAGGACAGGACTTGGGGCACACTTTCAGTGAGGAGCCCAGAGTTAGAAGTAAGCAAGGCCTGAGCAGTCAGAGTGTCCCCACGGTGAGCCCTGGTGTCCTGGCCTCATGTTAGGGGTGTCCCCAGAGCCCAAGTAGAAATAAAGCAACGACAGTACTCATTTACCCCTGGATGGCAGAGCTCAAAACTCAAGTGAGGCTGCTCCGTGTGCCCGCCAGCTCCGTGTGCCCACCATCTGCGGCTGGATGCAAATGACTCAGTCATTTGTCAAATCTAATTTAACTCTCCATGACATCAGAGCAGTGCTTGCTAGTGGATGCTGGGAATGCATCCTGGAGGTTCAGTAACTGAGCTGCTTCTGTGAAGCTCACAGGAAGCTGTTTGTCCAGATGAGAATAAAAGAAAATTAACAGTTCATCCTTGGGCTCGTTCCTTGCCAACTGAATAGACGGACTCGGCCAATGGCAGTTTGGCTCCAGACTCTTAAGTCTTCGTGGTCTGATGGGCAGGACTGTCCCTGTGACTGTGGAGATGACCTCAAGTGGCTGAAGCTTTCATGGTGGCCTTTCTCCCCAGGGTGCAGAGGTGAAGACAGACTATGTACCCCTGCTGAACTCGCTGGCTGCCTACGGCTGGCAGCTCACCTGTGTGTTGCCAACTCCAGTCATCAAGACTACCAGGTAACAAGAGTGGTAGCTGTCATGATTACTGCCATTGATCCCGAGAAGTGGGTATTCATTGAGTCCACTGTGGGCTGGCACCATTAGTGTTTACTGAAATACTCCAGCTGGTGGTACCCAGAGCCAGAGTTGTACCCGGGGCAACCCCCCCACCCCAGCCCCCACCATGGAGGAGCCTTGGCCAGTGAGTCAGGGCTGCCTTGACCTCGCCTGCTGGTCCTGCACCAACAGATGCAGAGGCATTCCAATACCTGCTCTGGGCGCTGTGCTCTTAGGTAGCACCTGTAAGAATCTCAACCAAGGGAGAAGAGAGGGAGAAACCATTGTTTGGTTTTGCTTCTGAGACAGGATCTCTCTCTGTAACCCAGACTGGCTTTGAACTCGCAGTCTTCCTATCCTAGCCTCCTGAATTCCAGGCCTGCACCACCACAGGCAGCTGATTTATTTCTATTAATGTTAATATTATTAAATCCATTTTACATGGAAGGAAGGTATACCCAGAGATATTAGGAGACTTACCCAAGATCACAGTACTGGTTAGCACCCCCAGAAAGCCTCCCACCTGTGTTTTGGGCCCTCCTGAACATCCTGCAGGGCTGTAATCAGCTATAATTCCCATCTCACAGATGAGGAAAGTGAAGCTCAGAAAGGTCCTTCACATACTGAGGCCGGTTGGCAGCAGATGGTGGAGCGTGGTCTAGAGCCTCAGTGTGCAGAGGCAGACTGCTGTCCTTAGCAAGCCTGGCCGTCTGCTGACCGGGGGTAGTGCCCCAGCCCCAGCTCCCAACCCTGTGGTCCTTAGGGTTCCGCCCTCCTGAGCCCATGGCACAGTTTCCACTGTAGGATGGTAGCATGTGGAGGCCTAGGCTGGTTGAGGGTAGAGAAGTAACGTGATGATCCACACCTTTCCTGGACCCTTCCTCTGGGCCTTCAACATGGTTCCCTGCTGATGGTCATGATGGGTACTCTCTGTGGTTATCTTTGGATTCTTTGGCCACTGGAAGCTACCATACTGTTTCTAAGAGAAGACTTCTTCAGGCCAGGGTGATGCAGTAGAGTAGAAAGAACCCTGGATTAGTGTCCTGAAGACTCAAACCCACATTCGGAGTGTGCCGTTTGCTGTATCTTTCTGGTTCGGTCCAGAAGCATGTCTTAGTTCCTGGTCAGTTCCAGAGGACACAGGGTGGTGGGATGCCTTCGAACAGGAAGCCTAGCTGCTCAAACTGTGTGAGCCCAGGGGCTCACAGGGCTGTTTCTGTCTCAGAGATGCTCCCCTTCCCTCTCCTTAAATACTCCCGCTGGGGAGCAGACAGAGCATCCGAGCCCGGGGAGGTCTACCTCAATTCTCCCTATGTGAGCCCGACATGCTCCCAAGCTGAGCTTTTCCATCGGGTCTGTAAAAGCAGCACTAGGCTGCCTTGGAACAGGTGTGGCCAGCCTGAAATTGGCCCTGAGGTGTGAAATCACCAGCCCAGGCTTTGGCAAAGCTGTGATGCCAGGAGAATATTAGCTGTCCCCTCCTTTCCCTGATACTCCGTGGTAAATGCAGAAAGATGTTGGGAAAATAGAGATTTAAGAAGGGGAGGAAAAGAGTGAAAGGGGAAAGAGACATGTTCTCTTTTAATATTCCATCCAAAGCCAGGCGTGGTGGTGCACGCCTTTAATCCTAGCATTTGGGAGGCAGAGGCAGGTGGATCTTTGTAAGTTCAAGGCCAGCCTGACCTAAAGAGTGAGTTCCAGGACAGCTGGGGCTACAGGGACACCCTGTCTCGAAAAGACCAAAAAAAAAAAAAAAAAGAGAAAAATTCCATCAAAAGCACAGCATGGGGCCTGCCTTCCCTGGCTCCTGGCCTGTGATCTGTTCCTCACCCATTCCATCAGTGTGGGTCAAAGTTGATTGTCCTGTGCTACCTTGCTGCCAGCCTGGCCCTATGGTATCAGGAAGCCCAGGTGTCAGACCTGCCTTCTGCCACTTCGTGTCACACTGAAGGGCTGAGCTCACCACCCATCTTTGTGCTCCTCTTCAACCATGCCAGCAGTACCAAAAACAGTTGGAAAGGGCCAGGCCTGATTTGGGACTTCCTCAGCTGCTAGCATATCCTCGCCTACCTAAGGTGCCAGCTGCCACTTCCTGTCAAGGGCAGGGGAGTTTGTGGCCAGAAAGTAGGGACAGCCTGGCAGCGCTGGTTGGCGTTTGAAGCGGCCCTGGGCTTTTAGGTGTAGACTAGAGCTGGGACACTCTGACTTCTGACCCCCATCTGGTGTTGGTTAACCTTCTTTCACTTGAAGGAAGTTCATACAACCTTGGAGTCTGGGGGGGGGGGTGCCTCAGGTGTCATGTGACTTACCCTCAGCTCCTATGTTCTAGGGAAGGGAATGTGTCCACCAAGCAGATTGTCTTTCTTCAGAGACCATGTCTACCTCAGAAAACCAAGAAGAGGGAATCCAAGGTAAGAGAGGAGAAACCTCCCAGCCACTTTTCCTGTATGTGATCCTGAGGGCTCCGCTTTAGTGGGGGGTCCGCAGCATCTGGGGAGCAGCCTGCTCACACTTCTAAAGGTTCTTGGAGCTAGTAAACACCTGTGGCAAACCGGGTCATACTAGAGGCTTCTGGAATGGGCAGTGGAGGAGTTGGAGGCTGCTCCACAAGCCGCCTCTGGCCTGGCCATCAGGACAGTGGACAGAGGCTTTTCTGGTCACTAATGCATGCCAAAGAGTTCCATAAGGCTGGAAATAGATCCCAAAGTCAGCTGCAGTTTGTCCAGGGTGCGGAGTGGCCAGAGCTCATGGCCTGCTGCCCTTGTGATGTCAGACAAGCTGGCCTGAGCTCTGGCCTGCCCACTAGCAACTCTGGGATATTGGAGCTTGCTGACCTTGGCCTGGTGTGGTGGGCACCTGCTCCCCTGCACTGCACTCAGGAGGCGGAGACTGGAAGGTCATGGGTTGGAGGCCAGATTCTCCTATATAGCGAGACCCTGTTCTGAAAAAGGGAACCAGAAGTTTGATAATCTCTTTGTTTTGTTTTTCTTTCTTTCTTTTTTTTGGTCTTGAGACTGGGGGTCTTCTGTAGCCCCAGCTGACCTGGAACTCACTATGTAGACCAACCTGCTGGCCTCAATCTCACAGAGCTCCCCCTGCCTCTACCTACTGGGTGCTGAGATTAAAGGCATGCCACCATGCCCAGCTTCTCATCATCTTGATAGTCTCTTCTTGCTAGGTCTCAAACCAAAGGTCAGGTGGTGTATACAAAGGCCAGCCTAGGGCTGGAGAGATGGCCTAGCGGTTAAGAGCGCCGACCGCTCTTACAGAGGACCCGGGTTCGATCCCCAGCACCCACATGGCAGCCCAGAACCATCTGAAACTCCAATTCCAGGAGAACTCCAGTTCCAGGGGAATCCGACACTCCCTTCTGACCTCCGCGGCATTGCACGACACGGGTGCACAGACTTGCATGCAGACAGTACATTCATACACATACAGAAATAAATAAAAATTAATTAAAAAAATTAAAAAAAACAAAGGCCAGCCTAGCCAATGGCGGTCAGTCCTTGGGCCAGGCCGTGTGAGGGATCTCCAGGGCTCACCCTCCCTGTTGGATTTCCTGCCCATCCTGTGCATAGCATCTCACAGAGAAGTGGGAGTTCTCAGCATCCTTTCCATGTTTCCATGTTTCTTGAGGTTGAGCCCAGTGCTTAAGTGTCAGGTGATTCCAATCTCACCCGCCATCTTTGTTGTGGGGGCTTGAATCTTGCCTTTTTTTTTTTTCTTGAGACATGCTCTTACCCTCTAGACCTTGCTGGCCTAGATCTGCCTGCCTCTCTGCCTCTGTGTCTGCCAGGATTAAAGGCATGTACCACCACACCAGGCCAGTTTGAATCTAATGTCTTCCCAAGGCTCATGTATGTGCTGACCACTTGTTCCCTAGATAATGGTGCTGTTAGGAGGTGGCTGAACATTTATGAGATGGGAAAGAATGGAAAGAAGCTAGGTCATGGAGGGGACTCCATCTCCCACCTCTGTTTCCTGGTCCCTGTGAGGTGAGCAGCCACCCACTCCGACCACGACGTGCTGACTTACCACAGGCCCAAAGGCAATGAAAACAATTGACCACAGACTGAAGCCCCCTGCAACCGTGAGCCAAACGAAACCTTCCTACCTTCAAGCTGACTTCCTTCTGTGTCTGTTACAGTAACAGAAGGTAGTCTAGCACACTGAGGGTGTGCTGTTCGCTTCTCAGCAGGAGGCTGTAGGCTGAGTGAGTTCACGAAACCTCAGTTAGGGTTCCCCTGGGTCCACTATGCTCCACTTCGATGGCTGCAGCCACACTGGGCAGAAGCTGCTGACCTGCTCAGCTCTGTGCTTGGCACCACCTTCACACTACCCACTCTGTCTCTCATGTTCTTTGGGCCTAGAATCCCAGGTAGGAGCATCCAGCCAGTGAACAGATTGGAGCAGCCCCTCACCAGCCAACAAAACCTGTGGGTTGTGTACTCAGGACAGGAGCGCCAAGGCGATGGGGGTGTGAAGCCAGATGGGCTGGAGTGCAGAGGGTGGTCTCTCTCCAGGCTCTGCGATTGTAATGTGACAGGTGACAGCAGAGGTGGGCCAGAAGGCAGCAGCCAGTTACCATTAACCACCAACTGGAAGATGTGGAAGATGGATGGTCGCGGGCTGCTGTCAGTAGTGCTCAGCCACAGGCTTGTAGAACGCCCCCAGTCACAAAAAGTGGGATTCAGCAAGCGACATACAAAGTCTGCTGCCACACGTGGAGGGATTGGGCATCGGCCCCTTCAGACAGACGTGGCACTGGCCCTCCTTGCCAGTGTCTGCTCAGAGGCAGCTTGGCTCTTGTAGGAAGGCCCTGCCGTTACACAGAGGGAAAATCAGTGGTCTCCTGATTGGAGAAGTAGATTTTTTTAAAATCTGCTATAAGAAGGGAGAAGTGACTTTCCTCAGGGAAAGGATAGGAGCCGTTTCTTCCCTAGTCATAAGATCTCACGATCCTAATTGTCTGGGCAACTGTGGGAAGACCGCTTTCTCCTTCAACGTGCAGCATCACTGCATGGCTGATAGCAGCTGGCACTGAGTGCCTGCCTGTCTGTGAGACCTTCTGGGTCACCTCACTTGTGGAGTCCCAGAGAAGGAGAACTTCTACAGCAGGCTTCTAGAAAGAGTCCTGTGCGCCTGATGTCTCACTCTCTGTCTCCATCATTCCTGCCTCAGCCGTCTTGCTCTGTGTCCCCTGGTGGCCCTCATGACAACCCCATCCATCCCCCTGCTGGCTCTGGATGCCAGCTGGGCTGGCCACACGCTGCCCCTTGGTTCTGTCCTACCGTGTTACATTGCTGTCCTCAAATACCTGACAAGAGCTGCTTCAGGAAGGGTCTGTGCTGGCCCACAGTCTAAGAAATGACATGAAGATGTGGTCGCTCATGGCACAAAAGACTGGCAGCAGATCCAGGAAGCTGCTGCTCAGGCCCCAGCCACCGGCAGGGAGCCGAGAGGGCAGGAAGAGGGGCCAGGCTGGGAAACCTCAAGGCCTCCCCCCAGAGGCGCAGTGATGCGCCACCTCCAGAAGGTTCCACAAGCTCCCCACTGGCCACTGGCTGGGGACCATGTGTTCAAACAGGAGCCTATAGAGAGTATTTCACATTCGCTCACACCACCATGTTCTTCTGACTTTCCAGCACCTTCCTTGGAGCACAACATCCACTTCTTCTCTCTTATCTTAAGAGTCTTCATCTCAGGCCTTTGCCCACACCCTGTGCGCTAATGGCTTTACCTGGCATTTTAGCTCTCTCCAGTCACTCCATCAGAGTGAGCACGTGACTCTGCCCCTCCTGGGATCCGGAGGGGACAGTACTCACCCACCCAAGGGTCCATCCTCAGCTCTCCTCCTTCCCCTTGTAGTCCGCTCACCCTTCAGACCTGTCTGATTTATACCCTAGGAACCCCAGGATATTCCAGTAGCACATGCTTACGTCCTTCAGGCTCCAGGTCACATGTCTCCCCTTCAAATATGTTTCCTATTCAAAGTCACAATGATCTATCAAAAAGGCTACTTTGGGTCTGGCAGGGAGGCTCATATCTGTACCCCCAGCACTTGGGGGAGGTAGAGGCAGGAGGATCATAAATTTCAGGCCACCCTCACTACAATGCAAGTTCAAGCCTAGCTTGGGCTACATGAAACCCTGTCAGGGTGGGCAGTAACCATGCCATCTACTGCTTACGACTCTGAAGCTTTGTCTTCCTCCTGCGACGGAGTTCTGTCCTGTGGCCCATGAGGCCCTCCCACCCTTCTGCAGCCCGCGCTGTACATCTCTGTGGCTCCAGCCTCATGAACCCCACAGGCCTCTGCCGCAGGGCCCACACTTGGGCCCCCCCTGCCTGGGAAGCTCTTCCTTCTCGCTCCACTTGGCCTGCATTCCCCAGGACGGTGTTCTCCCACTGAGGCCAGGCCACACTCCTCCGTAGCTGTGCCAGTCGCTTTTCCTGATACTGTGACAAATACTGACATAGGTGCTTTAAAGGAGGAAGGATTTTCCTTTTGGCTCAAGGCTTCAGTCCAAGCTCAGCTGGCTCCGTTGTTCAGAGCCTTGGCTGAGGCAGAATATGGCAGCAGGATCGTGAGGCTGAGGAGGAGCTTCCGCCAGGAAGCACCAGTGAGCTGGCAAGGAGCAGAGACAGAGTGTGTCTTTCTAGAACACTCCCCCAGTGACTAGTTCTCTGTGGGCTGCAAGTGACGTCATGATAGTACGATCCTTCAGCATGAACCGTCGATGAAGCCAGAGGCCGAGGTCCAGGCATCTCTCAGTAGCACCCTAGCTAGAGACCCAGCCTCTATCTACTATGAGCTTTTGGGGGAGACCCCTCATATCCAGACCGTCATGGTAACATACTGGGAAAGGGTCCCAGTCCTGGCCTCTGAGCTCGGCCCTAGCTTTTGTTATTTGTAACCACAGGTTTATCCTTATTTTGTAGGGTCATGAGAACAAATGACTATTGCTCACACGGTACCTGGATTTTAGTTGCTGCTGAGCAGGGATCTGCTAAGTCACGAAGTAACCCAACTTCTGAATGCAGAACACACATACTAGCATTGAAATTGCAAGATTGGTTCAGCAAGGGTGCGGCCTAGTCAGTCCTCACCAGCAGTGTGGGGAAATTCTCCAGTCTAGCCTCCTGGAGCACTCTCCTCTCCTGGAGCACTCTCCTCTCCTGGAGCACTCTCCTCTTCTGGAGCACTCTCGTCTCCTGGAGCATTCTCGTCTCCTGGAGCACTCTCCTCTCCTGGAGCACTCTCCTCTCCTGGAGCACTCTCGTCTCCTGCAACTGTCAGAGAAACACTAAACTCCTTCAAAGGGAACAGATGATTTGTGCTGTGATGAAGGTCCTCCTTCCAACTAAACTTCTTTATATTTTATTATTTTTTATTTTATGTGTATGAATATATAGCTTGCATGTACCTAAGTGTACCCATGTTGTGCAGTGCCCACAGAGGTCAGAAGAAGGCATTGGATCCCCTGGAACTGTAGTTCTGGATGGTTGTTAGCCTCTATGTGGGTGTTGGGAACTGAACCCAGTGCTCTGCAAGAGCAGCCAGTGCTCTTAACCTGAGCCATCTCTCCAGCCCTTCATTGTTTTTCTTTTTAAAGTACTGGGGATTGAACCTAGGGTCTCACACCTGCTGGGCAACTGTTCTACCACTGAGCTATATCCCCAGCCCTCTATACTTTGTGAAGGCTATGGGTTTCGTTGCCTTTCACTGTGTACCCTAGGCTGGCCTGGAACTCCTGCCTCCCTGTCTTAATGCTGGGATGACTCCAGTCACAGAGTGCTTAAGACTTAGTACAGATTTGGCATGACACTGGGGGTGCACCTGGAGCAGAAGAGACCACTGAGAACTTAAAAGCTAAAGACCCTGTGTGTCCCACGGGTCACCAAAGGGGCTGAGGGGTTTGGCCAGCGAGTGGGTGCAGCTGGGCCTCTCTCGGCAGCCGCCCTCCCCTCCAGAGGGTTGATAAGACCACGGCTCTTGCAGGGCCCTATCGCTGGCTACGTGACCTTGGGACACTGAGCACGGTTACTTCCTGCCACACGGGCGAATGCTGGTTGCAGGATGCTGGGAGGCTGGCTCAGGCTCTGGGATGGATCTGGGTGGAGGCTTTCTCAGAGGGTGTGCCCTAGGAGGAGGGAGGGGCTTGGGCTGCATCTCAGTGACTTTGAGCTGGGCTGCTTGTCCTGCACCATCCACAGTAGTCATGGGGTTGCAGATTACCTGTGAGGAGAGTACATCTTGAGCCAGCTTGTCAGAACGGATGTAAGCAGGCAGCACATGCTGAAGCTGGGGGAGAAACTCACAAGCCCTGCAGGGAGGCCTTGGGGTACAGCACCCCCCAAACCCACCTACCTGAGCTGAGCTGGGAGCAGACTGTCCACCCAGCACTTGATAACTCACAGCCTGCTCCCAGTGGAGCTGAGTAGCTGCAGGCCTGGTGTCAAGGAGGGCAGCACCCCACCCTGTCTTGGCCCTCCATGACAGTACTTCAGGCCACCTTTGCCATGGGGCCCATAGGCCTTTCTGCCTCCACAGCTCCCTCGAATCTAGAATGCAGACAGGAAGACCTGCCCTAGGGGGCAGGAGTAATGGGTTGGATTAGACTCCAGCTTGGTGTGGCCCAGGGAGTCTGGGAAGTGCCAGGCTGAGAGGAGCGGAGGGCCGGGCTCCCAGGATGTTTGTTCAGCACCATCTTCTCTGCTTTCTAGTTCCAGTGGCGGTTCTCCCGTGAAGAGATACACAGCAGGCAGATGAGGAAATCTAAAGGTAAATTCAGTGCCCGAGACAAGCAGAAGGCAGAAGAGAACGAGAAGAATCTAGAAGACCAGCTTTCCAAAGCGGGAGACGTGGGAAACTGCATGCTGGGGCGACAGCAGTGGGATGGAAGCTCCGAGGTCAAGGAGGAAAGGCAGGGTGTGGGAGCTGTGCAGAACGGCCCTGCTGCCCACAGCAGGGTCCCACTGCCTCCCCGGCAGTCTGTTCCTGGAGTGGAAGAGCTTGCTGCAGAGCCCACTCCAGCAGAGGTAAACTGAGTCAGTGATTTGGGCCGGGCCTGGGACTTGGTGGCTAATCCCAGGCAGCTTGCCAGCGGCTGGTTCATTAAGTGTATTACTCTTTGGCTAGATCTCTCCTCGCATGCTCACCAGGCCCAGTGAGGGCAGGTCCCTGGCAGTGCTGGTTCCCACACATCCACTGGAAAGGTATTATGAGGACCCAGCTGTGTTAGAATGCAAGGTCAGGCTATTTCTAAACCTCAGGGCTGGAGGCCCAGCCCGGGTCCCAGCACTCCCCAGGGGAGGGTCTGGACCGCCCAGTGCCTGTACTGCCCCACAGGGCTCCAGGGCACACCTGAGTCAAGTCCCTGGACTCTGTTCCACCTTCTGCTGCTCTGGACAGCTGCTTGGTGGCTTTTAACCCTGAAGCCCTGTGGGCTGCCTAGCCCCACCTCAACCCTGCAGACTCTGCTGCTTTGGCAAAGGTGACGACATTGGGGAAGGGGAGGTGCCAAGCCTTCCGGCTTTTCTCAAAGTAGTCTAATAGATACTGGTGATCTAGAAATTAAGAGGAAATTCTGTGTGCACCTGCTCTTGCAGAATGTTCAAGAAAGTATTCTGTGTTAGTATTAATGCCAAAAAAAATTTTTTTAAAGTTCTGTATTCAGCACATCCTATGAATATGTTCTGTCATTTCAGGCACTTGGTGCCCTTGTGTGCTATTTTTATGGGTGTATCATTGAGTTGCTACCATGTATGCCGTGTCTGTCACTTGTTTATATTGTCCATAAAGTATTGTTAAGGCTTTAAGTAGAAGCATCTGGCAAACCTTGGAGACAAAACACCAATTGTCTGGATGGAAACAACAGCCTGTCTCTTCTTTCTTGTTTAGTTACTTAAAGCAATAAATCATGAGTTTAATGCCTTGTGAGGAGTATTTACTGTGTCACAAGTCCTGGGCTAGTGTGGGAGGACTCCAGCCTCCTGGCAGGGTGGTGAGCAGGGCACCGTGGAGAGTGGCGGAGCCAGCTGAGCAGGCTGGATTTGTGCTGCATTGGTAGAAAGTGAACCTGGATGCCAGCAGGTGACGGAGAGCATGAGTTGGAGACAAAACTCTTTAAAATCAACAAAATCCTACATTGGTTCACAAGTATGTTTCCAAGTTTTCAAGTAAGTTATTATTGGAGCAAATCTTTTTCATTCCCAAGTTTACTTTTTACTTGATAGACCCCTTACTCAATGTTCAACACTTAAAAAGTTCCACTCAGGGGCCGGAGAGATGGCTCAGTAGTTAGCACCGACTGCTCTTGCAGAGGATTCCCAGCACCCATATGACAGCTAAGAACTGTCTTTAACTCCAGTTCCAGGGGAATCCAACACCCTCTTCTGATCTCCACAGCATTGCATGACACGGCTGCACTAACCTATATGCAGTCAGTACACTCATACACATAAAAAAGTTCCATTGCTGGAGAGATGGCCTAGCAGTTAAGAGCACCGACCACTCTTGCAGAGGACCCGGGTTCAATCCCCAGCACCCACATGGCGGCTGAGAACCATCTGAAACTCCAATTCCAGGAGAGCTCCAGTTCCAGGGGAATCCGACGCCCTCTTCTGACCTCTGCAGCATTGCACGACACGGGTGCACAAACCTGCATGCAGACAGTACATTCATACACATACAGAAATAAATAAAATTAAAAAAAATTTTTTTTAAGTTCCATTCAAAAGCGTTTATTTTCAAAATGACATTTTCTATAACACTGTCTTTAGTATCTGTACTTCACTGTGACCTAACAAAGCACTCCACACAAAGCTTAAAGGATCACTACTTTGAGATATGCGTGCTGTTGGAAACTGGTGAACAAAACAGTGCTGCACACTGCACACAGCAAGCCACCGCCCAGTCTGGAGAGCCTGCGCCACTCAGCTTTGAGCTTCGGGCCCATGTTTGGACAACTGACATTCGTGTTGGTTGTATCTGGTGTCGGGGAAAACTTGAATTCTTAAGGATTTTGCCAATGGTGCTGGGTGATCTTGCTTTTTGTCCACAGCGGAGGTTCTCAAACTAGCCAAACCTTGGAAACATTGGGACAGTTTTACAAACCCCTGCTGCCCAGGGCATTCCCCCAGCATGGTGAGGGGTTGGTCTGGGAATGGCCTTGATCATGGGGATTTTGAAAAGCTCCCTAGGTGTGTAGGGGGGAGGTTCTAAGGCACAACCAAGGTTGAGAACTACTGACCACAGGGGTCCCTAATGGCATCAATGGGATCTGTGTGAAATGAAATGCTTCTTCAAATGGCAAGAAGCAGGGCCCCAAGCCCTATCCTGCGCAGGCACCCTCAGGAGGCCCAGTGTCCAGTGAGAGCTGCAGCTTTGGCATGAGCTTGTCACGGAAGCCCAAGAGGAATGGGAGCCGGAGGTGAGCAGGCAACTAAGGAAGAGAGTGACTCTGAAGCCCCAGGCAATTCCGACTTCACTAGGAAAGGTTGGTTTGAGACAAGATCTCCTCTGTGGCCGGGCTGGCCTCAAATTTAGGATCCTCCTCCCTTGGGTCTGCTCTTGACCTTCAAAGAGGTTCGAGAGGGCTGTGAGTTGGTGAGTGGAGTATAGCACATTCATGGGTCAGTTTGGAGAAGATGAGTTCATACTAAATGCAGTGAAATAAGGGCAGGGTACTGCGCCCAGGGGCACAGGGAGCCGACAGCAGCTCGAGGCACTGTGGTAATGGAGTGGGGAGTGCTACTTTACAATGGGCTCCTGGAGGTGGGCTTGCTGGATGGAACTGGGCGGAGCTCGCTGGGATGGAACAGGGCGGAGCTCGCTGGGATGGAACTGGGTGGAGCTCGCTGGGATGGAACAGGGCGGAGCTAGCTGGGATGGAACTGGGTGGAGCTTGCTGGGATGGAACAGGGCGGAGCTTGCTGGGATGGAACTGGGTGGAGCTTGCTGGGATGGATCAGGGCAGAGCTCACTGGGATGGAACTGGGCGGAGCTCGCCGGGATGGAACTGGGCGGAGCTCGCTGGGATGGAACTGGGCGGAGCTTGCTGGGATGGAACTGGGCGGAGCTTGCTGGGATGGAACTGGGTGGAGCTCGCTGAGATGGATGGAACCAACGGGACAGAGCTTGCTGGCTGGTACTGGGCGGAGCTTGCTGGGATGGAACAGGGTGGAGCTTGCTGGGATGGAACTGGGCGGAGCTTGCTGGGGTGCTGGCTGCCTGGAATCTACAATTGGACTCTCAGGTTCACTCCCTCACTCTTAAGTGTGAAAGGAGGCTAGAAGTGTGCCTCTGGTTTCCGTAAGCACCGAGGTGGTGTGTGTAAAGGACTCCTAACATTGAGAGTAGCAATGGCCTGGTAGTCTAGCATCCTGACCTGGCATCCACGGGCTCCAGTGTTTTGTTCTTCTCATATAATTTGGGATCATGAACAGATTGGATGTAAGCCACTTCCTTGAAACATGCTAGGGAGCCAAAGCAGGTCATTCCTAACACCCCTGGGTGTAATACAAGATGGACCATGACAGGTATTAATAACCTTTGCTCTGTGAAACCGCTGAGATGCTGAGGCTTGTCTTTACCGAGGCACAGAACACCCCATTTTGACTAACAGAAATGAAACAGTGATACTCCAAAGCCCCAATTCATCCAGCGGTGGCAGTAAATGACAGAGGGGTGAATACATGTGGGCTCCTTGTTGCAAATACCTGTGGGCTCCCTGTGGCAAGCTTCCCATCTCCACTGGAGTGGCTGGTGCCCATGGGAGCAGCCTCGGAACCATTAGCAGGAGGCATTTTAACTCATTTTCATGAGGCGCGTTTTATCTGTCCTCTAGTCTAAACAAATTAATCACAGTCCATCTTTGCTGCGGAGTCTTTCGGGAATAGCTCTCTGAGGCGGCAGGGCTTCTCAGCAAGTCCATGTTGACCCATCCCATCATTCATGCAACACACTAAGTTCACAGCCAGCGTGGGGTTGGTGCTGGGGGCAGCGTGATCCAGGTCGTCACATGGGGCTCACAGCATCTGAGGGTAAGAACGGTTGGAGCAGGGGATGACAGCAGGCCCATGGGCAGCCAGGGGCCTGCACTGACTCAGTTGTGCTGGCAGCTCCCATCTCCACAGCCCCACAGGAAGGGTGAGGAGGCCGCTTGTGTGAGGAGAGCACAGTGGACCCCTGTGATTAGCTCTCTGTCCGCTTGGCGACCTGCTGACTGAACAGCTTTCCGGGAGAGGCTGCGCTTCCTGTACCTGCCTTCTGGAGTCTGGAACAGGGAAGTGTGTAGATGTGGATCTCAGGACGAGACTCATTAGAACTTTGGCTGGGATTCCCGAGGTGGCTCTGTGGCCAGATAAGGAAGTAAGGCAACGTTCAACAGGTTCCTGTTGATAGCAGTCGTTGCTGAGGCCAGTTCCGGGGCGCAACAACAGGCCCTGGGACCCTCAGGGACGCCATTGCTGTAGGTGGCGTTTTCTTCCAGCAGAAGCAGAAGCCTGCATGAGACCCAGGATCTGATCACTGACACAAGGGATCAAAGTTTTCACCACACAGTGAGAGGTTTCCATCCTGCACCATGGTGCCAGGCACTGAGCCGATGAGGAGGGCGTGCGCACCACGGTAGGGATTCTGGTCCCATTTCCCCTGCTAAGGACGATGGCCAGGGACGAGCCACGCTGCTCAGGTAAGGCAAGGAAGTAACAATAGACCTTGCTTTATTTTATTTATTTATTTATTTATTTATTTATTTATTTATTTATTTATTTATTAAGGGATTCACAATATAAGAACACAGCCGGGCATGGTGGTGCATGCCTTTACCCATAGCACTTGGGAGACAGAGGCAGGCGGATCTCTGTGAGTTCAAGGCCAGGCTGGTCTACAGAGTGAGTTCCAGGACAGCTAGAGCTATAGGGAGACCATGTCTCGAAAAGGCCAAAAAAAAAAAAAAAAAAAGAGCACCGTTGTTTTCAGATCACATTAACGCACAGTTTTCCATACAATTAGGTAATTGACCTTGCATTTTTTTAAAACATCTGCCTGGCTACGTCATAAGAATGGTGTGCAGGGGCCAGCGCCCATCTACCGAGAAGAGCACAGAACAGGAGAGAGATTGCAGATTTATTTATTGGCAGAAATTAACTGTGGTTGGCTGTCGAATGAGGGAGGCACTGAAGCTGCCAACCCACTAGAACAAGGTATTGTCTTCATCCAAGGCACTTCCTTGCAAGCAAGTGACATCACCATTGTTCCACACTGTTCCAGAACCTTGTGTAGATCTGTTTTCAGAGTCTGAGTGACCAATGTAACACTAGATAACAAGGCCTCAGATGTGCCCCAGACTCTTTTTTTGTTTTTGTTTTTGTCTTTTCGAGACAGGGTCTCCCTATAGCCCCAGCTGTCCTGGAATTCACTCTGTAGACCAGGCTGGCCTTGAACTCACAAAGATCCACCTGCCTCTGCCTCCCAAGTGCTAGGATTAAAGGCATGTATCACCACGCCCGGCCGTGCCCCAGACTCTTAACTGCATTGGTGATGAGCCCCTGGCTGTCAGCCAAGGGGACTGTAGGTTGTGAAGGGAATAAAGACAGGAACTCATCCAGAGATGGCTTCCACCTCCAATCCCAGGTCAGCGGGTCAAAGGAAACCCTTCACCTTATAGCACAGCAAAACCTGCACTTTTGTATTAAAATGCTGCTCATTTGGAATTAAGTTCAGGATGATTATGGAGTTTTCTGCTGCCTTACTTCACTTACCAAAGTGAGCATTAAAAGAAATGCTTCCGCAACAGATGTGTGTTCGTGATCTTTTTAATACTAGGTACCTCAAACCTTGTTGAGTCTTCAAAACAAAGGGGCTGGAGAGATGGCTCAGTGATTAAGAGCACATATTGCTCTTATACAGGACCTGAATTCAGTTCCCAGCACCCGTGTCAGGCTTGCAACCTCCTGGAACTCCACTCCAGGGAGTCTGGCGCCTCTTCTGGCCTCTGCACTCATGTGCATGCACAAACAAATTGAAAATTTTTTTTTTAAATCTTCACAAACAAGAAAATCATCTTAATCAGCAACCTGACCAAGCCTGGACCCCAAGGAAGCACCAGTCAAGGTCCTTCTTAGTACAAGTGGTAGCAAGGGGGACGTGTTAATTTAGCCCATTTCAGGCAAGTCCACTGTAAGTCCCAAAAGGTAAATGCTGTCAATTTTCTCTTCTTTTCACAGTGATTCTACCACTTCTCTTGGGACCCCGCTCTAGTTAGTCAGCAGTATCCTCCAAGCCCTCTGCAGCGAACAGCTTTCCCTTTCCCCACTCCACGACAACTGCTGCTTCTGTGAAGACTGGAGATGCAAGAAACAGTTGCAACAGCTAATTGAACCATTGAAGATAAGATATTTCTTAGCCGGACAGGCATGGTAGCACATGCCTTTAATTCCAGCACTTTGGAGACAGAGGTAGGTGGATCTCTGTGAGTTCAAGGCCAGCCTGGTCTACATAGCAAGTTCCAGGCCAGGTGGGATTACAGGGAAACCCTGTCTCAAAACAACAACACCACCACCCCATACTTCTTAGTTTACCAGAACTGCAAGAGACCCTCAAAAGCAGAGGTTCTAATGCAGGTACAGCAGACTATGTCAACTCACTAATCACGGCCAAAGAGGCCACAGGAAGATGACACTAGGAGCTGAGCTGGAAATGAACTGGACTTGCATAGCAAACTGGTGAGCTAAGATGTGTCCAGGAGAAAGTGGCTTACTAGAAAAGGCAGCCAAAAGAGCGGCAGGGAGATCCGCTGCACTAGATATGTAAATCTCAACACAGAAGCACAAGGAATATGAAAAGCATGGTAACGTACTTCCTAAAGTTCACAATTCTCTAGTGACAGATTCCATAGGTATCCAAGTAGTGAAAAGGCTGACAAAAGAATGATTTTAAAGAAGCTCAGATCTAAGAACACAGACAAATAGATGAAATTAGACAATGAAGGATATGAATGAGCTATATAGAAGAAATAGAGATTTTGGAAAAGAACCAAACATAAATCTTAGAAATTAAGAACTTTAGCTATTCAGACAAAATTTAAATAAAAAAATAACCAAATAAAAAAGCTTTGGTAACACACTAGATCAAATATAAGAATACCAGCACTTGAAGATAAATCTCTAAAATGGGAAGAAGTGCAAAATTCACTATTCGGGGATAACAATCAAAAAGTTACACATTACTGGGATGTCTGAAGGGAAGGAACTAACAGTTAAAGGCATAAAAAATCTATTCAGTGATAAGTTGGTAGAAAATGTCCTTAAGAAAGACAAGAGACATCCATAAATAGGAGGCTTATTATGTAACTCCTAATGGAAATGAACAGAAAGGTCATTATAACATATGACAGTCAAGCTATCAAAATTCAAGACAAAGGTTTTCAAGAGCTGTCAGAAAAAGCACCAAGCCACATTTATGGGCAACCTCACTAGACTAAACAGACTTCTCTACAGGAACCTATAGGCTAGGAGGGCATGGGATGATTTATCTCAAATCCTGAGCAACCAAAAACACCAACTCAGCAAGGTTCTTTCTCGGAAACAGGAGAAAAAAGATTTCATGATTAAGTAAAAATTGAGACTCAAACCAGCTTCACAAAGATGCTTAAGGGAGCCCTGTAACCAGAGCTAAAATGAAAGAAGGTCGTCGTCATCAAGATGGCCTTGAGGAGTAGTAATTCCTCCAGAAGAGTAGACACACAAGAGAAAAAAAATATACAAACCTAGCAAACCATCAAGTCATAAATATGAGTAAGAGGAGAGAACAGAATACTTCAGAAGCAGCGAGGTGTCTGCTCTACCACTGAACTACATCTCCAGCCTACTTTAAACAAGAAATCAACAGAATGACCAGCCTAAGTCTGTATCTTTCAATAATAAGCTGAATGTAAGTGGACTTAATTCTCTAAAAGATAAAGACTGGATAAATGGATTATTTTTTTTAAAGACTCAACAATATCCTGCCTATAAGAATCCTAGCTTGGGGCTGGAGAGATGGCTTAGTGGTTAAGAGCACTGGCTGCTTTTGTAGAGGACTCAGGTTTGATTCCCAGTACCCACATGGCAGCTAATAACCATTTGCAACTCCCATTCTAGGGGAATATGGCACCCTCTTCTGGCCTATGTGGACATTGCATGACATGGGTGCACCTACCTACATGCAAGCAATACACTCATACACATAAAAATAATAATAATAAAATAAAAAGAGGCTGGGTGTGGTGGCGCACGCCTTTAATCCTAGCACTTCAGAGGCAGAGGCAGGTGGATCTCTGTGAGTTCAAGGCCAGCCTGGGCTACAGAGTGAGCTCCAGAATAGCTGGAGCTACAGGGAGACCCTGTCTCAAAAAGGCCAAATAAATAATTAAATAAACAAGCCCAGTTCACTAGTAAAGACACACAGACTAAAAGTCAAAAGATGGAAAATGGAATCTAAGCAAATAAAATCCTAAAGGAAACAAAAGTAGTTATACTTGTACCTGACAAAATAGGTATGAAAACAGTAAGAAGAAACAGAGGTTTGTAGAGCTAGGTAGAATTAATTCATCAAGATACAATGATTGTGAATCCATATGTACCTGATATCAGAACTTTTATTTTATTTTATTATTTTACTTTATTTTTACTTTATTTTATTATTTTATTTTATTAATTTATTATTTTATTTAATTTTAATTTTATTTCTTTCAGGGTCTCTCTGTAGCTCTCAGCTGGCCTGGAACTTACTATTTTGACCAGGCTGACCAGGATCTCACAGAGATATGCCTGCTTCTGCCTCCTGAGTGTCGGGATTAAAGGCATGCACCACCACACCTGGCAAAACATTGAATTTTTATAAAACAAATACAATTAGACCCAAAGGGAGAGACCAACCCTTTACCCCCCAAAACAAACCCCAAAGAAGCATCAGAATTTAAATACAGTAGGTAGACATAACAAATATATACAGAACAGTCCAACCAAGAGTTACAACATACATTCTTTCCTTCAGAACTTTCTCTAGAGTGAACCTAAAATTAGACCACAAAAGAAGTACTATCATTTTTTTTTTTATGAGATAGGGTCTTACTATGCAGCCTTGGCTGGTCTGAAACTCTCTATGTACACCAGGCTGGCCTGTGCCTCCTAAGTGCTGAGATTATAGAACTATGCCACCTTGTCTGATAGCATTATTTATTTATTTATTTATCTATTTATTTATTTATTTTGTGTGTATGAGTGTACTGTCTGCATGTAGGTTGGTGCACCCATGTCATGCAATGCTGCGGAGGTCAGAAGAAGGCATCGGATTCCCCTGGAACTAGAGTTGAAGACGGTTCTTAGTCACCATGTGGGTGTTGGGAATTGAACCTGGGTCCTCTGCAAGAGCAGTCGGTGCTCTTAACCACTGAGCCATCTCTCCAGCCTCATGATAGCACATTTTTAAAAAGTAAATATCGGGGCTGGAGAGATGGCTCAGCGGTTAAGAGCACCGACTGCTCTTGCAGAGAACCCAGGTTCAGTTCCCAGCACCCATATGGTGGGTAACAACCATCTAACTTCAGGTCCAGGGGGTCCAACACCCTCTTCTGACCTTCGTGGGCACTGCATGACATGGATGCATTTATATACATGTAGACAATACACTCATACACATAAAAAATAATAAATTAATAAAATATATTTTTAAAGTAAATATCCTGGGGCCGAACAGATGGCTCGGTAGTTAAGAGCATTGGCTGCTTTTGCAAAGGACCTGGATTCAATGCCTAGCACCTGTATAGCAGCAAAAACTGTCAATAACACTAGTTCCAGGGAATCTGATGCCCTCTTGTGACCTCCCTGGGCATTGTATGACACAGGTGTACTTACACACATACAGGCAATACACTCATACACATTAAATAAAAATAAATAAAGCATTAAAAGAAAAATATCCTTTCTCTTTTGTGATCACAGTGAAATGAAGCTAGATGTGAATAACAAAAGAAACCTTAGAAATTATGAGAATACAGGGAAGCTGAATAACACACTTATGAATGATGGGTCATTGAAAAGGGTTAAAGGGAAGTTTAACAATTTTTGAAAATGAACCAAAATGGAAACATAGGCTGTAACTAAAGCACTATTAAGAGGGGTGCTCACAGCAATGAGGGCCCACATTCAAAACAAAACAAAATGAAGACTCAGACAAGCAAGAACAAACCAAGCCCCAAAGAAGAATAATAAAAACCAGAGCAGAAGGGAAACGCCCAAAAACACAAAACAAAGGATCACTAAAGTGGAGCTGTCTGTCTGAAAATGAACTACAGAATTGATAGACCTTTTAGCTAGACTAACCAAAAGTATATACTGAAAACCTGAAGAATCCACCAAGACTATTAGGGCTGACAACAAATTCAGTAAAGTGGCAGGACGCACAATCAGCAGCGTTTCTGTACACAAATAGGGAAGTTGCTAAGGTGATTATGAAAGCAACTCCATTCATAACACACGCACCCATGCCCATGTGTGTCACACACACACACACTCAGCCCTAGGAATAAAGTTAACTAATGAAGTGGAAAACCTCTAATAATGAAAATTATCACATACAATTTCAGCCACCTCATATTTGAAAAGGGGGCCAAGAAGACACAATGGAGGAAAAACAGCATCTTCAGCAAATGGTGTTGGCAAAACTGGATCACCACTTGTAGAAGAATAAACTTACACCCCTACCTCTCACCCTGTACAAAAATTAACTCCAAATGGATCACAGACCTCAATGTAAAATCCAAAACTCTGAAGGTGATAGAAGAAAAAGTTAGCCGCAACCTAAAAGACATAGGCGTAGGAAAAGATTTTCTTTTTTTTTTTAATTTTTTAAAAAATTTTATTTATTTCCATATGTGTACGAATGTATTGTCTGCATGCAAGTCTGTGCACCCGTGACGTGCAACGCCGCGGAGGTCAGAAGACTGTGTCGGACTCCCCTGGAACTGGAGTTCTCCTGGAATTGGAGTTTCAGATGGCTCTCGGCCGCCATGTGGGTGCTGGGGATTGAACCCGGGTCCTCTGCAAGAGCGGTCGGCGCTCTTAACCGCTAGGCCATCTTTCCAGCCCCAGGAAAAGATTTTCTAAATCAGACAGCAGCTGTGCAGGAAATAAGGTCAACAATTGACAAATGGGGCCTCATTAAACTCAAAAGTTCTGTAACAGCAAAAGATAACAATCAAGGAAGCGAAGAGAAATCCCACAGAGTGGGACGAAACCTTCATTGCAGATACAACTGACAAACATTGATTTCAGAATATATAAGCCCACATCAAAAAAAACAAAGAGAAAGAAAACAAATGGCTCCTCAAAAGATAGAATAAAGGACTGAACAAGAGACTCCACAAGTGAGGAATTAGAGGATGGCTGAGAAACATCCCTAAAAATATTCAACATTGCTAATAATAAGGAAATGCAAATGAAAAACCACTATTAAAATATCATCTCACCCCAATAAGACTGGCTAGGATCAAGAAACAAATGAACCAAATGCGGAGAGGTTGTGGGAAAGGGGAACACCATCCACTGCTGTGGGAATGTAAACTCCTACATAGCACTATGGAAAGCAGTGTGGAGAACCCCTTGGAAGACTTGGAATGAACACTTGCCACACGACACCAGCCATACCATTCCTCAGTATATACACCACAAGACACTACAGCAGAGATAATACATAGCCATGTTTGATTGCTGAGCTCTCTTCACAATAGTCGAGGAGCTGGAACCAAACCAAGTTGTCCCCAACTGAACGAGTGGATAAGAGAAAATGTTTGTACATCTACCAATGGAGTTCTATCAGCAGTAAAGAAAGATGACACGGGCCTGGAGAGATGGCCCTAGCGGTTAAGAGCGCCGACTGCTCTTTGCAGAGGAACCCGGGTTCGATCCCCCAGCACCCCACAAGGCGGCTGAGAACCGTCTGGAAAACTCCAATTCCGGGAAGACTCCAAGCTCCAGGGGAATCCAACACCCACTTCTGACCTCTCCGCGGCATCGCACGACACGGAGTGCACAGACTTGCATGCAGACAGTACATTTTGTACCAAATACAGAAATAAATAAAAAATTAAATAAAAAAAAAAAGATGAACATCATGAACTTTGCAGGTGAATGGATGGAACTAGAAGATATCATGTAGTGAAGATCACAGTCCAGAAAAAACAAATGACGAATGGTATCCCTCATCTGTGGATGCTAGCACCAAGTACCTACTTAGTAAAGCAAACTGAGCCTCATAATGTTGTATGTTCTCTTGTGACCTGAAACGAACTGTGCTCTTATATTGTGAATCCCTTTAACAGGTTCTAGAATTAAGCTACTATTTATTTGTCAGACTTAGGAAGTTTTAGGTATATTGGTGAAGGGTATGTATAGTACAAAATCAAAAAGTGAGGGTGGAAAAAAAACTAGTTTGTTCATGGCATTGTGTCTAACACAGTATCTATCCTATGGGAGTGCTTCTTAGTGTTTGTTATACAAGGCTGCTGCTTTTGTCCAAGCCTTTTCTAAAATATTACACAGTAGTTAAAAGTATCAGGCTGGTATAACTTAGCTTTTCTGTATGCTTAATGACCATACTTAATGCCCATAACAATTTGGCCCAGGGACTTAAGGGATAACTTTGTTCCTTGCCCTCAGAGGTCAACTTAAGTCCCAGGGGACTATGCATGGGGACATCTCTTGAAATGTCCTGCAAATGTGAGTCACCAGTCTTCCTGTGCAGGGAGGTCTTGTAGATCCACTAATGGGACCAGATCCTCAACTGACCTTGAGAAAACAAAAACCTTGGTTAATCTGGGCTGTGTGGCTTAAACATCCAAAAGGAAAGTAAAACGAAATAAATAATTAGTAAGCTGAGAATTGTACTAGAAAAAACTTGAGATCTAGTAAAAAAGACAAAAAGTTAAAAAAAAAAAAAAAAAAAGAGCACAGTTGTTTTCCCTGTCTTGCTGGCAAGTGCATCTACCCTGAGGCTGCTACTGCTTTTGCCATCCTTCAAAGACATGAGACACAGGTTTTCAACCTTCCAATATGGACTGAAGACTCGTGTCTCTCCAAGAATCCTCCAAACGTTCAGTGTCAGATGGGGATTGCTGAGACATCCAGCTTGTGGACTGAGCAGCTACTGGGGTTTCAGCCTTTTCAGAGTATTGATTGCCATTGTTGGACTACCCAGGCTGTATCACAGAGAACAGTACAGGAAGATCAAGACAGGACGTGGTGCTTACTGGACCTCATTTGGTGTCCATGGGAAGGGAAAACCCCAGTGTGGAGCACAAGGGCAGAACTGATGGTGGTTTGGGCTTGCCAAGGAGGAGCCTTCAAACATGACATCTTTCTGCCTTAAAAAAAAAAAAATCCTAAGCTGAAGATGCTAAAAGGTGTATGTGGCATGCATATATGCATATTTTGAAGTGATGCAAATTGGAAGGAACAACAACAACAACGTCTGGGTCAAAGAACTGGATAGTGAACTTCTGCTCAAAACAGTAAACTTTTGCATCAAAAATTTTTAAAAAGACTGAGAAAAAGATGAAAAACGTGTTTGCCAGACTGCATGAGCTCTGGTGGGGTCGGGGGGCCAAGGAACGGGGAATGGGCCTAGACTGGATTGGAGATTTTGTATGAAATGAACGAAGCTTCAATAAAAACTGGCTTAAAAAATAAAATGTGAAAAGAAGAAAAACAATAAAACATTAATGAAAGAAATGAGACAACTAAGGTAGAAAGCCCCCACCCCCCCACCATGGTCAAGAATTGAAAAATTATATTGTTAAAATATCCATACTACCCAAAGTGATCAACAGAATCAATGTAATCCCATCAAAAATACAAAATGCATTAAAAACATTTTTTAAATTTATTTATTATTTTTAATGTGTATGATTGTACTGTCTGCATGCAGGTTGGTGCACCCGTGTCGTGCAATGCTGTGGAGGTCAGAAGAGGTTGTTGGATTCCCCTGGAACTGGAGTTAAAGACAGTTCTTAGCCACCATGTGGGTGCTGGGAATTGAACCCGAGTCCTCTGCAAGAGCAGTTGGCGCTCTTAACCACTGAGCCATCTCTCCAGCCCACAAATGGCATTCTTTTTTTTTTTTTAATTTTTTTATTATTAATTTTATTTATTTCCATATGTGTATGAATGTACTGTCTGCATGCAGGTTTGTGCACCCGTGTCGTGCAATGCTGTGGAGGTCAGAAGAGGTTGTTGGATTCCCCTGGAACTGGAGTTAAAGACAGTTCTTAGCCACCATGTGGGTGCTGGGAATTGAACCCGAGTCCTCTGCAAGAGCGTCGGCACTCTCAACCGCTAGGCCATCTCTCCAGCCCCACAAATGGCATTCTTTACAGAACTAGAAGAAACAATCTTAAAATTCAAGTTGACACACAGAAGACCCCAAAGACCTAAAGCAATCTTGAGAAAATGAGAAGTGTTGGAAGCACCACAATACTTCATTTCAGATTCTAATGCAGACCTATAGTAACCAAGACAGCATGCAGTGCCATAGAAGGAGACACAGACCAATAGATGGAGAACCCTACATCCAGCTGATTCTTGACTGAGATGCCAAAATATACACTGGAAAGGACAGTCTCTTCAACACATGACACTACGAAAATTGTATGTCCACACACAGCAGACTGAGCTGACCCTGCTCTCCACTCTGTATAAAAAATAAGGGCTGGAGAGATGGCTCAGCAGTGAAGAGCACTTTCTGGTCTTCCCAAGGATCTGAGTCTGCTCCCCAGCACCCACGTCAGGCTATAAGTCAAGCTTCAAGGGGATCGGGGATTTCTGGATCCAGCACTGGCATTCGTGTACATGTGCATAAATAAAATATAAAACGAAGTCAACTCAAAATTGATCAAAGACCTTATTTAAGACTGGAAACGCTAAAAGCCTACGAGAATACAAAGGAAGCACTTGAACCACTGGCACAAGCAGGGACTTTGGATAGGGATCCAAGAGCACAGAAAAGCGAAGCTGACAAACAGCATCGCATCAAACCAAAAAGCTTCCGTACATCAAAGGAAGCAATTCACAAAGGGACAATCTGTACAACAGAAGAAGATATGTGCCAGCTACTCATCTGACAGAGTTAATATCTAAAATATACAAAAATATTGAAAAAAAACTAAAGCCTCAAGTAATAAAGCTTAAGTGGGAAAATGATCTATGGAATAGACACTTCTCAAATGCAGAAATAAAAATGGCCAATAAGCATATGTGAAATCTTCAGTAACATTAGTTGTCTAGAAACACAAATCAACTTACAAGGAGATGCCGTCCTAGCCCAGTCAGAGTGGCTATCGCTGGACACAAAATGACAAGTGCTGGACTGGGTGTGGGAACTTGTAGACAGTAGGTGGGACACAGATACGTGTGGCCATGGAGGTTCCTAAAAACTTAAATAGAACTGCTACCATAAAATCTAGCTAACCTGTTCCTGGGTCACACCCAAAGGAAATGATGTCAGCTTACAAAGAGCTCTAGGAGCCCATGCTTATTGCAACTGCCCACAAAAAGCTAAGAATCAGGGTAGGTGCCAACATATTATGAGTGTTCTAGTTACTTTCTGGTTGTGGAGATAAAATATTGACCAAAAGCAAGATGGAGATGACCTTATTTGGCTTACATGTCTAGACCGTAGTTCATCATCAAGGGAAACCAGGTAGGAACTCTAGAGGCAGGAACTAAGCACAGACCACAGAGGAACGCTAAGGCTCGCTCCCCTGACCTGTGCTCGGTCTGCTTGCTTAGGTGACCCAGGATCACCTGCCCAAGGCAGGCACCACCCACATCACTCCATCAAGAAAATATCTCACAGACATGCCCACAGGCCAATCCAATAGAGGAAATTGAGGTTCCCTCTTTCCAGATGTAGTAAGTGACAACTGACACTATCCAGTGCAACTGACCCTTGGTCAACTTGACACACAAATACATCACTACTAAACTATATCTTCTCCCCAAGATCTCATGTTAATGTAATATAAAACATAGTACAACTTGAAAGCCCCACAATACTAAGAAATTCTAACTCTTTAAAAGCTCAATTTTTCTTCAAAGTAATCCAAAGTCTCTCAACTGTGGGCTCCTATAAAATAAAATAAAATAAAATAAAATAATAAAATAAAAAGTTAAATACTTCCTTATTTCAAAAGGGAAGAACCAGGGCACTTTCAAGCAAAACTAAAGTCCAACAACGTAGCTCACTGCCTGACATCTGGGATTCATTCACAATTTTCTGGGCTCCAAAGGATGTGAGCAGCTCCACTCCTCTGCCTCTGCTTTCCGCAGCACGTAAAACTCACCTCAGAGGCTCAGGCCAGCTTCGCTCCACTGTCCTTGGTGGTTACCCCATGGCCCTGGTATCTCCAATAGGGTCTTTACTGCAACTGAGGCTTCACCTTCACCAATGGCCTCTCCTTGCTTTGAGGGTGCCAAGCCTCAGCTTCTCTCCATGACACTTTCATGACTTCAAAACTAGTACCAGGTGGAAGACTTACACGTTACCAAGTTTTCTTCCAGCTTGAGATGCTGCCTTGATTCTGCAATTGACCACAACTTGTGTGCAGACCTTGAGGAAATACTTCCCAGAAGATTTCATCTCAACGATGGCTGATCTTTCAGCCCCAGCTAACCAGTATCAATTGTCCCAGGAAAGCAGAGGCTTCACTTCATTGGTTCTGGTCTCCTGTTCATGAGGGCTGATTCTTCAGGCCTGACCAGAACCACAGATTCTCAATTCAAAGTATCATACAAAAGGTCCTGATAGGGACTTTGATGGATTCTCAAACTTCCCTCTGAAACTTGACAAGTCAGGCCTCCATCATCTCCATTTCTCCAAGCTCCCACAGAACAGCTCAATAAACTCCAAGCACTGTCCAGCTTTTCCAGCTCTAAGTTCAAAACACTTCCATAATTCTCCCCAAAACACGATCAGGTCAATCACAGCAATATCCCACTCTTGGTACCGATTACTGTCTGTGGTGGTTTGAATGAGAATGTCCCCCCATAGGCTTTAAGTATTCAGACATTTTGTCTCCAGTTGGTGGCACTGTTCTTGGAGGTCTTAGAAGGTGTGGCCATGCTGGAGGAAGTATGTCACTGGGGGCAGGCTTAGTGAGTTTAACAAGCCTTGAAGTCTCCAGTCTCTCTCTCTGCTTCCTGTGCTCATTGTGAGATGTGACCCTCGGCTTGCTGCTCCAGCCCCGGCCACCATGCTTCCCGCCACAATGGACACTGATTCCCTGGAACCGTCAATCGTAAGCTCAAATAAACTCTTCCTTTTATAAGTTCCCTTGCTCATGGTGGTTTTATCACAGCAACAGAAAAGTGACTAATACAGTTATTTGGTACCAGAGAGTGGGCTGCTGGCTGTGAAGAATCTGACCATGTGGATGTTCGGAGAAATGTGGAAGACTTTGGAACTTTGGGCTAGAAAGGCTGTTGACTACTATAAGCAGAGCTTAAGGGGCCATTCTAGTAGAAGCCTGGAAGAAAGCATTGCTGCAAAAAAATTTAGTTCCAGAGGAAAATAAAGACTTAGGCAGCAACTGGGATATTTTGATAGTCTGGCAGCAGTTTGCCCACAGCCCAAATGCTTGCCTGATGCTAAGTTGAAAAGCAATGGACTAATGTCTTTGGTGGAGGATATTTCAAGACAGCCTAATGTAGAAATGGTGGCATGGCTATTAATGATGAATATTGTACAGATCTACAGTGAAGAAGAGCAGATGGAGCAGAAAGAAATGCAGAATGTACAGTTTGGATCTGAAAAGTGCACTAGGAAGATTAAAGGTGGGGCCAAGGCATGTGAAGGAGAGGTTCCTTTCGATAAGGAGACTAAAGTGATTAAGGAGAGGGCTAGCTATTTACAAGTAAACAATGGAAAAAGTGAGATTAAAGTGATTAAGGAGGGGCCTCGAGATTTACAAGTAAACAACAGAAACAGTACCTTCAGGACAAGACTAGACCCAGCTAATCCTCCAACTTTTGAAAGGAAAATACTGAAAGGATTTTCTGTTCCAACAAGTCCAGGGCAGAGAAAAGTTGCAAATGTGGTTAAAATAGCCCAGGGTCCATCCCAAACTTGCAGCCAAACTCGGCAGTTTCATTCACGTGGTGCTGGCTTTAGAGGCATGAAGTTTGCAAGAGTGAAAGGGTCATCAGTTCTTCTTCCACGATTTCAGAGAGCCACAGAGGCCAGGCAGAGTGCAGCAGGGGTGTCCCTGAATAAAGAAGGCCCTGATAGGCCATTGCGTGCAGCTGTGAATGTGAAGCCTGATTGGCAGTGGAGACCCCAAGAAGACATTCGAGATGCCAGAGCTGTGAGATATTTGCCAAGGAGAGCTGCATACAGGGAGTGGTACCAGCCTAAGGAAGAGATCCATGTTGCACACAATCCTGGAAGAGCTGAGCCATCTAAGCCCTTTGGAAGTAAATTTCTAGAAGTCGCACATGGAGCTACTGGACTTGGTGTTTGCCCTACTGGTTTTCGGTCTTGTTTTGGTCCAGTATTTCCTCACTATGCCTCTGTTCCTCCCTTTTGGAATGGGAATGTGTATTCAGTTCCACTGTATGTTGGGAGTATGTAATTTGCCTTTTGATTTTACAGGAGCTTACAGTTAAGAGATTGGCCTGTGTCTCAGAAGAGATTTTGGACTATAGACTTTTGAATAGAATTGAGACTGGTAAAGACTATGGGGACTTTTAAGGTTGGACTAAATGCGGGGGCCAGGGAGTGGAATGTGGTGGTTTGAATGATAGTGTCCCCCCATAGGCTTTAAGTATTCAGACATTTTGTCTCCAGTTGGTGGCACTGTTCTTGGAGGTCTCAGAAGGTATGGCCGTGCTGGAGGAAGTATGTCACTGGGGGCAGGCTTAGTGAGTTTAAAAAGCCTTGCGGTCTCCAGTCTCTCTTTCTTTCTCTCTGCTTCCTGTGCTCATTGCGAGATGTGACCCTTGGTTTGCTGCTCCAGCCTCAGCCATCATGCTTCCCGCCACAATGGACTCTGATTCTCTGGAACCGTCGTCAATCGTAAGCTCAAATAAACTCTTCCTTTTATAAGTTCTCTTGTTCATGGTAGTTTTATCACAGCAACAGAAAAGTGACTAATACACTGTCCTAGGTACTTTCTGTTTCGATGATAAAACACTGACCAAAAGCAAGTTGGGGGAGAAAGTTTATTTGGCTTACACACCCAGATCACAGTCCATCGTCAAGGGAAGCCAAGGCAGGAACTCATGGTGGGTATCTGCAGAAAAATGGATGGAACGAGAGGCTGTCATGTATATTGGTAGGACCACATGGTGCAGCCTTTTCGCATCTTCATGAACAGATAGAACCATACAGGTAACATCTCCAAAGGCCTACACCTAGTGTCCTGTTCGTGCCAGGCAGGCCCCACCCCAAAGACTCTACACTGCACACTGGGGACCAAGTATTCAAAACATGAACCTGTGGGGCATTTTATTTATTTTTAATTTTTGGTCTTTTTGAGACAGGGTCTCCCTGTAGCCCCAGCTGACCTAGAACTCACTATGTAGACCAGGCTGGCCTTGAATTTACAGAGCTTCTCCTGTCTCTGCCTCTCGAGTGCTGGGATTAAAGGCCTGTGCATCAGGCTGGAGAGATGGCCTAGCGGTTAAGAGCGCTGACCGCTCTTACAGAGGACCCGGGTTCGATCCCCAGCACCCACATGGCGGCCGAGAACCGTCTGAAACTCCAATTCCAGGAGAACTCCAGTTCCAGGGGAATCCGACACCCTCTTCTGACCTCCGCGGCATTGCACGACACGGGTGCACAAACTTGCATGCAGACAGTACATTTATACACATACGAAAATAAAGTGTTAAAAAAAAAAAAGGCCTGTGCATCATGCCTGGCTTTCTGGGGACATTTTGAATTCAAACAACATGTTAAAGAAGACTAAACCAGCCAGGTGTGGTGGCGCATGCCTTTAGTCCTAGCACTTGGGAGGCAGAGGCAGGTGGATCTTTGTGAGTTCAAAGCCAGCCTGATCTACAGAGCAAGTTTCAGGTCAGCTGGGGCTACAGGGAGACTCTGTCTCAAAAAGACACACACACACACACACCCACACACACACACACACACACAAAAAAAAAAAGACTAAACCAGACATGGAAAGATAGATAGCACTTGTTCTCTCTCCTATATGGAAGCTTTAGGTCTGCCTACAAGTAGAACAGTGATTACCAGGACCTAGGAAGGGGCGGGAGGTAGAAGCGTGCTGGTATGACGAGTGTGTAGTGGGTGCTTGCACTCAAAGACCAGCATGAACCATACACACGGACCTTTAGAAACAAAGAGATTAAACACTTTTAAGAATGTGGCAGCAAAATGTGGTACACAAAATGTCTACTGGGTAAAATCTGTTGGTAACAATGCGGCATGTAATAAAAGAAGCATTTTAAATCACAGGGAAAGTATGACTAGTTGCTAAATGGTGCCGGGCAACTGGAGAGCATGTGGAATAATGAGCTCCCCTATCAAGCACCAGATTGATCTCCAACAGACCCAAGATCTAAACTGTCAAAGTAAAACATATTTTTAAAAGTCAAGGGAAAGAACTAATATATTTGATGACATAGAAACTTAAAACTCAAGGTATACATTACAACAGGGACAGTCTGGAGAAAACCAGTTAGATATATGTAATAGCCAAAGGATTAGCATCTTTGTCATAAAGTCACACGTCAGTAACACATTTAAACGGACATATATCAGGAACACACCATTCTCAAAAGAACTGCAAATGCCTAAAAGTCCAGGTAAAAAAAATGCAGATCAGAAAATAATAAAACTCAACTTTGATACAACTAGTTAGGGAAAAAACACATGTGAAGATGGAAGATAATCTGGTGTTGGCTAGAAATGGACACTTTCATCCCCTATTGAATGAAAAGTGATTATACAGGCACAAATTATTTACCATAATTTTTTACCATAGTATTTTTAATAACCCCCAAATTCAAAACCACCTAACTATCCACCATGAAGATACAGTTAAGCACATTTTGGTATAGATCGAAACCATAAGAAACTCCTAGCTGGTGTGGGCTAACTGTAACACATATCTAGAAGTCATAAAAGGCTGAAAAATAAATTACATAAAAGTAAAAAAAAAATTATTGGGCTGGAGAGATGGCTCAGTAGTTAAGAGCACTGACAGCTCTTGCAGTACCCACATGGTGGCTAAGAACCGTCTTTAAGCCAGGGGTGGTGGCACACGCCCTTAATCCTAGCACTCAGGAGGCAGGCCAGTCTCTGTGAGTTCAAGGCCAGCCTGGTCTACAGAGTGAGTTCCAGGACAGCTGGGGCTATAGGAAGACTCTGTCTCAAGAAGACAAATAATAATAATAATAATAATAATAATAATAATATTAATAAATTCTAGAGCCAGGTTTGGTGGCACATAGGTGCACATACGTGCAATCTCAGGAGGATCAGAAGTTTGGGTCTAGCCTCAGCTACTCAGATCCATAATTTGGAGGGTGTGTAAAGAATCAGATGCATCTGGGTATGTATACAAGATTAAACCAACAGGCTGGGCAGAGGGCTCGGCAGTAAAGTATATGCCGTGTAAGCATGCAGACCCAAATTAAATCCCCAACATCTTTGTAAAAGCCAGATCTGGCAGCCTAACTGGGGTTTCTAGTGCTGGGGAGGAGGAAACCGGAAGATCCGAGGGGCTTAAGTTAACCAGTATACCAAGTCGGTAAGCTCGTCTACCAAGAGGGTAAGCTCCAGTTTCAGTGAGAGACCCGTCTTCAAACACTTGGGTGAAGCAATTGAGGAAGACACTCAAGGTGACCCTCGGGCCTCCACATACACATGCACCCCAAACATGCAGGTACCCCGCTCAAAACTACCATAGAATGTTTAAAAGGGTGCCTAGCAAGGAAGCTCTCTGCACAGGCTTCCTTCAGCATCTCATTGTACACACTTTCATAGTGTGCTCACACCCCAAAAGACGGGATGTAGGGAGGGATAGGATGGAAGAGACGGGGTCAGGCGGAGAGCTCCTGCCAAGTTTAAAGAACTTAGAACAAATTAGATCAAGACAGCTGAGCAACTAGGAAAATTCAGATTCCTGAGCACAAAACATTTTAAAATGTACATCTTGGCTTGATGCTGGTTTAGAAGATATCTTTCTATGCATCACCTACTGAGGCTTATGCGCATATTAGGGAAGAGCAATATTAAAGACATCTCATTATTTTCTCCATGATAAGAATACCATATACTTCTAGTCTTATTTAGAATAAAAATGAAATAACAGTGCTCAGGTTACATTATCAGCATGTGATCATCTGCAATATCCAGGAATAAAGGAAATTGGTGCTTTCCATTCAGAAAGAAAAAAATATTCTTTGGAGACAGAAGACCCTGACTTGTTTGGTAGTCACTGTATGCATGTATATATTTGTATTCATAAGCAAGCGTTACACACATTTGCAGCTATGCACCCAGTAATAATCACTAAGCACTGTCTGCAGCGGACGGGCACACCCACTCTCACAGCCCTGTCCTGCTGTCTACCCACAAGACACCATCCCTCCAGTGACTTACTAGTCACCCAATTTCCACAGCTTCTTTCAACCAGACTGCTACAAAACAAACAAACAAACAAATAAACAAAGACTTTCCCAGAATACCTGTACCTTCAATCTTGCCAAGATTTTCTTGGGATGCATTTCATTGTGATGGTGGTAGCTATTTATTTGAGATAAGGTCTTGCTGTATTGGAAGTCCTGGGATCAAGGAATCCTCCTGCCTCAATTTCCCAGCTAGCAGCATTATAAGCACACACCAACATGCTGGGTTTTAATATGCTACTATATAGAAAATACTTGTGTCTGTGTGTACATGGGGCAGGTGCAACATAGAGGCAAGAAGGTGAAGCTGGGTGTCTTCCTCTATTACCTTATTCTTACTTTTTATGTGTATGACTGTTTTGCCTACATGTATGTAATGGATATAATACCAGCAGTGGACAGAAGAGGCTATTGGATCCTCTGGAACTGAAGTTACAGTTATTAGCCACCGGGTAGGCGCTGGGAACTGATCCTGGATCTTCTGCAAGAGCAGCCAGTACTCAACCACTGAGCCATCTCTCCAGTCCCTATTACCTTATTTTTTGAGACAGTATCTGTCACTGAAACTGGAACTTACCAACTTGGCTAGAGTGGCTGGCCAATCAACCCCAGGGGTGCTCAGCTTCTGTCTCCCCAGTGTCAGGATTAAAAGCTCCTGCTGCTGGGGCTGGAGAGATAGCCTAGCGGTTAAGAGCACCGACGCTCTTGCAGAGGACCCGGGTTCGATCCCCAGCACCCACATGGCGGCTAAGAACCGTCTGTAACTCCAATTCCAGGAGAACTCCAGTTCCAGGGGAATCTGAGACCCTCTTCTGACCTCCGCGGCATTGCACGACACGGGTGCACAGACCTGCATGCAAACAATACATTCATACACATACAAAAATAAAAAAAAAAAAAAAAAAAAGCTCCTGCTGCTGTACCAAGTTTCTGATGTGGGTGCTGTGGATCTGCACCCAGGTCCTCGTGTTTATAGGGCAAGCATGTTACCAACTGAGCTATCTCCATGGCCCCAGAAGATGCAGTTTTAATTTTTTTTCAGTGCTAGGGATTGAATCCAGAGTTTCACACAAGCTAACTTCACAAAAAATAGTTTCCCAAAGTATTTGATTTGTTCCTCAAGATAACCATGTATGCTGGATAGCTTTAGTGTCAACTTGACACACCTGGGTTGAGGGAGCCTCAGTTGGGGAATTTCCTCCATTGGACTGGCCTGTGGTCACATCTGTGGAGTATTGTCTTGATGGTCGAGCAGTGTGGGAGGGCCCAGCCCACAATGAGTGGTGCCACCCTGGGCAGGTTGTTGTGTACCATATAAGAAGGCGGGCTGGGCATGAGCCAGGGGAGCAAGCCAGTGAACAGCATTCCTCCATGGCCTGTGCTTCAGATCCTGCCTCCAGGTTCCTGCCCTGAGTTCCTGCCTTGGGCTCCCTGAGTGATGAACCACATATGACCCAGGAGATGTGAGCTGAATAAACCCTTTCCTCCCCAAGTTGGTGTTGGTCAGAGTGTTTTGTCACAGCAATGGAAGACAAACTAGAACACCATGTTTATACTTTCCTGCTCTCAAGGTCTAGCTCAGTAACAGCACACAGTAGATTAATAAATGATGCATAACTTTCTATAAAAACTTGTAACTCCTGTGCAAGTCACATTTTTAAAGGTTTTTAAAATTTTATTTTTATTATAGGTATGAATGTTTTGCCTGCATGTATTTAAGGGCACCGCATGCATGCAATGTCCACGGAGGCCAGGAGAGGGTGCTGGAACTGAAGTTATGGACAATTGTTAGCTGCCATATGGGTGCTGGGATCCTAACTCAGGTTCTCTGCAAGAGCAACCAGTCTCTTTAACTGCTGTGCCAGCTCACCAGTCCTGATCACATATCTTTGCTGTGACAAAATACTGGAAAGACACTGTTTTAAAGCCAAGATTGGTCGGGCGTGGTGGTGCACGCCTTTAATCCTAGCACTCGGGAGGCAGAGGCAGGCGGATCTTTGAGTTCAAGGCCAGCCTGGTCTACAGAGTGAGTTCCAGGTCAGCTGGGGCTCAGGGAGACCCTGTCTCAAAAAAAAAAAAAAAAAAAAAAAAAAAAGCCAAGATTGGTTGGGCTCAGCTTCAGAGGATTCAGCCTTGCTGCACTGCTTTGAGCCTGAGGCGGGCAGAAGCCTGGTGGAGCAAAGCAGTTCTGATATAGCAGACAAGGAGCAGAGGGAGCTAGAAGCCAGCCAAGAGCATCGCACCAGCCTGCTTCCTACAGCAGAGCCCTGCCTCCTTTTCCTTGGGTCTCTACCGTGGACCAAGGCACCACCAGCTGAGACCAGGCCTTCAACACAGAAGCCTGTGGGAAACGCCTAGTCAGACAAATCGCCTCTGGAGCTGGAGCCCCGCCCCCCATCACTCTTTCATACTTTTTCTTTTTATATATATATATTTTTTAATCAAATCTAGACCCATGTCCCCCCCATCCCCCCACCCCACCAGAGCTCATGTATTCTGCCAAACATGCTTTTCATCTCTTTCTCAGTCTTTCTCAATATTCTCCATGTGGAAGTTTTGAGTAGAAGTTCAGTTTCAGTCAGATCTTTGAAGCAGTCCTTTCTGTTGTTGTTGTTTCCAATATGCATCACTCCCAACTGTTTTGGACAAAAACTCAAGAGGCCATGCACAAGAAATACTTACAACTAGGTAATTGGCACTAGCATCCACAGATGAGGGATACCATTCGTCGTTTGTTTTTCTGGGTCTGTGTTACTTCACTCAGCATGATGTCCTCTAGCTCCAGCCATTTTCCTGCAAAGTTCATGATGTCATCTTTCTTTACTGCTGCATAGAACTCCATTGTGTAGATGTACCACATTTTCTCTATCCCACTCATCGGTTCAGGGGCATTGGGTTGGTTCCAGCTCCTTGCTATTGTGAAGAGAGCTGAACTAAAACATGGCAGTGCTGTATCTCTGCGGTGTGAGACTTGGGTACTCACTAGGAGTGGTATGGCTGGGTGTAGGTGGTAAGATCATTCAAGTCTTCCAAGGGTTCTCCACAACTGCTTTCCCTAGTGGCTGCGAGTTTACATTCCCACCAGCAGTGGGTGAGTGTTCCCTTTCCCCACAACCTCTCAGCACTGGTATCATTTGTTTTTCTTGATCCTAGCCAGTCTTATTGGAGTAAATGATATCTTAAGTTGGTTTTGATTTGCATTTCCTTAATGATTAGTGATGTTGAACACCTTCTTAAGTGGTTTTCTCAGCCATCTCTAATTCCTCGCTTGGAAGTCTCTGTTCAGCTCTTTGTTCCATCTATTGAGTGGGTCCATTTGTTTTCTTTCTTTTCTTTTGTTTTTTGATAGTTTATATATAGGGAAATCAAGCTTTGTCAGATGTTTCTGTGGTGAAGGTTTCCTCCCACTCTGTGGGATTTCTCTTCATTGCCTTGATTGTTTTTCTTTGATGTACAGAAGCTTTTTGGTTTAATGAGTCCCATTTGTCAATTGTCGACCTTATTCTTGCGCAGCTGCTGTCTGATTTAGGAAGTTCTTTTCCTATGCCTATCTTGTGTAGTTCTGCTGCCAACTTTTTCTTCTAATGGCTTCAGAGTTTGGTGGTACTTTTTCATACAATTAATTTGCTATAGTTCCTTTTTTTTTTTTTTTTTTTTTTTTTGGTGTTTTCGAGACAGGGTCTCCCTATAGCCCCAGCTGTCCTGGAACTCACTCTGTAGACCAGGCTGGCCTTGAACTCACAAAGATCCGCCTGCCTCTGCCTCCCAAGTGCTAGGATTAAAGGCGTGCGCCACCATGCCCGGCTTATAGTTCCCATCTTAAAAAACAAAACAAGTACAGAAAACCATGGTTTAGTTACAAGTATTTACCAATACAACTCTAGTCTTGAGAAATATACCAGTTGTTCTTTCAAGGAGCTGGGTAAAGAGAATATAGGAATTCTGTACTATCTCTGCAGCTCTTCTTTAAACCTAAAATATCTCAAAGTCAAAGTTTTACAAACAAAACCCTCAAACCAGTAAGTAAAGTTAAAGGAAAAAAACGTTTTCCTGAACTCATCCTCAGCTCCCAGCACACCGTCTCAGTCCCCTACAGTCATGCATGATCATTTTCTTCCTCCCAAATGGTCCTCAACCTACTCCCACCTATTCACTCCCACTATCCATTTACTGAGACCACTAAGGTGGCCAAGGCAAAATTCATCTCTCCTGTCAGAGCCGAAACAAGTCCATCCTCAAAGATGCTTTCTTCACATGATAATAATTCCTTTGCCTCCTGCCTGCCTGCCTGCCTGCCTGTCTGTCTGTCAGAGCACTGTGTGTACCTCTTTGAGTCCCAACCCTCAGCAACCCTGGACTTAGTGCGGGGCCACTGACTGGGCTGAACAACAACAACAACAAAATAGGTAAAAATAATCAAATAAGCATGAGTTCATAATGACACTAACCAAACCTCATTGGTCACCTTTGGTGGTTGCTAAGGTACACTATGCTGACAAAGTGGCTAATTACAAAGGAAAGAAATCAAACACTGACCTTGCACCATGCCTTATAGAGTCATTTTGGGGTAATCAAAGTTGATGAGGGAAAAGTTCTTCAAAGAATAATCACAGGTAATAAGTGCAAGAAGTAAGAAAAATGGATAATTAATCCTTAAAGAAATAGCAGAAACAGACAACAACAATGGCTGCTAACATAATCAGGTGAAAGGTTTCGGGAGAACTCTACACTGGGTGGATCAGGTGGACTAAAGTTGACACCACTGATCCTTCTTGACATTAAAAGTGAGACAGACAGTATCACACGAGGTACAAAAGTACATGCACTTTGTAATAACGTGGCCTTGCAAAACAATCTCTCTCTCTTATTTAGACAAGTTCTCACTATGTAACCCTGACTGGCCTGGAACTCATGTAGACCAGACTGGCCCAACTCTGCCTCCTGAGTGCTGGGATTAAAGGCGTGCGCCACCATGCCCAGCATCTTGCAAAACAATCTTGACTCTACCTTTAAGTTCTAGATTTAATTAGCAGTCTACATGGAACACAGAGGATAAGTGATCATGTTAACAGCACCTTGAGGAGGCAATAAGCTGAGTTCAAAACGCCCATACCCATGTAAGAGAGGAGCTAGTTCTTCAACAAAGAAAGGACAGAAGTGCGAAGTTAGGGGGCAGGTGGGGGGTAGGAGTTACCTATTAAAAGAAACTTAAAAGACACCAACTTTTTTTATTTTTTTTTTAGATTTACTTTTTTAGTATTTTTAATTCTGTGTATGTGTGTTCGTGTAGGGTCGTGTGCGCCTGGGTACAGTGTCTACTGAGGTGTCATCTCTCCTAGAGCTGAGTTACAGGTGGTTGTGGGCATCCAATGTGGTGCTCAGACCGAACTCAGGTCCTCTGCAAGAGTGGTGAGCTGCTTACCCAGCCCTCACATCAACTTCTTGCTGCACAAGCTGAGGGGACCTGAGCTTAGAGCCTCCATGTGAAAACCAGATTAGGCAGCTGAACAAGTACCTATGACTCAGCACTGGAAAGGCAGACACAGAAGGACTCTGAGGCTTGTGGTCAAATCCATGAGCTCCACACTCAGTGAGACACCCTGCCTCAAAATGAATGAATGAATAAATAAATAAATAAATAAATAAATAAATAAATAAATAAGGTGGACAGCAACTGAGGAAGATGCCAGATGCCTGACACAGATCTCTAGCCTACACACACATACACACACACACACACACACACACACACACGTACGCACACATGCGTGCAGGCAAGACATCAACCAAATGCTTAGTGCTCTGAGGAACACAACATTTAAGAGTATTAGAAGACATTAAGGAATCACTGTTACTTGCTCTGTGTGTGGCACTTAAGAAGAGGTGATTCATCTACTACTGAATTTACAGGCAGCATGACAAAATAGAAAAGGACGTTGACAGTCACTGAAGTTGAGTGGTGGCAGCACAGGCTCATTTTACTGTCTCTTCTACTGTGGCCTACAGTTTTTTCTAGTAAGATTCCCTCCTGGCCCTTTAAAGTGAGCTCTACTGGTCAGAACTGGGGCCCCGGGGCCTCCGTATCTTAGATCTCCATACCCACCTGCAGACAGTGTTGGCAAAGTGCTCCCGCCTCCCTTCTGAAGGTAGACTGTCTGGTGGCCTTCCTAACACTTAGGGTTTAAAAAAGACTCATCTATCACACTGGCCTAGTGTCTTGTCAGAAAGACTTTCACAAACTCAAAAGGCCGAAGGAGACTTTTAAAAAATATCTTATTTTAAAAATTATTTTATATATATGAGTGTATCGTCTGCATGTATATAAGTGCAGCCATGTCAGGCAATGGCTGCCGAAGAGGTTGCTGGGTCCCCTGGAACTGGAATCATGACCGGTTGTCGTTAGCCGCCATGTGCTGGTGGGAACCAAACCCGGATCCTCTGCAGTACTCTTTATTCTGAAATCCTCTAATCCAGCTTACCTGCTCAGGGAAAGCACTTATATAACAAATATTTACAAAGTGCTCATGTGCCACATACAATGCTCAACAAGGCAGGGCTCTATGTACATGAAGGACCAAGTCAGTGGACTAAGTCAACTCTGCCCAGCCCCTGAAATCCTTCCTTAATAGGCCAAGGAAGGACAACACATTCACACAGCATTTTAATGTTTTATACACATAATCACATTTAACCCCTTAGCCTAGTGAGAAAGCCCGCAGTAACCCTGCCTCTCGATGCATGGGTGCAAGGGTGAAATCTTAAATGAAGCAAAAGGCAGGCAAGTAAGTTGATGAAAATCAACCACCTAGGAGGTAGCGCCAAGATCTGAACCCAGGCAACCTGGCACACAGCTTCTCTCTAGTCTACAGTCTTCAGCTGCACTCTAAACTGCAATCTGCTGTAGCTGAGGTTAGCTTGGTTGATTATCAGAGAGACAGGGACTGGGCTGGCAGGAAAGGGCAACAGGGCATTCTTGGCCAGCAGACCAGAAAATTTTATTCACCACTTAGCACTTGAAGGAGAGAGCCAAAAGGAGAAACAGCAGAGGCCAACAGAGGGCACGACCCGGCCCACCCCAACGGTGACAGCAAGTCGGTGTGGGGTGGCAGGCAGAGCTGGGATCTCCAGACAGGTGGGCCTTGCTCTTGAACAACAGTAGGCACAGCACGGTGCTCCTGGGGCAGAAGCGCTGTCCTATGTCCCCATCCCGCTGCTCTGAGTGCTCTCCTCTACCACCGCACATGCCCCCATCTCGCTGCTCTGAGTGCTCTCCTCTACCACCGCACATGCCCCCATCTCTCTGCTCTGAGTGTTCTCCTGCTACCACCGCACATGCCCCCAGCTCACTGCTCTCAGTGCTACTGCTACCACCGCACATGCCCCCAGCTCAGTGCTCTGAGTGCTCTCCTCTACCACCGCACAGGCCCCCATCTCTCTGCTCTGAGTGCTCTCCTGCTACCACCACACAGGCCCCCAGCTCACTGCTCTGAGTGCTCTCCTCTACCACCGCACATGCCCCCACCTCGCTGCTCTGAGTGCTCTCCTGCTACCACCGCACATGCCCCCATCTCGCTGCTCTGAGTGCTCTCCTCTACCACCGCACATGCCCCCATCTCTCTGCTCTGAGTGTTCTCCTGCTACCACCGCACATGCCCCCAGCTCACTGCTCTCAGTGCTACTGCTACCACCGCACATGCCCCCAGCTCAGTGCTCTGAGTGCTCTCCTCTACCACCGCACAGGCCCCCATCTCTCTGCTCTGAGTGCTCTCCTGCTACCACCACACAGGCCCCCAGCTCACTGCTCTGAGTGCTCTCCTCTACCACCGCACATGCCCCCACCTCGCTGCTCTGAGTGCTCTCCTGCTACCACCGCACATGCCCCCAGCTCACTGCTCTGAGTGCTCTCCTCTACCACCGCACATGCCCCCAGCTCGCTGCTCTGAGTGCTCTCCTCTACCACTGCACATGCCCCCATCTCACTGCTCTGAGTTCGCTCCTCTACCACCGCACACGCCCCCATCTCTCTGCTCTGTGTGCTCTCCTGCTACCACCGCACACACCACAGAGGCCCGGGCCAGGCTCTTCCTTTGCACCTTCCGCCCCACCCCCTCCCCTCCATGGCTGGCTGCCTTTACTGGTCGGCAGAGCACGTGCTGACCCCACACCCGTGCATCTCACTGTGCTGGGCTCCTGTGCTGCTCTAGGACTCAGCTCTAATGCCCAGTCCTCTGCCAAGGACACTTCAGGGCCAATCAGTAAGTCACAGCCCCTGTGGCAGCTCAGAGATTCCACAGGCCTCTCATCTCCAAAGTACATATGCTCATTCCTAGGGTGGACACTAAAACTCCCTGAAGGTCCCCAGCCCCATTACTTCCCACTGAATCTGGGGGAGAATACAGCCATGCACTGCCTAACAATGTTTTACTCAGTGACAGGCCACACAATAGCAATCTCATAAAACTGTACCCCTAGTGACATAGCTGCAACCTCAGTTTGTGAGGTGTACTTACTCTGTAATGCATGCACCAGGCTGGGATCACCCAGACACATCCCAGACACTAGTGAGACATGGCTGTAGTTGACACAGGCTACTTAAAACCTGAACAAAACTTAAAAAAAGATAGAGGCTGCATGGTGGTAGCAGGCCGCATGGTGGTAGCAGGCCGCATGGTGGTAGCAGGCCGCATGGTGGTAGCAGTCCTCTTTAGGTCCCTGAATGAAACATGCCCAGAGCTGTAAGCCCAGGGATATGGGAGGCAACAAAGATAAGAAGCACAGCCTGTCTTCTCCCACCAGCTCAAGAACAGAATCTCACGGGTCCTCCCGGGTCTGCAGCCCTGGGCCGTCCTTGCCCAGGCTCTTTTCACCTGTGTTCCCTAAGGTTGCCCACGGGCCCCAAACTACTTGGCTTCGGTCAGCCCATGAACTTCTTTTGGATTTTCCAAATCTAAACAAAGCAGAACTGCTGCGCTGCACTCCATCGGAGCAGCACCGAGGCTCCGGTGCTGCTCCCATCTTCTCTGAGCTCCAGGTTACAGAGGAGTGAAAACATCAGGCACTGTGTGCTCATCATCCAACGAGTGTTACTTGCCTGCTGCTGCCAGGAACAGCCTTGGAGAAGGAGGGACATAAAAAGCAGGCAAGCAGGACTTGGAACTGGCTCTGCAATCCCTAGCTAATTGCAAGCACACTGCCACAGTCAGCCAGCCAGCCAGCCACTGAAGGCAGATGCAACATGAAATAAGTCACCAACACCTTTGCCCCAAATAGGAAGCCACCTCCTCTGGTCATTGGGCAGGAGGGCCAGATACAGAAAGGGTTTCATGCACACTTAATCACTACCAAGAAGACAAATAAAACTACATATTGAACCCCCTAAGGCCACTTTCCAAACAATTTCCATTTCCCAGTGGAATTCTGTGGGTCCACATAGTGTAATAGGCCCTTCATTGTAAAAGAAAATCAAAACATTAAATTTGAAGAATTTTCAAAATAATATTAAGATGTATTTAAAATGATAAATTCACTAGATATAAGTATAGATATTTCTATCCAATAATATAAGTCTATAGTTTATCCCAAATCCCCCCACATTTTCCTATAATCAAATATGGATATATGTCATTTTTCCCTTTAAGGGCAAAAGAAAAACTATATTAACCAGTTCCTGGAATATCAGGAACTAATTATATATATATTAATAAAAGAAAATCAGTATTATAAAAAAAAATAGCTTGACCAATGAAGTCTGCCAAAAGTCCATCGTGTAGTCTATTGCTGGCTCTTCGGAACGCGGCGCCTTATACCGCTCAGCCATCCTGACACAGTGGGCTTTTCTGTTAGTCTCTGTTGATCACTTAGTTCCCCACCTTAAAATAAAACAGGACAAATAGAAGTAAGCCCACAGATGATAGTAAATGTCATCTCGTGAATCTGTTGTCCTCTGGAGACTGTGGCCACTCCCTACCACCACTTCTCAAAGTAAATGTGTTCTCTGGGAACGTGGTTCTTTTCCAGTTGCTTGGAGAAAAAGTCTGTCATTGGAGGTGGACCACAAATATAGAACAGAGTCTCTTCTGAAACATGGTCTCTTATCTCCTCCTCAGTTATTCTTCCTTCTACCAAAAATAGAATAAACACCAAATTAAGCCAAACCTGTATATCCTGACGCAAGTCATCAACAGTGTTTATCAGCAACAGTACCATAAACTCGGTGCCTCTCTGGGCTTCCTAGTCCCACAGCAAGCCAAGGAGAAGTTTTTCATCAGGCACTCTCTATAGACAAGTGGGCTCACTACTGCCTTTGTAGAGATGAAAACTGGCCTCTGCAAAGGAAACGTCTCTTTGTTGTTTTTTTGGTTTTGCTTGTTTCTTTTTCCTTTCTTTCTTTTTTTTTTTTTTTTTTTTTTTNTTTGCTTGTTTCTTTTTCCTTTCTTTCTTTTTTTTTTTTTTTTAAGTTCTCTGGGCTAGGAAGATGGCTTAGCACTTTTGGCAAAGCACTTGCCAAAGTCTGATGACCTGAGTTCGAGCCCTAGGACCCTCAGGGAAGGAAAGAACTGACTGTGGTAAGAAGTCCTCTGATGTCTTCCACAGACAAGTGCACATGCAAACACACACACACACACACACACACACACACACACAGCACTAAAAACTTTAACAGGGAAACTAATTTAAATGACCAACAATGCAAATAGAAGCAACTCAGCATATTATAATGATGACACCAAGTCCTACTAAAAAATAGAAAAAAAAACCCAGAATTTTAATGTGGGCAGTAGGAAATCTGTACACAGTAAGTAAATCCAACTAAATATTTCTTCTACTTCCATATGAACCATCTCAATTCCGCTGGGAGTGACATTCCTAGCTGGCAACTCCCAAGAATAAACATCTAAGTTCAATCAACTGGCCTGTCTAACTGCATGGTTAGTCAAAATATCTCTAAGGGACTCACCCACAATGTATGGCTTGAATTCTGGACTGATGCATGTTGTCTGTTTTGTAACATGCAAACTGCATGCAATCTTCTCAGGAAATTCATTTACTAAATTGAGGATATTTCTCTGGAATGTCAAACATATTTGGTCACAGTACAATTAAAAAGAAAAATCAAAACAGATGTGCACAACCACTGACGCGGAAGCTGAACTCCCCATTCTGCACACGTCGCCACCTCTCTCTACTCAGGGCGATATTGTCTGCAGACTAGCAGGCCAGAATGCTCAGAGCACAGGACTCAATTTGGCTTTCACTGAAATCTGAATATGCTAATGAGCATATTCCTAACTCCGGAAGCCTTTCCTTTTTCCCTTTTCTCAAGCATTGGCAATTAAGCAGCAGTTTCACTGACCACAATTGCATCTTGTGACTATCCCTGCTCTTTTGTTCATTCCTGCAGCTGCAAGGCAGTGGTGAGAGAATGCCTTCTCCACTGGACACACTAGTTTTCAATAGATGTAACTGATAAGGGCTTCAAGTACTCAGAGGGTCCAGACTATCCAGGTCTCACCTTCCCCTGTAACACCTGACCCCATCTGTAGGTTTCCTGACCTCACCTTCCGCTGTCACACCTGAGCCTATCTGTAGGCCTCCTGACCTCACCTTCCCTGTCACACCTGACCCCATCTGTAGGTCTCCTGACCTCACCTTCCGCTGTCACACCTGATCCTATCTGTAGGTCTCCTGACCTCACCTTCCGATGTCACACCTGAGCCTATCTGTAGTCCTCCTGACCTCACCTTCCCTGTCACACCTGACCCCATCTGTAGTCCTCCTGACCTCACCTTCCGCTCTCACACCTGAGCCTATCTGTAGGCCTCCTGACCTCACCTTCCCTGTCACACCTGACCACATCTGTAGGTCTCCTGACCTCACTTTCCCTGTCACATCTGAGCCCATCTGTAGGTCTCCTGACCTCACCTACCGCTGTCACACCTGATCCTATCTGTAGGTCTCCTGACCTCACCTTCCCTGTCACATCTGAGCCCATCTGTAGGTCTCCTGACCTCACCTACCGCTGTCACACCTGATCCTATCTGTAGGTCTCCTGACCTCACCTTCCCTGTCACACCTGAGCCTATCTGTAGGCCTCCTGACCTCACCTTCCCTGTCACACCTGACCACATCTGTAGGTCTCCTGACCTCACCTTCC
>VZQC01005317.1:2201891-2377724 GCA_009823505.1 Rhizomys pruinosus | reverse complement strand
CCTGACCCCATCTGTAGTCCTCCTGACCTCACCTTCCGCTGTCACACCTGAGCCTATCTGTAGGTCTCCTTACCTCACCTTCCCTGTCACACCTGACCCCATCTGTACTCCTCCTGACCTCACCTTCCCTGTCACACCTGAGCCCATCTGTAGGCCTCCTGACCTCACCTTCCCTGTCACACCTGAGCCCATCTGTAGGTCTCCTGACCTCACCTTCCCTGTCACACCTGAGCCTATCTGTAGTCCTCCTGACCTCACCTTCCCTGTCACACCTGAGCCCATCTGTAGTCCTCCTGACCTCACCTTCCGCTGTCACACCTGAGCCTATCTAAGGTTTCCTGACCTCACCTTCCGCTGTCACACCTGAGCCTATCTAAGGTCTCCTGACCTCACCTTCCCCTGTCACACCTGAGCCTATCTAAGGTCTCCTGACCTCACCTTCCCCTATAACACCTGAGCCCATCTGTAGTCCTCCTGACCTCACCTTCCGCTGTCACACCTGAGCCCATCTGTAGGTCTCCTGACCTCACCTTCCCTGTCACACCTGAGCCCATCTGTAGGTCTCCTGACCTCACCTTCCCTGTCACACCTGAGCCCATCTGTAGGTCTCCTGACCTCACCTTCCCTGTCACACCTGAGCCCATCTGTAGGTCTCCTGACCTCACCTTCCCTGTCACACCTGAGCCCATCTGTAGGTCTCCTGACCTCACCTTCCCTGTCACACCTGAGCCCATCTGTAGGTCTCCTGACCTCACCTTCCCTGTCACACCTGAGCCCATCTGTAGGTCTCCTGACCTCACCTTCCCTGTCACACCTGAGCCCATCTGTAGGTCTCCTGACCTCACCTTCCCTGTCACACCTGAGCCCATCTGTAGGTCTCCTGACCTCACCTTCCCTGTCACACCTGAGCCCATCTGTAGGTCTCCTGACCTCACCTTCCCTGTCACACCTGAGCCCATCTGTAGGTCTCCTGACCTCACCTTCCCTGTCACACCTGAGCCCATCTGTAGGTCTCCTGACCTCACCTTCCCTGTCACACCTGAGCCCATCTGTAGGTCTCCTGACCTCACCTTCCCTGTCACACCTGAGCCCATCTGTAGGTCTCCTGACCTCACCTTCCCTGTCACACCTGAGCCCATCTGTAGGTCTCCTGACCTCACCTTCCCTGTCACACCTGAGCCCATCTGTAGGTCTCCTGACCTCACCTTCCCTGTCACACCTGAGCCCATCTGTAGGTCTCCTGACCTCACCTTCCCTGTCACACCTGAGCCCATCTGTAGGTCTCCTGACCTCACCTTCCCTGTCACACCTGAGCCCATCTGTAGGTCTCCTGACCTCACCTTCCCTGTCACACCTGAGCCCATCTGTAGGTCTCCTGACCTCACCTTCCCTGTCACACCTGAGCCCATCTGTAGGTCTCCTGACCTCACCTTCCCTGTCACACCTGAGCCCATCTGTAGGCCTCCTGACCTCACCTTCCCTGTCACACCTGAGCCCATCTGTAGGCCTCCTGACCTCACCTTCCCTGTCACACCTGAGCCCATCTGTAGGTCTCCTGACCTCACCTTCCCTGTCACACCTGAGCCCATCTGTAGGTCTCCTGACCTCACCTTCCCTGTCACACCTGAGCCCATCTGTAGGTCTCCTGACCTCACCTTCCCTGTCACACCTGAGCCCATCTGTAGGTCTCCTGACCTCACCTTCCCTGTCACACCTGAGCCCATCTGTAGGTCTCCTGACCTCACCTTCCCTGTCACACCTGAGCCCATCTGTAGGTCTCCTGACCTCACCTTCCCTGTCACACCTGAGCCCATCTGTAGGCCTCCTGACCTCACCTTCCCTGTCACACCTGAGCCCATCTGTAGGCCTCCTGACCTCACCTTCCCTGTCACACCTGAGCCCATCTGTAGGTCTCCTGACCTCACCTTCCCTGTCACACCTGAGCCCATCTGTAGGTCTCCTGACCTCACCTTCCCTGTCACACCTGAGCCCATCTGTAGGCCTCCTGACCTCACCTTCCCTGTCACACCTGAGCCCATCTGTAGGCCTCCTGACCTCACCTTCCCTGTCACACCTGAGCCCATCTGTAGGCCTCCTGACCTCACCTTCCCTGTCACACCTGAGCCCATCTGTAGGTCTCCTGACCTCACCTTCCCTGTCACACCTGAGCCTATCTGTAGTCCTCCTGACCTCACCTTCCCTGTCACACCTGAGCCCATCTGTAGTCCTCCTGACCTCACCTTCCGCTGTCACACCTGAGCCTATCTAAGGTTTCCTGACCTCACCTTCCGCTGTCACACCTGAGCCTATCTAAGGTCTCCTGACCTCACCTTCCCCTATAACACCTGAGCCCATCTGTAGGTCTCCTGACCTCACCTTCCCCTGTCACACCTGAGCCTATCTAAGGTCTCCTGACCTCACCTTCCGCTGTCACACCTGAGCCTATCTGTAGGTCTCCTGACCTCAACTTCCCCTGTCACACCTGAGCCTATCTAAGGTCTCCTGACCTACCTTCCGCTGTCACACCTGAGCCTATCTATAGGTCTCCTGACCTCACCTTCCGCTCTCACACCTGAGCCTATCTAAGGTCTCCTGACCTCACCTTCCCCTGTCACACCTGAGCCTATTTGTAGATCTCGTGACCTCACCTTTCGCTGTCACACCTGAGCCTATCTGTAGGTCTCCTGACCTCAACTTCCGCTGTCACACCTGAGCCTATCTAGGGTTTCCTGACCTCACCTTCCGCTGTCACACCTGAGCCTATCTAAGGTCTCCTGACCTCACCTTCCCCTGTCACACCTGAGCCTATCTGTAGGTCTCCTGACCTCACCTTCCGCTGTCACACCTGAGCCTATCTGTAGGTCTCCTGACCTCAACTTCCGCTGTCACACCTGAGCCTATCTGTAGGTCTCCTGACCTCACCTTCCCTGTCACACCTGACCCCATCTGTAGGTCTCCTGACCTCACTTTCCCTGTCACATCTGAGCCCATCTGTAGTCTCCTGATCTCACCTTCCGCTGTCACACCTGATCCCATCTGTAGGTCTCCTGACCTCACCTTCCGCTGTCACACCTGAGCCTATCTGTAGTCCTCCTGACCTCACCTTCCCTGTCACACCTGAGCCCATCTGTAGGCCTCCTGACCTCACCTTCCCTGTCACACCTGAGCCCATCTGTAGTCCTCCTGACCTCACCTTCCCTGTCACACCTGAGCCCATCTGTAGGTCTCCTGACCTCACCTTCCCTGTCACACCTGAGCCTATCTGTAGGCCTCCTGACCTCACCTTCCCTGTCACACCTGAGCCCATCTGTAGTCCTCCTGACCTCACCTTCCCTGTCACACCTGAGCCCATCTGTAGGTCTGCTGACCTCACCTTCCGCTGTCACACCTGAGCCCATCTGTAGTCTCCTGACCTCACCTTCCCTGTCACACCTGAGCCCATCTGTAGTCCTCCTGACCTCACCTTCCCTGTCACACCTGAGCCCATCTGTAGTCCTCCTGACCTCACCTTCCCTGTCACACCTGAGCCCATCTGTAAGCCTCCTGACCTGACCTTCCCTGTCACACCTGAGCCCATCTGTAGTCCTCCTGACTCCTATGGAATCTCTAGGGCCCTGGTGACTTTTTTTTTTTAAGTTTTTTGAGACAGGGCCACATATTGTCCAAGCTGGCCTTGCATTTGCTATAGAGCTGAGGCTGACCATGAATTTCCTGATATTCCTGCCTTAACATCCCAGATGCTGGATTACAGGTCTGAGATACAACACTGGCCCTGACTTGCCCAAGTCCATTAATCTCCAGGTCCTGGAAGCGTCCTCAACACTAGCAGTTTTAACTCTCCTGGGTGAGAAGTGTCTGTTAATTCTCATCTGAATTAAGCCTTGCCAAGCCCTTTGTTTGAACTTTTTCAGAGAAATCAGAACTTACAGAAGAATCTTTTCAGTTATTTTCATTCCCATATATTCACTGTATGTAGCAGTGGGTTTCATAGACATCTCCATTCGGTACACCATGTACCTGGACCTTTTTCGCCTCCCCTCTCCTTCCCTTCCCTCCCACTTGTTTCCCCCAAAGAGCCTAACTTCTACTTTCATGTACCATATACCTGCATGACTTGTTTTTTAACTAGCATTAAAAAACAATTGTGGCATTTCATACACAAGGTTGGTTGACCCCCACCCCCTCCTCTACTCTACTCTACTCTACTCTACTCTACTCTACTCTACTCTACTCTATTCTCCTGTCTCCACGCTCCCGTCTGTACCCTCTCAGTATCTCCTTTCATCTTTCATGTCACAAGATGTTCATGGACAGTTAGTGCTTACCTTAAACAGGAGCTCGCTGGTGTTCTCTGCACTGTAGAACAGCGTTACTGTCGCTATCTCATACCCACTTCCTCTGTCTGTCTGCTCTCGATGGAGATCTGCTGAGTGGCGCAGGATGGAAAGCAGGGGGTTAATTCCGACTCCTCCCCCAATCAACACAAGGTTTCGAGGGGCATCTGTGGGCTGAGGGTCAAAGAAGAACTCTCCACCCACTCTCACAGCCACTTCGGAGTCGAGTGTACACTAAAGCAGCAAGAAAAGATTCTTTAGTCCTTTGCAGCATGAATCTCAGACCACATGTTCTATTTTAATGAGACACTGTGTTTAAACTGATTTACATAGCTTACTCTAGATTTTCTGTGATTTGAGTCTATCTGTCCACCATGTAGACCGCTCGCTACCCCACCTCTGTGATCTGTATGATAAAACCACTCTGATACTGAGAAATGGGGACTTGCTTCAGAGATGCTGTCATTTGTTACTTTACAGGTAAGGAATCAAGATAAAAGTGGAAACGGGCTCGGGTAACAGCCATCTGGGGTACGCATCCCCTTCCTCGGAGGCATGGTCCTGACCCAAGCTGAGAAAGGTGGGATGGAGCAGGACGTGCAATGCCCGGGGACTCCCTCCTGCCCCTCAGCAGACCCAGCCGGAGCAGTACTTCAGGCCTGTGCTAGCGTCTGGTACTGCTGGCTCTGTTCACTCCTCCCCTGAGCAGCTGAACAGGCAGTCAGAGGCTGCAGATGCAGGCCAAGGCCCAGGTAATTTGTCAGTACTTGGTGAGGTCACTTATACCACAGCTACCACCAGGTGAATGCACTTACTTCCCAGCGGGCCAATACTGTCCCTGACAGGGTGCTGTGGAAATCAGTGATGACATTTTTGTGGTCACAATTTGAGAAACCTATGTGACATTCAGAGGCTGAGATGCCAGAGGTCCCTATGACTGCCGGTGTCCTGGATCTGCCCCTACTAAACCCCTGGCTAAATGTGCAGGCTTTTATCAGCCACTATCTACTGGCAGAGTGGAATCGGCCACCATGGGTACACTCAGAACACAGAAATTGGGACATGATTCAAGTGCGGGGTTTCTTAATCCAGGAAACTGACTTTCCAGCATGCCATTACTGCAGTACACTTCTGAGTAGCTCATGGACTATTACATAGGTGAAAGCTGGTTTGTAATGATCTGAGACTAAAGCCTGTTGGCCAGGCTTTTCTGTGGCTGTTAACTATCTGAGAGAACTCGAGCAAAGATTTCCTTAGCTTCTAGCATCAGAGCCATTAGTCCATGTTTGGCTGGCTCCTAGGCCATGGGGAGCACTGTCATGGGCGAGCACAGAGAAGCCGATCTGCACCCTGCACAGGAAGCATGGAGAATGCTTACATGGCGAGTTTTCTCCCTTCCTCCTTTTACTTCATCTTCCTCCCAACCCCGGCCTACAAGTTGCTGCTGCCAGTCAGGGAACATTCTCTCTACAAAGCTCTCACATAATACACCCTGAGGTGAGTCTTACTAATAGCTTACTTCTCCATCAGGTTGGCAATGAAGATTGATCTGCACAATGATCTATTTTAGAAACAAGCTTAGAGATGTTTTACACAGATCTAAGTTCATCTGAATTTCTCAGCATGGAACAAGTGGGGAGACTGCACTTGGTTGTTCAGAATTTTACTCAGCTTGCTCACTGTTCCAGCAGACCACATTCCAGGTGGTGACATGAGTGTCCTTTTGTCACCCACACAGCAAGGCTGCATTTGCAGATCATGTATTTCTGATCTATTTTTAGTAAAAGTCCTCTGACTGCTTCATCTATCTTGTAGTTTTAATATGCCTAAGCATGTGTCCAGAGAATGTCTGTTTTTGTTATGGGTCTCTTTCTGTCCTTCACTCCTCTTTGCATTACAGGTAGAAAATTGTGAGTTTAAGGACTTTTTTTTCAGTTCTATGTGTCTGTCCTATTAATTATGAAGTTTATTTTGGGATGGTTCTAGAATGGAGGTTCTATATGAAAGAAGGGTCACTGCAGTTCTCAGAGAAGCAACAGAGCTAGCTATATCTGCTTCCTTCCCTGTCTCTGAAAAACAGAATCTAGGAATGAAGAAATTTGCATTAAAAGCAGAATTTTGTCCCATTACATGTTCCTGGCATAAATTAACTGAATGTCCGGTGTGGTGGCGCAGATGCACGCCTTTAATCCCAGCACTTGGGAGGCAGAGGCAGGCGGATCTCTGTGAATTCAAGGCCAGCCTGGTCTACAGAGCGAGCTCCAGGCTAGATGGGACTAAAGGGAGACCCTGTCTCAAAAAGAGCCCCCCCACACAAAAAAAAATTAACTGAATGAACTTGTGAGAACATACTACATGCTTTTTGAAGACCAAACCCTTGGTACTCAGACATTGGCATCTCACATGTAAATGAGCAGTAAATACTTCTAAACAGGATTTTGACGTTCTATGACTTAAAGATGACTAAACTTAGAGAAAAATCCAAGAAAGAATTGAAAATTATTTGAATTCACAAAATAGGTCCCTTTTGGCAAAGAACTGTTCAATGAATGGGGAAAAACCCCAAACACAACATAAGCATGTCACATGGATGACAGTGTACAGTGCTTCAAAATGCTCCTTCCGCCGGGTGTGGTGGCGCACGCCTTTAATCCCAGCACTTGGGAGGCAGAGGCAGGCGGATCTTTGTGAGTTCAAGGCCAGCCTGGTCTACAGAGTGAATTCCAGGACACCTGGGGCTACAGGGAGACCCTGTCTCAAAAAGACAAAACAAACAAACCAAAATACCCCAAAATGCTCCTTCCTTTCAAGTCCTGAAAATAGCATCCAAGGCCCAAGAGGCGCTGCCCCTTCCCTCTGTCCCCTTCTGTCTACACAGCTTTCTTTACTCCTAAGAACCCAAATGCGAAAAAGACTGAGGAATGAAAAAAAAATCTCTTCAGTGCGCTTAGTGATGACAGCAAAGAAAGCCATTTGCTTATTGTTCTTAGAACAAAACTAAAGTTGCCAGGAAAATGTGCCCCAGGGAAGGGTACTGCCCAAGAGCCTCATCTTCTCCTTGGTGACAAGATAATCTTAGCAGAGTTTTCTAATTTGCCAGCATCTGGAAAGAAAGCCCCCTTTGTCTTTCACTGATCAATAAAAATGCTAGTGCAGCCTGAACACAAGAGTCAAATCACCACACATCTAGTGCGTAAGCAGGTGAAGACATTGCCTGCATCACGCAGCACTGTGTCAAACCTGAGTATAGATTTTCCACTTGCAAAATAACCTTTCCACAGCAACTGGAGCCAAGCATGCAATAGCTGTCTAGAACCCCTTGCCCTGCCAAGAGCTTGAGCCAAAGCTAATAAAACAAAGGAAGACGTTTATGGCACTTTATCCCACGTCCCAACAGAGCAGCCAGCTGCCACCCAGACGTTCACCTGCCTCCATTGTCCGCCATAATAGCTTAATAAGACAAATCCTCAGGAGGAAAACAGCCACCTGAAAATGGTTCCAAGAAAAATCCGACTTCATAAAGGCTGGTTGCAACTCCCACTGGGCAGAGTAGATCAGGCACCACAATTAGGATGTGCACTCAGGCAGTGCCACTTGGAGGTTTTCTACAGCCTCAAAGAATGAGCTCCTTCACTGAAATGCCAATGAGGCATGAAACCAAGCAGGGAGCTGTGGACCAGGACCAGGTCACATGGGAAGCTGAGGACAACTACAGGGAGGATGCATGTGCACGCGCATCTGTAGTGGGGGCCACAGTGCTAAGAACCGGGATGGCTATGCTTTCTTCAAATCTGATGAGGGAGAGGCTGGAGAGATGGCTCAGTGCTTAGGAGCACATGCTGTTCATAACAGAGTACCCAGGTTTGGTTCCCAGCACTTACACTTGTGGGGGCGGGGGGCGGCTCACACCTGCCTGTAACTCTAGTTCCAGGGGATCCAATGTCCTCTTCAGGCCTCTGCAGGCATGTGCACATACATGGTTCACATGCAGACAAACAGGTTCACAAACATATACACAAATAAAACAAAATTTTGAAATTGTTTAAATTGGACAAGGGGCATGTGGCATATTTAATAGACTTGGAATACATCCAAGAGATGGCAGTGAGTGAAAAGCTATGGAAAACCTAAAAGGTAATAAGACAGGTGAAGCCATACCAAAGGGAAGGCAAGAGGTTACGTAAAGACATGACAGGAAACAATGAACATGGAAGTGACAGCCCGGCAAGCACCTGGGGCTATTCTGACATGTAGAACATACCACACGAAGCATGTATTTTTCTGCCCCTACATATTTAAAAATGTACTTTAGCGGGGCGCAGTGACGCACGCCTTTAATCCTAGCACTTGGGAGGCAGAGGCAGGCGGATCTTTGTGAGTTCAAGGCCAGCCTGGTCTACAGAGTGAGTTCCAGGACAGCTGGGGCTACAGGGAGACCCTGTCTCGAAAAGACCAAAAAAAAAAAAAGTACTTTAAAATTCCTACAGAAAAAGTTCCTTTCCTTTTGGTGTACAGTGCTATGAGTTTTCACAAACATGCACGCACGCATGCACACACGCACATTCCCACACATGCGAATACAAATGGCCATCAAACCCCAAATACATGTTGTTAGTTCAATACCCAACACACAGCCTTCCTCTTCCATCCTATCAAGTTCTGCTGTTTCCTGTCATTATTTCTGCCTTCCACAAGGTGACATGAATAGGCTGTACAACAGGGAACCTTTCCAGACTGGCTTCTTTCACTCAGCATAACGCCTGACACTCACCCAAGTTGCTGTGTGCATTAACAGCTTATCCATTTTTACTGCTGAGCCCAGTGTATGCAAGAATCACAGTGTGTTTATCCACTCTCCTGCTGGGGGACATCTGGGTTGCTTCTAGTGTTGGATATCTGGGAATAGAACTGCTGTAAACATGCCTACCAGGTCTTTATACACACGGCTTTCGCTTCTGTAGGCTAACACTCAAGAGGGGTATTACTGGGTCAAATGGTAAGTGTATGTTTAACTCTACACAAAGCTGCCAATCAGTTTTCAGAACAGCCACACAGCAGCAGCACAGGAGAGCTCCAGCTGCTCTCCATCCCACCAGCACTGCGACTATCAACATTTCCTGTTCTAGTAATTCTAACAAAGTAGGATAATGTACGAATCCCACTATGTGTGGCTATAACCTGCATTTCCCTAGTGGTTAGTGATGCTGAGTATCTTTTCATTATGTCTGTAACCAAACTTTTTCACAAAGTTTCTTTCTAAACTTTGCCCATTCTAAAAAGTTATGTTGCTTATCTTTTTGTTGACTTCTGACAGTTCTTTGTATATATTCTGGATACAAGTCCTTTGGTGTGTATCTGATTACAAATACTTTCTCCCAGTCTATAGGTTATCTTTTAATTCTATTAACAGTCTGCTGCAGAAGTTTTAATTTTAGTTAATTCCAGTACCTTTTTTTCTTTTACAGTTCTTCCTTGAGTTACAAATATTACTATGTTTTCTTCAAGAACTTTCATAGTTTCACATTTTACATCTTAGTGCTGAATGTAAAGTAGGAGATTTGGGTGTACCTTTGTGTGTGCTTCATGTAAATGCACAAATGTTCCAACACTATCTGCTGAAAAAGCTGTCCTTTTAAACCAGTTTCTTTAGTACTTGCATCGAAAACAAAATGGCCGCATTATGTCAGTCTAGTTGTGTTTGATCCATGTATATATATGTCTATTCATTTACTAATACCAGTTTTACTACTGCTTCAAATTTTAAGTGATTTTTCTTTTCTGTTAATTTTTTTTTTGGTCTTTTCAAGACAGGGTCTCCCTGTAGCCCCAGCTATCCTGGAACTCACTCTGTAGACCAGGCTGGCCTTAAACTCACAAAGATCTGCCTGCCTCTGCCTCCCAAGTGCTAGGATTAAAGGCATGTGCCACCACACCAGGCTTAATGGTAGCTTTTTAAAGACAAGGTTTCAATCAGTAAGTAGAGCAGGCTAGCCTTGAACTCACAAACCTGCTGGAATTACAGGTCTGTGCCACCAAGACTCCTCTATTTTGTTCTTTTTCAAAACTGTTTAAGTTATTCTAGCTCCTATTTCTTTCCATATAAATTTCAAATCACTTGTCTACATCTGTAAAACTGTTAAGATTTGGTTAGTGCTATGATAAATCTATAAACCAATTTAAGGAGAAATTCTTCCCTTGCTGTGTTGAGTCTCCCAGTCCAAGAACACTGTATGTTTTTGATTCCTTTCACAAGACTGTGATTACTTTTTTTTTTTTTTTTTTTTTTTTTTTGAGATAAGATCTCCCTGTAGCTCTGGCTGTCCTGGAACTCACTCTGTAGACCAGGCTGACTTTGAACTCACAGAGATCCGCCTGCCTCTGCCTCCCAAGTGCACCACCATACCCGGCTGAATTACTGTTTTTTTAAAGGAACCAACTATATGAAAAGTCCTACACAAGAGCTGATCAAGAAAGTATCCTAAGTTAGCTATTCTTCCCAGCTTAAAAGCTTCTTCAGCCACACGAACACACTACTTCCTACAAACACGGCTTGTCTGTGATTCTGTATGCCCAGTATGGCTCTTCCCCACCCATCTGAGCTGTAGCCACTAACCTTGTCTCCAGTTTTTCCAGACAACCATCACACACCCATGTACTTCTCATGCTGCTCTGGAGGCCAACACCTACTGGCTTCTCTCCTTTAATTACACACATGGCTCCTACACGGGCCCAACAAATCTCTGCAACCTCTAAAAATATATGGCTGAGAATAACGTTAGTTTCTATTTTCTGTTCTCTTTTGTTGATTCTCAATGATTTCCAGGAAAAGAATAGGACAGTGCTAAATTTGGGGGCACATTTTTTTTGTAACAAAGAGAAAACACCAAAATAGGAGAAGTTGTAGGTGGATATTAAAGGTCTACTCTAGTAAGGAAAAGGACAGCAATGAAAAGAGACAAGAGCCTAAAACTAAGGTAATAAGTAACTGATCTATGAAGTTCATTCCTGTTTGTGGAATTCTAGCAGGTAATGACAGGCAGCTTACACAGGATCTGGCTTAAGCCCTGTGATAGAGCATGAGTTATAAGCAACAGTTCAGTCTGGATGCCGCTCCAAGCCCTGTGAAGAGCTCTCTGGTGACTAGAGTAGAGCCCCATGGGTGTGCCACTATGCTCACGTCTGAGTTCTATTATGTAACTGGAGAGGGCTACATCTCAAATACTGGGCAGAATGACTTCCTTTACTTATAATGGTTAGAGTAAAATAACCTGATTGACAGATTTATTACCTACATGACAGAGTCAACTTTCAAGCATCTACATAGACTGCTTGCTAACACAAATATACCCAAGTCCTTCTGAATCACACTTAATTCATCAAAACGACTGTGGTCCTCTACCCTGTCTGGGTGGCTCTGTGTCGGCCCAACTGCATATTCAACACCTGGTGACCAGGTGCTGGTCATTTGTTCAACACAAATGTCACGGAAGGCAGAGATGCTCAGATCTCCAATCTTATTTCTTATTTTAATTTATGAGAGTGTTTTGCCTACATGTATGTAAGTGTACCCCATGTTATGCAAAGCCCACAGAGGCCAGAAGAGGGCATCAGACCCCCTGGAACCAGAGTTATAGATAGTTGTTAGCTGCCATGTGGGTGCTGGGACTCCAACCTGGGTCTTCTGCAAGAGTAGCCAGTGCTCTTAACTGCTGAGCCATCTCCTCAGCCCCCCTCAGATCTATTATAAAAGGTAGTCACTTACCTTATTATGAATCCAGACAGCAGGAGGGTGGTTTGCATATTTCACTGCCAATTCTATCATTCTCTCTTGTTTTAGCAGTCTGGGACTAGAGCATATTGAAAACCCACCAACCACTGAGACTCCTGGGATAAAGAAATCAACCCTAAAAGGAAGGACAAATAAACTATCATTATTGAAGTAACTAAAAAAAATTGTCAACAGAAGGCAATAAAATAAAACTGGCAAGATTTTAACTGGACTAAGAGAATAGCAAAGATAAACTATAAAAAGTAATAAAAGAGGGAGCATCACAACCAGTCTACAAAAATAAATGCAAAGGAATGTTATGAAAACCTGAATGCCAAATTGTAGTTAATTTAAATTCCATAAAAAGATGGAGGAAATCTGAGCAGACCTACATGAAGTCAAATGATTAAACTAGGAATTTTAGAACTGTGGTCTAGGTTGTATCACTGATAAATTCTAAAAGCGCAATGAATTTCACCAACCCTTCACAAAATTCCAAAACCAGAAGAGAACCAAACTTCTGAATTTATTCTAATGAAGCAACTACTACCCTGATACCAAAATCAGACACTGTAAGACAACTATAAACCAATAACTATATTAAAAACAAAAATTCCAAGACTGTAAAGTTGCATTAACATTTGAAAAATCAACAGGACCTTTCATAATCAAAATACTCAAGAAACTAGGAATAAATGAGAATTTCCTCAACTCAATCAATGCATCTCTAACAGACCCCGGCTAACACCATGGGAAAAGCAGCCAAGCAGCCTCTTCTGAAGAACAAGGACCAGCTCTGAGCATTGCCATTCAATTCTGTGGCCTAGTAAAGGAAAGCAAGCAAGAGAACTTAGATCTTAAAAGGCACTCAGACTAGAGAAGAAGTCACAGATGACATAATTTAACATAGAGAAAGTCCGAAGGAGTTCACTAAAAAGATATTAAAACTAATAAATTCAAATAAAGCTGTAGAACATAAGAGTATTATATGGAAATCAGCTAAACAGCAAACATGACCAAGGTAAAATGTAAAAAATACACTTATGATACATAAAAATAACTGGCAGCAAATAAAAGAAGTAAAATACACTAAAAACTACAAAAAGATCTAAATAAAAAGACATCTCATGTTCATGGATTGGAGGATTAAATATTGCTACAATGGTAATATTCTTCAAATTTACCTGAAGATTCAATGCAAAGTCTGAAGAGATGGCTCAGCAGTTAAGAACACTGGCTGCTCTTGCAGAGGACCAGGTTCGATTCCCAGTACCCACACAGTGGCTAGTAACTCCAGTTCCTGGGATCTGATACCCTCTTCTAACCTCCACAGGCACTGCATGACAAGGGTGTACTCATCACATGCAGGCAATACACTCATACACATAAAGTAAAAATAATAAAATATTTTTTTAAAAAATTCAATCAGGCTGGGCATAGTGGTGCATGCCTTTAATCCCAACGCTCAGGAGACAGGGGCCAGCTTGGTCATTATTGCACATTCCAGGACAGCTGGGGCTATAGGGAAACCCTGTTTCAAAAGCACCAAAAAAAAAAAAAAAAAAATTCAATCAATTCCTACCCAAATCTTAGGTGGTTTCTCAATCTTCTCTCTCTCTCTCTCTCTCTCTCTCTCTCTCTCTCTCTCTCTCTCCAGCCCCAGCTGTCCTGGAACTCACTATGTAGACCAGGCTGGCCTTGAACTCACAGAGATCCACTTGTCTCTGAAAGGCATGCACCCCACGCCCAGCTTTTAGGTACTTTCTTTGTAAAACTTGAGTTGATCAAAAAAATTCATATGGAAATTCAAGGAATTTGGGATCATCAAAACATTCTTGAAAAAGAATCTTGGAGGGCTGGAGACATGGCTCAGTGGTTAAGAGCACTGACTGCTCTTGCAGAGGACCTGGGTTCGATTCCCAGCACTCACATGGTGGCTAAGAACAGTGTTTAAGCCAGGTGTGGTAACACACACCTTTAATCTCAGCACTCAGGAGGCAGAGGCAGGTGGATCTCTGTGAGTTCAAGGCCAGCCTGGTCTACAGAGTGAGTTCCAGGCCAGCTGGGGCTATAGGGAGACCCTGTCTCAAAACAAAACAAACCAAAAAAAAAAAAAAAAAAAAAAAAAAAAGAAAATGAATCTTATAAAACTTGTGCCTTCCAATTTCAAATTATTAGAAAACTAGAGAATATGAAAACATTGTGGTACTTTCTAGTCTAAGGACAAACACATTGGCTAACAGAAAAGAACACAGACTAGAGAAATAAATCCTTAAACTTACAAATTATGGCAAACTAATTTATGACAAAGTGTCAAGACAATTCAGTGGAAAAAGAATAGTCCATTCAGCAAATAGTACTAGAGAAATGGGGTTTCTATATGCAAAATGATAAATTTGGTCACATACTTCAAGCTACATAAAAATTAAGTAAAAATAGAGTGCAAGGTTAAATGTAGAAGCCAAAATAATAAACATTTAGAAGAAAACACAGAGGTTAGAAGAGGGCATTGGATCCCCTAGAACTGAAGTTATAGAGGGTTGTGAGTTGTCATGTGGGTGTTGGGAACCAAATCCAGGTCTTCTACAAGAGTAGCCAGTGCTCTTAACCACCAATCCATCTCTCTAGCCCCTAAGAAAATATTTTTAAATAATCTATTAAAAGACTTGTCTCCACACGTTATATAAAAAAGTCCTATAATTTAGCTGCTGGGTGTGATGGTGCACACCTTTACTCCTAGCACTTGGGAGGCAGAGGCAGGCGGATCTTTTTGAGTTCAAGACCAGCCTGGTCTACAGAGTGAGTTCTAGGACAGCTGGGACTACAGGGAGACCCTGTCTCGAAAAGACCAAAAAAAAAAAAAGCCCTATAATTTAGCAATGAATACAATCCAAATTTTAAAATAAGGATTTTATTAGTATTTCTTTGGGGGGGGGGTGTCTTTTTGAGACAGAGTCTCCCTGTAGTTCCAGCTAGCCTGGAACATGAGCCAACATGCCTGGCTACTATTTCCTTTTTAAAAGATATATATGACTAATAAGCTCATGAGATGTTCAAAACTATTCATTATTAGGGAAACAGAGATCAAATCTACAATGCGCTACCCCTTCATGAGCCAATGAATGACTATAACCAAAAACACAAACAATGTCATTGTTAAAGAGTATGTGGAGAAATAGCATCTTATACATGATAGTTGGTATGTCAAATGGCACAGCCGCTTCAGCAAAGCCGGCAGTGTATAGAGTGTTAAAGAGTTACCCTAGGGGCTGGAGAGATGGCCTAGCGGTTAAGAGGGCCGACTGCTCTTGCAGAGGACCCGGGTTTGATCCCCAGCACCCACATGGTGGCTGAGAACCGTCTGTAACTCCAATTCCAGGAGAACTCCAGTTCCAGGGGATTCCGAGACCCTCTTCTGACCTCCGCGGCATTGCACAACACGGGTGCACAGACCTACACGCAAAACAGTAGGAAGGAAGGAAGGAAGCGAAGAAGGAGAGGAAGGCAAGGGAAGAAGGAAGAAGGAAGGCAAGGAAAGGAAGGAATGGAAGGAAAGAAGAAGAAGAAAGAAAAGAAGAAAGCAAGAAAGAAAGAATAGAAAGAAAGAAGGAAAGAAATGAATAGAAAGAAAGAGTTGCCTATCAGCCTGCACAATTCCTTCCCAACTCTTTTTTCATTTCTTTCTTTCTTTCTTTCTTTCTTTCTTATCTTTCTATTCCTTTCTTTATTTCTCCTTTCCTTTCCTTCCTCCTTCCTTTCCTTCCTTCCTTCCTTCTTCCTGCCTTTCCTTCCTTCCTGCTAAAACCTTCCGATCCTCCTTCCTGCGTTCCTTTCTCACTTCCTACTGTGTTTTGCGGGTAGGTTTGGGGCACCCTGTGTGTGCAACTGCCGCGGAGGTCAGAAGAGGGTCCTCGGAATCCGCACTGGATCCGGATCTGGAGTTCTCCTGAATTATTGGAGTTACGACGGTATCTCACCCCTGGGTCTGGGGAACTGAACTTCGGGTCCTCTGCAATAGTAGCAGTCGGGCGTCTTAACCCTATGGATCTCTCCAGCAGCCCCTAGGTAACTCTTTAACACTCTATACACTGCCGGTTTGCCTGAAGCGCTGTGCCATTTGACATACCAACTATATGTATAGATTGCTATTTCTCCACAATACTCTTTAACAATGACAGTTGTTTGTGTTTTGGTTATAGTCATTCATTGGCTCATCGAAGGGGTAGCGCATTGTAAGATTTGGATCTCTGTTTCCCTAATAATGAATAGTTTGAACATCTCATGACTTATTAGTCATATATAGCTTTTAAAAAGGAAATAGTAAGCCAGGCATTGTTGGCTATGTCCCAGGCTAGGCTGGAACATACAGGAGACTCTGTGCTCAAAAAGCACCGCCCGCCCCCAAAGAAATACTAAATAAAATCCTTACTTATTAAAATTTGGCATTGTATTCATCTGCTAAATTATAGGGTTTTTTTTTTTTGGTCTTTCACGCAGGGTCTACCCTGTAGTCCAGCTGTCTAGAACTCACTCTGTAGACCAGTGGGGGTCTGTGGGGTGTTGGTGGAGACTGGCTTAACTCAAAAGATCCCCTGCTCTGCCCAAGTGCTAGGAGTACAAGGTGTGACACCATCACACCCAGCAGCTAATTATAGACTTTTTATTAACGTGTGGAGACAGTCTTTTAATAGATCTAATTTAAAAATATTTTCTTAGGGGCTAGAGAGATGGATTGGGTAAGAGCACTGGCTACTTCTTGTAGAAGACCTGGAATTCGTTTCCCAACACCCACATGACAACTCACAATCCCTCTATAACTTCAGTTCTAGGGGATCAATGCCCTCTTCTAACCTCTGTGTTTTCTTCTAAATTTTATTATTTGGCTCTACATTTAACCTTGCACTCTATTTTACTTATTTTTATGTAGCTTGAAGTATGTGACCAAATTTATCATTTTGCATATAGAAACCCCATTTCTCTAGTACTATTTGCTGAATGGACTATTCTTTTTCCACTGAATTGTCTTGACACTTTGTCATAAATTAGTTTGCCATAATTTGTAAGGTTAAGGATATTATTTCTCTAGTCTGTGTTCTTTTCTGTACATTGTTTTGTCTTGAGACTAGAAAGTACCACAATCTGTCGTTGTTCATATATCATAGTTTTCTAATATTTGAATTGGAAGGCACAATTTATCTAAAGATTCATTTTCTTTTTTTTTTTTTTTTTTTTTTTTTTTTGGTTGTTTGATAGAGACAGGGTCCCCTATAAAAAGCCCCAGCTGCTCTGGACTCATCTGTAGACCGGCTGCCTTGAAGTCACAGAGCTCGCACTGCCTCTGCCTCTGAGTGCTGAGATTAAAGGTGGGGTTACCAACACTGGAGTTAAACACTGTTCTTAGCCAGCCATGTGAGTGCTGGGTCGAACTGCCAGGTTCTCTGCAAGAGCAGTCAGTGCTCTTAAACACTCAGCCATGTCTCCAGCCCTCCAAGATTCTTTTTCAAGAAGTTTTGATGTCCCAAATTCCTTGAATTTCATATGAATTTTTTTTGATCAACTCAAGTTTTACAGAAAGAAAGTACCTAAAAAGCTGGGCGTGGGGTGCATGGCACTTTAGGCAGAGACAAGTGGATCGCTGTGAGGTTAAGGACCAGCCTGGTCTTACACATATGAGTCCAGGAAGCTGGGCTGGAGAGAGAGAGAGAGAGAGAAGAGAGAGAGGAGAGAGAGAGAGAAGAGAGAGAGAGAGAGAGAGAAAGAGAGAGAGAGAGAGAGAAAGATAGAGAGAGTAGAAAGATTGAGAAACCACCTAAGATTTGGGTAGGAATTGATTGAATTTTTTCTTTTTTTTTTTGGTTGCTTTGAGACAGGGTCTCTATAGCCCCAGATGTCCTGGATGTGCATACGATGACCAAGCTGGCCCCTGTCTCCTGAGCGTTGGGATTAAGGCATGCACCACTATGCCACCTGATTGAATCTTTTTAAAAAATATTTATTATTTTTACTGTATGTGTATGGTCGTATGCCTGCATTTAAGTATACCCTTGTCATGCATGCCTGTGGAGTAGACGAGGGTATCAGATCCCAGAACTGGAGTTACTAACAATAGTTAACTACCCTGTGACTGCTGGGAACTGAACCAGGTCCTCTGCAAAGCAGCCAGTGTTCTTAACTGCCTGAACCATCTCTTCAGACTTTGCATTGAATCTTCAGGTAAATTTGAAGAATATTACCATTGTAGCAATATTTAATCCTCCAATCCATGAACATGAGATGGTTCTTTTATTTAGATTTTTGTAGTTTTAGTGTAAATTTTACTTCTTTTATTTGCGCCATCTATTTTTATGTATCAAAGTGTATTTTTTTCACATTTACCTGGCATGTTTGCTGTTTAGGCTGATTCCTATACATACTCTTATTTTACAGCTTTAAATTTGAATTTATTTAGTTTTAATATTTTTTTAGTGACCCTTCGGACTTTCTCTATGTTAAATTATGTCATCTGTGACTTCTTCTCTAGTCTGAGTGCCTTTTAAGATCTAAGTTCTCTTGCTTGCTTTCCTTTACTAGGCCACAGAATTGAATGGCAATGCTCAGAGCTGGTCCTTGTTCTTCAGAAGAGGCTGCTTGGCTGCTTTTCCCATGGTGTTAGCCGGGGTCTGTTAGAGATGCATTGATTGAGTTGAGGAAATTCTCATTTATTCCTAGTTTCTTGAGTATTTTGATTATGAAAGGTCCTGTTGATTTTTCAAATGTTAATGCAACTTTACAGTCTTGGAATTTTTGTTTTTAATATAGTTATTGGTTTATAGTTGTCTTACATGTCTGATTTTGGTATCATGGTAGTAGTTTCTCATTAGAATAAATTCAGAAGTTTGGTTCTCTTCTGGTTTTGGAATTTTGTGAAGGGTTGGTGAAATTCATTGCGCTTTTAGAATTTATCAGTGATACAACCTAGACCACAGTTCTAAAATTCCTAGTTTAATCATTTGACTTCATGTAGGTCTGCTCAGATTTCCTCCATCTTTTTATGGAATTTAAATTAACTACAATTTGGCATTCAGGTTTTCATAACATTCCTTTGCATTTATTTTGTTAGACCGGTGTGATAGCCTCTTTTATTATTTTTTTAAGTTTATCCTTTGGCTATTTCTCTTAGTCAGTTAAAATCTATGCATTTTTATTTAATTGCCTTTCTGTTGACAATTTTTTTTTAATTACTTTAATAATGATAGTCTTATTTGTCCTTCTTTTAGGGTGATTTCTTTATCCAGGAGTCGCAGTGGTTTGGGTTTCAATATGCTCTAGTCCAACTGCTCAAAACAGAGAGAATCGACGAATTGCATAATATGCAAACACCCTCCTGCTGTCTGATCATAATAATGGTAAGTGAACTACTTTTATATAGACTCAGGGGGCCTGAGGAGATCGGCTTAGCAGCTTAAGAGCACTGGCACTCTTGCAGAAGACCCAGGTTGGAGTCCCAGCACCACATGGCAGCTAACAATATCTATAACTCTGGTTCCAGGGGTCTATGCCCTCTTCTGGGCCTCTGTGGCCTCTGCAAACATGGTACACTTACATACTGTGGCAAAAACTCTCATAAATTAAAGATAAGAAATAGAATGGAGATTGAGCATCTCTGCCTTCCGTGACATTTGTGTTGAACAAATGACCAGCACCTGGTCACCAGGTGTTGAATATGCAGTTGGGCCGACACAGAGCCACCCAGACAGGGTAGAGGACCACAGTCGTTTTGATGAATTAAGTGTGATTCAGAAGGACTTGGGTATATTTGTGTTAGCAAGCAGTCTATGTAGATGCTTGAAAGTTGACTCTGTCATGTAGGTAATAAATCTGTCAATCAGGTTATTTTACTCTAACCATTATAAGTAAAGGAAGTCATTCTGCCCAGTATTTGAGATGTAGCCCTCTCCAGTTACATAATAGAACTCAGACGTGAGCATAGTGGCACACCCATGGGGCTCTACTCTAGTCACCAGAGAGCTCTTCACAGGGCTTGGAGCGGCATCCAGACTGAACTGTTGCTTATAACTCATGCTCTATCACAGGGCTTAAGCCAGATCCTGTGTAAGCTGCCTGTCATTACCTGCTAGAATCCCAAAACAGGACATGACTTCATGATCAGTTACTCATTACCTTAGTTTTAGGCTCGTTGTCCATTTTCATTGCTGTCCTTTTCTTAATAGAGATGACCTTTAATATCCACCTACAACTTCTCCTATTTTGGTGTTTTCTCTTTGTTACAAAAAAATGTGCCCAATTTAGCACCTGTCCTATTCTTTCCTGAAATCATTGAGAAATCAACAAAAGAGAAAGAAATAGAACAACTAACGTTATCTCAGCCTATATATTTAGAGGTTGCAGATTTGTTGGGCCCGTGTAGGAGCCATGTGTGTAATTAAAGGAGAGAAGCCAGTAGGTGTTGGCCTCCAGAGCAGCATGAGAAGTACATGGGTGTGTGATGGTTGTCTGGAAAAACTGGAGACAAGGTTAGTGGCTACAGCTCAGATGGGTGGGGAAGAGCCATACTGGGCATACAGAATCACAGACAAGCCGTGTTTGTAGGAAGTAGTGTGTTCGTGTGGCTGAAGAAGCTTTTAAGCTGGGAAGAATAGCTAACTTAGGATACTTTCTTGATCAGCTCTTGTGTAGGACTTTTCATATAGTTGGTTCCTTTAAAAAAACAGTAATTCAGCCGGGTATGGTGTGCACCTGGGAGGAGAGGCAGGCGGATCTCTGTGAGTTTCAAAGCCAGCCTGGTTCTACAGAGTCAGTTCAGACAGCCAGAGCTACAGGAGATCTTAATCTCAAAAAGACCAAAAAAAAAAAAAATAAAGTAATCAGCAGTCTTGTGAAAGGAACCAAACTACAGTGGTTCTTGATGGGAGCTCAACACAGCAGGGAAATTTCCCTTAATTGGTTTATCGATTTATCATAGCACTACACCAAAAATAAAAAAAAAACCCAAAAAAAAAAAAAATCTTAATTTTTTTTTTTTTTTTTTTTTTAAAGAAGAAATTTTATAATGGAAAAGAAAATAGAGCTAGAATATCACTTAAAAAGTTTTCGAAAAAGAACAAAATAGGGAGTCTTGGTGCACAGACCGTATATTCCGAGGTTTGTGTGTTCAAGGCTGGCCTGCTCTACTTAATGATTGAATTGTCCTTTAAATACAGCACCATTAAGCCCTGGTGTGGTGGCACAATCCTTTAATCTCAGCACTTGGGAGGCCGGGCAGGCAATTCTTAGGTGAGTTTTTAAGGCCAGCCTGGTTATCAGAGTGAGTTCCAGGTCAGCTGGGCTACAGGAGACCCTGTCTTGAAAAGACCAAGAAAAAAAATAACAGAAAAAGAAAATCACTTAATCTGAAGCAGTAATAAACTGGTATTAGTAAATGAATAGACATATATATACATGGATCAAACACAACTAGACTGACATAATGCGGCCATTTTGTTTTCGATGCAAGTACTAAAGAAACTGGTTTAAAAGGACAGCTTTTTCAGCAGATAGTGTTGGAACATTTGTGCATTTACATGAAGCACACACAAAGGTACACCCAAATCTCCTACTTTACATTCAGCACTAAGATGTAAAATGTGAAACTATGAAAGTTCTTGAAGAAAACATAGTAATATTTGTAACTCAAGGAAGAACTGTAAAAGAAAAAAAGGTACTGGAATTAACTAAAATTAAAACTTCTGCAGCAGACTGTTAATAGAATTAAAAGATAACCTATAGACTGGGAGAAAGTATTTGTAATCAGATACACACCAAAGGACTTGTATCCAGAATATTCAAGAACTGTCAGAAGTCAACAAAAAGATAAGCAACATAACTTTTTAGAATGGGCAAAGTTTAGAAAGAAACTTTGTGAAAAAGTTTGGTTACAGACATAATGAAAAGATACTCAGCATCACATACCACTAGGGATATGCAAGGTATAGGCCAAATAGTGGGATTCTGTACATTGATCTATTTGTTAGAATTATCTACGAACAGAAATGTTGATAGTTCGCATGTTGCTGGTGGGATGGAGGAGCAGCGGCACGTCTCTGGCTTGCTGCTGTGTGGCCTGTTCTGAAAACTGATTGGCAGCTTTGTGTAGAGTTAAACATACACTTACCATTTGACCCAGTAATACCCCTCTTGAGTGTTAGCCTACAGAAGCGAAAGCCGTGTGTATAAAGACCTGGTAGGCATGTTTACAGCAGTTCTATTCCCAGATATCCAACACTAGAAGCAAACGCAGATTTCCCAGCAGGACAGTGGATAAACACACTGTGATTCTTGCATACACTGGGCTCAGCAGTAAAAATGGATAAGCTGTTAATGCACACAGCAACTTGGGTGAGTGTCAGGCGTTTATGCGTTGAGTGAAAGAAGCCAGTCTGGAAAGGTTCCCTGTTGTACAGCCTATTCATGTCACCTTGTGGAAGGCAGAAATAATGACAGGAAACAGCAGAACTTGATAGGATGGAAGAGGAAGGCTGTGTGTTGGGTATTGAACTAACAACATGTATTTGGGGTTTGATGGCCATTTGTATTCGCATGTGTGGGAATGTGCGTGTGTGCATGCGTGCGTGCATGTTTTGGTGAAAACTCATAGCCTGTATCACCAAAGGAAGGAACTTTTCTGTAGTGAATTTTAAGTACTTTTTTTTTTTTGTGTCTTTTCGAGACAGGGTCTCCCTGTAGCCCAGCTGTTCTGGAATCACTTCTGTGAGACCAGCTGGCCTGAACCACAAAGATCCGCCTGCCTCTGCCTCCAAGTGCTAGGATAATAGGCGTGCGTCACTGCGCCCCGCTAAAGTACATTTTTAAATATGTAGGGGCAGAAAAATACATGCTTCGTGTGGTATGTTCTACATGTCAGAATAGCCCCAGGTGCTTGCCGGGCTGTCACTTCCATGTTCATTGTTTCCTGTCATGTCTTTACGTAACCTCTTGCCTTCCCTTTGGTATGGCTTCACCTGTCTTATTACCTTTTAGGTTTTCCATAGCTTTTCACTCACTGCCATCTCTTGGATGTATTCCAAGTCTATTAAATATGCCACATGCCCCTTGTCCAATTTAAAACAATTTCAAATAAGTTTTGTTTATTTTGTGTATATGTTGTGAACTGTTTGTCGTCATATGTGAACCATGTATGTGCACATGCCTGCAGAGGCCTGAAGAGGTAATTGGATTCCCTGGAATAGAAGTTACAGGAGGTGCTGAGCCGCCCCAGCCCCACAAGTGAGTGCTGGGAACAAACCTGGGTACTCTGTTATGAACAGCATGTGCTCTTAACTCTAGTCCATCTCTCCAGCCTCTCTCTCATCAGATTTGAAGAAAGCATAGCCATCCCGGTTCTTAGCACTGTGGCCCCCACTACAGATGCGCGTGCACATGCATCCTCCCTGTAGTTGTCCTCAGCTTCCCATGTGACCTGGTCCTGGTCCACAGCTCCCTGCTTGGTTTCATGCCTCATTGGCATTTCAGTGAAGGAGCTCATTCTTTGAGGCTGTAGAAAACCTCCAAGTGGCACTGCCTGAGTGCACATCCTAATTGTGGTGCCTGATCTACTCTGCCCAGTGGGAGTTGCAACCAGCCTTTATGAAGTCGGATTTTTCTTGGAACCATTTTCAGGTGGCTGTTTTCCTCCTGAGGATTTGTCTTATTAAGCTATTATGGCGGACAATGGAGGCAGGTGAACGTCTGGGTGGCAGCTGGCTGCTCTGTTGGGACGTGGGATAAAGTGCCATAAACGTCTTCCTTTGTTTTATTAGCTTTGGCTCAAGCTCTTGGCAGGGCAAGGGGTTCTAGACAGCTATTGCATGCTTGGCTCCAGTTGCTGTGGAAAGGTTATTTTGCAAGTGGAAAATCTATACTCAGGTTGACACAGTGCTGCGTGATCAGAGTGTCTTCACTGCTATTTTTTTTTTTTTTTTTTACGCACTAGATTGTGTGGTGATTTGACTCTTGTGTTCAGGCTGCACTAGCATTTTTATTGATCAGTGAAAGACAAAGGGGGCTTTCTTTCCAGATGCTGGCAAATTAGAAAACTCTGCTAAGATTATCTTGTCACCAAGGAGAAGATGAGGCTCTTGGGCAGTACCCTTCCCTGGGGCACATTTTCCTGGCAACTTTAGTTTTGTTCTAAGAACAATAAGCAAATGCGCTTTCTTTGCTGAATCATAAGCGCACTGAAGAGATATTTTTTTTCATTTCTCATCCTTTTCGCATTTGGGTTCTTAGGAGTAAAGAAAGCTGTGTAGACAGAAGGGGACAGAGGGAAGGGGCAGCGCCTCTTGGGCCTTGGATGCTATTTTCAGGACTTGAAAGGAAGGAGCAATTGTGGTTTTTGTTTGTTGTGTTTTGTCTTTTTGAGACAGGGTTCCCGTACGCCCAGGTGTCCTCGGAATTCACTCTGTAGACCAGGCTGGCCTTGAACTCACAAAGATCCCCTGCCTTGCCTCCAAGTGCTGGGATTAAAGGCTGCGCCACCACACCAGGCAAGAGCCTATTTTGAAGCACTGTACACTGTCATCCATGTGACATGCTTATGTTGTGTTTGGGGTTTTTCCCCATTCATTGAACAGTTCTTTGCCAAAAGGGACCTATTTTGTGAATTCAAATAATTTTCAATTCTTTCTTGGATTTTTCTCTAAGTTTAGTCATCTTTAAGTCATAGAACGTCAAAATCCTGTTTAGAAGTATTTACTGCTCATTTACATGTGAGATGCCAATGTCTGAGTACCAAGGGTTTGGTCTTCAAAAAGCATGTAGTATGTTCTCACAAGTTCATTCAGTTAATTTTTTTTTGTTATATTTTAATTTTTTTTGAGACGGTCTCCCTTTAGTCCCCACTGGAGCCGCTCTGTAGACCAGGCTGCCTTTGGGGGAATTCACAGAGATCTGCTGCCTCTGCTCCCAAGTGCTGGATTAAATGCGTGCGCCACAACCNGGGGAGGGCTGGAGACCATGGCTCAGTGTGTAAGAGCCAGCTGCTTGCTCTTGCAGAGGAGGACCTCGGGTTCCGATTCCCAGCACTCACATGGGTGGCTAAGAACAGTGTTTAAGCCAGTGTGGAACACACACCTTTAAAGTCTGCAGTCACTCAGGAGGCAGAGGCAGTGGATCTCTGGAGTTCAAGGCCAGCTGGTCTACGAGAGTGAGTTCCAGGCCAGCTTGGGGCTATGGCGAGGACCTCGTGTCTCAGAAAACAAAAACAAAAAAAAAAAAAAAAAAAAAAAAAGAAATGGATCTTGATAAATACTTGTTGGCCTTCAATTCAAATTATTAGAAAAGCTAAGAATATGAAAACATGTGGTACTTTCTAGTCTAAGACAACACATTGGCTTAACCAGAAAAGGAACACAGACTAGAGAAATAAATCCTTAAACTTACAAATTATGGCAAACTAATTTATGACAAAGTGTCAAGACAATTCAGTGGAAAAAGAATAGTCCATTTCAGCAAATAGTACTAGAGAAATGGGTGTTTCTATATGCAAAATTGATAAATCGGTGTCACATACTTCAAGCTACATAAATTAAGTAAAAAATAGATGCAGGATTAAGTGTAGAAGCCAAAAATAATATAACATTTAAAGAAAACACAGAGTGTTAGAAGAGGGCATTGATCCCCTAGAACCTGAGTTTAGAGAGGTGTGAGTTTGCAAGTGGGGTGTTGGGAACCAAATCAGGTCTTCTACAAGAGTAGCAAGTGCTCTTAACCACCAATCCATCTCTCAGCCCCTAAGAAAATATTTTTAAATAATCTATTAAAAGACTTGTCTCCACACGTTATATAAAAAAGTCCTATAATTTAGCTGCTGGGTGTGATGGTGGCCACCTTTACTCTCTAGCCTTGGAGGCAAGAGGCAGGCGATCCTTTTTGAGTTCAAGGACCAGCCGGTCTACATGAGTGAGTTCTAGGACAGCTGGGACTAGCAGGGAGCCCTTGCTCGAAAAGAACCAAAAAAAAAAAAAGCCCTATAATTTAGCAATGAATACAATCCAATATTTTTAAAATAGATTTTATTAGATACTTTCTTTGGGGGGGGGGTGTCCTTTCTTGAGACAAGTCTCCCTGTAGTTTCCAGCTATCTGGAACATGAGACCAACATGGCCTTGGCTACTATTCCCCCTTTTTAAAAGATATATACGACTTTACAGCTCATGAGATCGTGTCAACCCTATTCACTTATTTAGGGACCCAGAGAATAAATCTACAATGCGCTACCCCTTCATGAGCCAAATGAATGGAACTATAACCAAAAAGCCAACAATGTCATTGTTAAAGAGTATTGGAGAAAATAGCATCTTAATACATGATAGTTGGTATGTCAAATGGCACAGCCGCTTCAGCAAAGCCGGCAGTGTATAGAGTGTTAAAGAGTTACCACCCTAGGGGTGGAGAGATGGCAGCCTAGGTGTTAAGAGGGCCGATGCTGCTTGCAGAAGACACCGGGTTTGATCCCCACACCCACATGGTAGCTGAGAACCAGGCTGACTCCAATTCCAGGAGAACTTCCAGTTCTGCTGCGGCATGAATCCAACCCTCTTCTGGACCTCCGCAGGCATTGCACAAACACTGGTGCACAGACCTACACTCAAAACGTAGGAAGGAAGAAGAAGGAGGAAGAAGAAGGAGGAAGGAAGGAAGGAAGGAAGGAAGAAGAAGGTAGGAAGGAAGGAAGAGAGTAAAGAAGGAAAAAAAAGGACAAGAAAAGAAGTCAAGAACAGAAAGATCCAAACATAATGCCATCAAGCATTGCCAGTCTAAACTGACACATACATTGTATCTTCTACCCTAGAAAAATAAGAAGTGAAAGTGAAGAGCCTTATAGTTGACATCATCACTTTTTTCTCTTGAAGTCGGATATTACTCGCCTTGTGTTGTTATACTGGGAAAGCACTTAACTCCTGAACAACATTCCTATACTCTGAGACTTACATCCACTAGAAATGAAAAGATATGCTAAAAATGTGAGCACCAATGTCCTGGCATCACGATTCCTAAGGCTCAGAAGTGGAAACAAACTTAATGTCCATGGACTGATTAATGGATAAACAAAATACAATCTATCCATACAAGGCAATGAAGAAATGATACATGCTATAACACAATAACCCTGAAGTCATGGTAAGTGAAAGAAACCACAAAAATATCACATAAGTTACAATTCCATTTATTTGAAATGTCCAAAATGGAGAAATCCACAAAGATAAAAAGTAGAGCAACAGTTGTCTACAGAGACAGGTAGAGAGAATGTACAGGCATTCTTTTTTTTTTTTCTCTTTTTTTTTTAATTTTGTTATTAATTTTATTTATTTCTGTATGTGTATGAATGTACCGTCTGCATGCAAGTCTGTGCACCCGTGTCGTGCAACGCCGCGGAGGTCAGAAGAGGGTCTCGGATTCCCCTGGAACTGGAGTTCTCCTGGAATTGGAGCTTCAGACGGTTCTCAGCCGCCATGTGGGTGCTGGGGATCGAACCCGGGTCCTCTGTAAGAGCGGTCGGCGCTCTTAACCGCTAGGCCATCTCTCCAGCCCTTTTTTTAATTCTTTAAAACTTGCTTCTTTTTTTTTTAATTTTATTTATTTCTGTATGTGTATGAATGTACTGTCTGCATGCAGGTTTGTGCACCCATGTCGTGCAATGCCGAGGAGGTCAGAAAAGGGTGTCGGAGTTCCCTGAAACTGGAGTTCTCCAGGAATTGGAGTTTCAGACGGTTCTCAGCCGCCATGTGGGTGCTGGGGATCGAACCCAGGTCCTCTGCAAGAGCGGTCGGCGCTCTTAACTGCTAGGCTATCTCTCCAGCCCCTGTACAGGCATTCTTTATGGGATAATGAAAACACCCTAAAATTGGACTGTGCTGGAGCTAAGATGTATCCAGCTGGTAGAGTGCCTGCATGCCATGCATGACACCACCACTGCATAAGCCAGACACAGCAGCACAGGCCTGCAGTCCTAGCAATTGGGGAGGTGGAGGCATGGGGACTAGAAGTTCAAGGTCATCGTCAGCTATATTGTAAGTTTAAGGGCCATCTGGGTTACATGAGATTCTGTCTCAAACAACAACTACTACTACAACAATAATCCCTTAAACCAGCTCCGGGTGGAAAGTCCTCCGGAAAGGCTCCCTAGCTTACTTTCACCTACTTGCTCTTGACGCTCCTTATCTTTCCTTCCAAATAAGGTAGAAAATACAAAGACTCTAGTTCAAATTTACTAACACATGTGCAACATACACTGCTGGCAAGGCTCACGGAATCTCCACTGTCTCCATGTATGAAGAATGAGCTGCTTCTGCTGCTTCATCTCTTGAACTACAGTGCCCTCTGCTGCTTGATGCTGACAGATAAGCACAGGAACCCTCTTCTACCTCTGGAGAGCTGCCTTCAGAAAGCAGGATCCTTGATTAAAAGATACAGAAGAATCCCAATTATATTAAAAGCGCCATCTTAATTTAAGAAAATATGCATAATACACACTTCATAAAGTATCTGTCCAAGAAAGAACTAATCTTAAACACAAGGCTTTGAGGGATTAGCAATCTAGGAACCATGAGCCGAGGCACCTACGTGTATACACCAACTGACGGGCCAGGCGTGGAGCAAAGCAACATACCCACATCCAACTTCAACACACCAGTTAGCCAGCCAGGCACTGTCCAGGTAGCACTGGTGCCCGGGAAGCTTGGGCCAAATGATGTCACTGTCTGCTGAGGCCCTGGACTCTAATCCTGTGCTACTGCACGCAGAGCTCCTTATGCTCTCATTCGTGCAAATACCACAGAAGCAACTGCCTACTGTGGAAAGCACTGTGGCACATGTGGGCACTGGGGACATCACTGACATTCCATTTCCTGCCCTCAGTAAACCCACTCAAATGGGAGGAAAATTAACAATACCACCAAAACCTAGTACGATCTCCTTAGAGCAGGGTGACAAAGGAAAAAGCTATTCCATCAGAAGCAGAGCTTGAACTGAGCTATATAGACAGTGCAATGGAGGGCAGTCTGAAGGAAGAGTCAAGGGATGTGGCACTTCCCGGGTGTGGTCAAGGGAAAGGGCTGCTGCACGTGGCTGTAGACGGCAGACCCTGTCTACCAAGCAGCAGCAGCTGGGGGCAGGGGCAGCTTATTCCTTCGTCTTAGTCCTCTCGGGCTTCACACCATCAGTGCTGACATCATGTGACCTCACCTACTCTAACTCTGGCCTTCCATCCAGGTAACTGACTAAGAAACTCAGAACTGCAAGCTGTGCCCTGGGTCTCCCCAGCATGGATGCTCTAACTAGATGAGTGAAATTCCAACAGTAACAGAAAGGAAAGCCAAACAAATGAAGTCAGCATTAGACAACTGTGCAAAGCACTTTGAGTACCTCATACTTAGAGGAGTTCTACTGTTTCCTCTTACAATATGTAAAAAACAAGTCCAGGGAAACCCAGAAGCTTCACATCACAAACCTAGCTAGAACACACAAGAACACACGGCCTCCTTGCCAAAGCAGTGTAGCCATCACAGGACACAGGCAGCAACTGCCACCTCAGACTGTGGCAGCCATGCAGGCACATGGGTGACATATTCTCCTTCCTCCCAGGAGAGAGGTGAGGAATTCAGACAAGGTCAAGAGCAGGCCTCACCAGAGAGCTTGTTGGTACGCAGTGGACTCTCCAGCGAGAGGAGCATGACAGCTTAGCCCTATTCACAGGACAAGTGGTTTGGAGATGACCTCCTCTTGCAGCCCCTCCTGGTGGGCTGGATTGCTCTTGGGGTTGGTTCCAGCACAGGAACCAGTCTCCTCTAAGGCCATGCTGTAATCTTGGGCAATCTGTGGTCAGAGTTCCAGTGGTCATGGATAGCACTCATTTATTCAGTTAGAGTTTGAGTAGAACTTCACCCCTAGAGGTGAGCAGGTGTCAAGAGATGGCATCAGTCAAGAATTCAGAGATGGGGAGCTTTGGTTGAACCCAGACGTGATCCCCACTTTTTATTTCTAGCAGCTCCTCACTCGGTCCCGACTAGGTTCTGCGGTAATCATGCTTAACTCCTCTCCTTCCTTCCTACAGTGCCAAGAGACTCCTGACCAGCTGGAGATGTAAGTGACCTGGAGAACAAAGCCACCCTAACAAAGAGCACAGAACAGGGCAGCACACCAACTTAACCCAGAAGGCCACCAGTAAGCCGTAAGGCGAAATATCAAAGGAGCTCATGGCCTAGAGCCATAGACTAAGGGCACAGTCATTCAAGGCAAGGGACCTAGACCAGGAATGAGTACAGGGCAAGTGCTAACCAGAGAAAGGGTCACAGTCTGCCCCCAATGTCTGTCAGTATTCTAGCAACTAGCCCTAAGCCACTATGCTGGAAGACACTATCCCAACTGAGAATGCTTTTATTGTGAGAATCACTATGAGACCCCACTTCTAACAACAATCTTATTCTCACTAGGCCATTTCGCTCTGTGTGTGCTCACACACTTACAGGCCACCACGGTGATAGCACTACAACCAATGCCCAGGCCTTCTGGACCTGGGAGACTTGGGTCTGAGTCCTGGAAGAACTCAAGAGTTGAAGGCACAGAGACAACACTATGTGCAGGCCAACTCCCCCTGGAAGGGAATATGGAAAAATACTGTTACAATTAAAGTTTCTACTTTTCTTTTTTTAATTTTTTTTTTTTTTTATTTCTGTATGTGTACGAATGTATTGTCTGCATGCAAGTCTGTGCACCCGTGTCGTGCAATGCCGCGGAGGTCAGAAGTGGGCGTCGGATTCCCCTGGAGCTGGAGTTCTCCTGGAGTTGGAGTTTCAGACGGTTCTCAGCCGCCATGTGGGTGCTGGGGATCGAACCCGGGTCCTCTGCAAGAGCGGTCGGCGCTCTTAACCGCTAGGCCATCTCTCCAGCCCCTAAAGTTTCTACTTTTCAAAGTAATAATTGCTCAACCATTTTGAAGGGTAAATATGTTGCCCACCCCCTTAAACTGCCAAAATGCATTTAGTATGTACCACCGAACATGTGCAAAGATTGCAGTAAATTGCTTCACAAACACAAATTATTGCAATCAGCATCTTGTTTTCTAGTTCTAAATTCAAAGGCAAACTATTAACACAAGACTGCTAACTCTTGCTATTATCACACTTGCTATTATCACACATCCTCCCTCTAACAAAACCACATTTCCAGATGGACTGCCAAAATTAGTCAAGTGACTCCTAAGAAACACTACCAAGATTGACGTGCCAGAATTCATTTAGAAATGAATGCGTTATTTAAATAAAGGACACACACACCCAAACACACCTTTCCTAAGGAAACACAAGTTGCTTTATTTACAATTCAACTTGAATTGCAGCTCAGTGAGGCCATTCTGAGAAACACTGGGACAGCTGGGCTGTCAGCCCAGCAGCATACTGATTAGTCCTCGGAGTCCAACAGGACATACTTGGGATGATTTGTGTGTGATGGCAGGGTGGGGTGTGTATGTGTGTATACTCAGCCTGACTGGAGAATCCTGATAATGAAATTAAAATACTGGAACAACCCAGACAATGTACAAGAATTCAGGCAGGAGGGCAGTCGGCCCTTCTTTTGGCTGCTTTGTCCACTCTGTATCAGAAAGCAGAGGGCTAAAGTTATAAACAACGCCCAGCCACACTTATGTGGGAAGATCCAGTTTGAGTGAGGGGCTAGTTTTCAGCTAGCATCCCTGAGGGCATAATGTGGAAGTCATGAGGTTCCTCTGACCCTGCCCCATGAGGGAGCAACTCCTGGCCCAGGCACATGACACTAGGCAAGGGAGCATCATACAGGGGGCATGATATAGAGGTCTGGGATTGGCTGCAGGAGATGACATCATCTTGGCTATATAAAGGATGAACTGCCTACAATAAAGTGAATTCTCCATTACCATCACACAATTCCCAGATCCATTATTTTGTGCTGGAGCAGGCCTGAATTTCGGGTGTCGTGTGCTAGGGGCTGGACTGGGGTCCATCAGACTACCAGCCTGGTATGCTAGCATGGGGCAGATGGACACCAAACAAGTCACTAGCTCTGGGGAGAGTGAGTTGCCAGTGGGGTAACCTGGGGAGAGCCAAACAGGCTGCCAGGCTGAAATTCCTATGCAGAGGCCAGCAGTTTCTGGATAGGGGAGTGGACACAGGCAGATGGGAAGCAGTCAGCTTCCCAGGCTAAGGACCTGTGTTTGGAAGTACCTCTCAGGTCAGGTTACAAAAGTAACTGCCTGACCTCTGCGCTGAGGGGTCAGCTCAGCAGCAGTGGCCACTGCTTCCCTTCCCTTAGCAGGACTGTGCTGTACCTGCTCATAGCAAGAGAAGCTTCCTACACACTTAAGTCAGCAGACGAGATGACTGCAATGAGTTCCATCAGCCACCTTCCTGTAGAGCCGATCATCAGAGCTGTGAGCTCATGTCCAGCACTAGCTGCTTTGCTTGAAGGTGGACTACTTGAGACAGCTCTGAAATATGACAGAGAGGCCCGTGGACTCCAACCCAGAAAGGAATCAGATTGTCCACACCAAACAGAAATGACCTGGAATTCCTCTCCCTCACTGGGAGGTAGGGAACAGCTTAGCCACAGAAGTCCTTTCTAGAAAACAATACAACCCCTTTCATCTGATAGGACCTTCTTAAATATATGCCCTTGTCATAAAGAAACACCACTTACCACTGGCCAGCCTTAAAGGAAAAATCTGTATCGGCAACAAGCAAGCGGAGGCTCTTGACGGACGGTGACTCGTCTTTCATTCCACACACCTTAGCTGCAGCCACCACCTGAAGCCAGAGGGGTTCGGGGCTCAGGTTAGTGCACAGACGGCTCAAGAGAAAAACCCTTCCTGAGAACTGAGGTTTCTAAACTCTACAAAAATGGAGTTTTGAAAGTTTGCCAAATAAGGCAAAGCACACGCTGCTTTGGCTCTGCTCACCAACAGGTGAGTAAACTTAACTTCTCTTTAAACTTTCTATACTGCTATCTTATTCTGCATACAAAAATCATGTCTTTATGGGCCGGTATAACCAGCATCCACCTGAGGAGTCTCCATCACATTAGGCTGGGCTAGGCACTTGGGAAGAGCTAAGGACTTTCCACCCGGCCTGGCACCTAACCTCTCCACCAGTACCAGGCTGAGTGAAGCTAACTGTGTGAGGTGTGCATGGCACCCAACAGCGACATCCAGAGAAAGCACTCAGAACTTCTCTAAGAAACACTTCACAGAGACACTGTCATCTGACCACGCCAGGGATGGAAAAGCTGCATTTGTGCTCAGGTGTTTGTTTCTTAATTTTTTTCTAACTTATTGTATTTTTCTAAAATATAAACAGTTCACAATCTTAAAGCAAGAATACCACAGAGCCCTTTTCTCCTGAGAGCTTTAGAAGCACTACTCCAAACGATGTATCTGCTTTCTGGAAACTTCGAAGCTGAGTGACTTGGAAACTATTCAGTGAAGGGCCATCCGCGCCTCAGCAGTCCTCAACGGAAAATCCTCTCTCCCCTCCTCCCCTCTACTCTGTATTTCTCTGTATTTCTCTTCTTCCCCTAAACCTGGGACACTGTCCTGGAGCAGAAAACAGACCCAACTCCGTCAACTTTCTGCTCAGTTCCTGGGGGGAAGCTGGTCACACACATTTCCCTCTACAGAGGCCCCGACCAGCTCCACCAGAGGACACCGTGAAAACCTCCCTCCTTGAGGCCAGCTCCACCAGAGGACACCGTGAAAACCTCCCTCCTTGAGGCCAGCTCCACCAGAGGACACCGTGAAAACCTCCCTCCTTGAGGCCAGCTCCACCAGAGGACACCGTGAAAACCTCCCTCCTTGAGGCCAGCTCCACCAGAGGACACCGTGAAAACCTCCCTCCTTGAGGCCAGCTCCACCAGAGGACACCGTGAAAACCTCCCTCCTTGAGGCCAGCTCCACCAGAGGACACCGTGAAAACCTCCCTCCTTGAGGCCAGCTCCACCAGAGGACACCGTGAAAACCTCCCTCCTTGAGGCCAGCTCCACCAGAGGACACCGTGAAAACCTCCCTCCTTGAGGCCAGCTCCACCAGAGGACACCGTGAAAACCTCCCTCCTTGAGGCCAGCTCCACCAGAGGACACCGTGAAAACCTCCCTCCTTGAGGCCAGCTCCACCAGAGGACACCGTGAAAACCTCCCTCCTTGAGGCCAGCTCCACCAGAGGACACCGTGAAAACCTCCCTCCTTGAGGCCAGCTCCACCAGAGGACACCGTGAAAACCTCCCTCCTTGAGGCCAGCTCCACCAGAGGACACCGTGAAAACCTCCCTCCTTGAGGCCAGCTCCACCAGAGGACACCGTGAAAACCTCCCTCCTTGAGGCCAGCTCCACCAGAGGACACCGTGAAAACCTCCCTCCTTGAGGCCAGCTCCACCAGAGGACACCGTGAAAACCTCCCTCCTTGAGGCCAGCTCCACCAGAGGACACCGTGAAAACCTCCCTCCTTGAGGCCAGCTCCACCAGAGGACACCGTGAAAACCTCCCTCCTTGAGGCCAGCTCCACCCGAGGACACCGTGAAAACCTCCCTCCTTGAGGCCAGCTCCACCAGAGGACACCGTGAAAACCTCCCTCCTTGAGGCTAGCTCCACCAGAGGACACCGTGAAAACCTCCCTCCTTGAGGCTAGCTCCTCTTGGCCTTTTCTCCAACAGGTCTAACCAACTTTCAGTGGGAAAGTGGTTTCAAAAACTCACCAGGAAAGTCTCGTGATGGACACTGGTCACCCTTATCTCCTCAAAACAGCTCCTAAGATTTTCTTCCTCTTAATTCTGCAAAATACTCTCTCTGTGCCGCTGCAAATCCCCTTTCCCTCCTCACAACTGGGCAACGTCTCATGACAACCCTCATACCTGCATTTTTTAATTTTATTTAATTTTTTTTAGGACAGGGTCTCTCTCCATAGCCCAGGCTGGCCTGGAACTTGGCAATCCTCTGGTGTAAGCCTCTCTGAAGCTGGGATTCCAAGTGTGCAACGAAGCATGGTCCTTCTACCTGCACTCCTGATCCTGATCAGTGAAACACTGCTCGATCAGCAACTACCGATCAGCAACTAACAGCCCTTCATGTGCATTCAATCTTCCACTCTCCAATACCTTTCCCTTTTGCTTAACTAAACCAGGTACCCAATGTCACTGCTTATCCTAAGCAGAAACCAACTACAGAAAGCAGAAGACCATGACTACTGGCAGGATGGGTTCTGTAGCTATGTAGCTAGAAGGCCTGGACTTTAACCCACTCAGGGCAAGTGTCCTAGCTGCCTTCAGTTATGGACCAACACCAGTGATACCTATGCTTTGAAGGACTGTTAAGGGACTAAATGAGATAAAAGAAGCAAAAGCACTTTAAATGTTGCTGGCCCATAGTAAGCACACGCTGCTTGGTAGGATGCACTTTACTGAATACCTGTTTATACTATCTATACTTCACACCTGTGCTGCTACCCACCACTGAGCACAGTACACCTGGGGGACAGAACACATAGATGACAATCACCCATGAAGTGTGGTGGCCATGCAGCTGCCTAGCATGTCCTAGCAATTCTTCTTTGACTGCAAACTAGACAGTCATACTGTCTTTAAGGTACCTAAGAAACCTGTCATCCATCTCTTCCTCTACCAAAACACTGAGCTGACTCCTTAGCCCATGGAGTCTTCCTGTCTTCCTAATCACAGGTAACTTGGCGTCTGTGTCCCTGCAGCCAGTCCTTCCCAGCCTGCTAGCCACCATCCTGAAAACCATACTCAATGTCCAGTCTCAGGACAATCTCTCCAAGTCCCATCTCTGATTTTGGCCATTTCCATCCTGAAGCATTCTCCATGTCTCTGCCCTGCAGGTCCTCTCCTGTGCTATCACCTAGAGCTCTTTCTTCCCAATTCCTTCTCCCACTTCCTCAAGGTAAGCTGGTCTTACCTAAGGCTCCCAAGCACTGTCAAGTCCCCCACCATCATTCTCTTCTGCCAGTCACAGGACCCACATCTACAGTTCCTGAAGTGAGAACCACAATGCCCCAGGAGCCTTCCTTCCTTCCTTTGGATCTCTCTCAGATTCTGGTTCAGTGTTTCAGTGTGTTCATTCATCTCACTGACATGAACAGTACCTCAAGAGACAATGCCCTTCCCCTTGTTTATAAAAAATGTTTCTATAGAAACCCAGGTCAGCTTGGAGCTCAATCATCTGACAGCACTGTTCCTACCACACTCCTCTGCAGTTCTGGACTCCTGAGCACAATGCCTTGCTCTGGGCTGCAGAGACAGAGAGAGCCCTGTAGTGTTCACTTCTCTCCACTGCTCAAAGTTCATGTCTGAAGCCCTCTGGGGCTCAACAGGGTCAAGTCCATTTTCAGGTGATAGACAAAGATACAAGCTTTTGTTGACCGTATCTAGCACTTTGTTCCCAACACCGGCAAGTTCCTAGATATCTTTTCCTTCTCTTGCCTGCCACAGTCGTGGTTGAGAATGCTTTCTCTTCACTGGAATTGCTACCTTAGCTTCCTTCTTATATCACCTGGTGAACATGCTGATGTTCCAACCCATATTCTTCTCCAGCTCAAAAACCCCAAGGGCTCGCCCCCACTCGACTACATAGCGTCCTGTGTGACTCCTTCTAGCTTGAACTCTTCTTGGATCCCTTGTTAGCAGTTTCCGGCCACCCTGGACAGCCTTGGGGCCTTCAGGAGCACCCACTGCCCACCTGCCTCCCACTCTCTCTCTGTTCTGTTGGCACAACCCACCTTTTCAGGCTTTGGTCAAATAATCCCTTCACTGATACCCTCCCTCCTTCCTCTATCCTTCTCACTCTTCTGATAGGATATATTGCCTTATTTAGCACATGTGAATGTAAATTATAAATCCTCAGAAACAAGTCTTCCCACCAAACAGACCAAAGCTACCTGTAGTTGGGACTGGACAGGCTACACATCAACATCAGCTCCTTCAACCAAGCACTGGACCCCACAGGGCTCAGTAGGCGGCTGCAGAATGAACGAGAACCCTCAAATCAAAGTCACTTCAACTGGCATCTCCACCATGAGGATGAAAACGGATGCAAGAGACACCGAAGAAGATCTTAACTCCGATTCAAACTTGTGAGTTAGGCCAGAGGGGACTGGGCTCCCGCAGTAGAACTGGTGCCTTGCTTTTGGCCACACCTTCTAAAGAAACTTATTTCAAAGCCAAGTACTAAGAATGAACAAAGGTCTCACCATTACTTTGTATCCCCATGTTTTTTGTTTATATATAAAAAAAACAACTGTTAGCAGGATGTGGTGGTACACACCTTTAATCTCCACACTGGGGAGACTGAGGCAGATCTCTGTGAGCTGAAAGCCGGCCTGGTCTACACAGCAAGTTCCAGGACAGCTGGGGCTACAGGAAGACCCAGTCTTGAAAAGACTGGGGGGGAAAAAATTTCTATTTTCTTTTTTTTAATTTTTATTTTATTTATTTTTGTATGTGTATAAATGTACTGTCTGCATGCAAGTTTGTGCACCCGTGTCGTGCAATGCCGCGGAGGTCAGAAGAGGGTGTCAGATTCCTCTGGAACTGGAGTTCTCCTGGAATTGGAGTTTCAGATGGTTCTCAGCCGCCATGTGGGTGCTGGGGATCGAACCCAGGTCCTCTGTAAGAGCGGTCGGTGCTCTTAACCGCTAGGCCATCTCTCCAGCCCCAAGAACTTCTATTTTCTAAACACATAGAGGTAATCTCTTATAAAACCATCTTTTTTAATTGACTAATAGTCATAGGAACTGTGAAAAGGATTATTCTCTATTCAGAACCAAATATAATACTAAAGTCTCCTTAAGCTGTGTACTTAAGCAAAATATATTAATACAGGAGAGCTCTGATATCAGCAATGGATTATTCTACCAAGGAGATGTTGGCCAGGGGATCCAAGCCCCCCCCCCAAAGATAAAGGCTTCTTGCCTGTAAACTGGGATACCTGCAAGAAGAGAGGCGATAAGGCCCTGCTGTTGAAGACCTGATGTAAGCATGGGAAAGATGCATTGAGACCACACTTGCAAGTGTACAGTTGGTCTCTGGAATACCAGAGAGTGTTACCAAAGGCCACTAAACCAATAAAGCAAATATAGGTCTCCTTGAGTCAAGCAAGACTCCTCCGTCAGCACTAGCTACACCTCACCTGCCTGGAAATACTGTGCAGCAGTGGCAGCCATATGCCCGTATATCCCAAATCTAACTGGCTATTAGCTCTCTCCTTGGAGGAATAACCCATGGCTGATGCCACAAGCTTACATCCTCTAGCGGTTAGGAGATGTTATAAGCCACAGTAAGACCCTGTCATATTTTACAGAAAAAAGTGTAATTCATAGATTAACATACCATCCAAATATCTTTGTCTATACCAAAGTAACCTACCATAACAATTAGTACTGTTTAAATACCTATATATCTAAATGCCTGTGCTTCATTAGTAGGACTGAAAGGTTATTCCTGGACAAACTGTCAGCCCATGAAAGGAAACAGCCAGAATTGACCAGAGTCCAAAATGATAACTCCAGAGAAAGTAGACTGTTTTGCTTCCTGTCCACCTGTGCCCCTTTTCTAAGCCTAGGGAACAATCTGCGGAAGAGGGGGCATGGTAGAATGTAAGGGCTGTGATTGGGGTGAATGGTGAAACTATAGCAATATAGACTGGACACTTATTTGATCAACTTGATTGAACACACAAGTCCCCCAGCTGGATGGTGGGACCCTTGGGCTGTGTGGGTTTGGGCACAACTGCTTGCAAATGAAGGATGCTTGTACTCATAAATTATTACTTATTGTTAAAAAATGAAAAAAAAATAAAATATTTTTAAATATTAAAAAAAACACTACCTTCCTTCAATTTAGTAACATGTAAACATAGAGCCAAGAGCTGCATTGTAGCGTTTCTAACAGCCTAGCTGGCGTCCGTCAGATTCACTCAAACTAGAAATGCAGGAGCTTTAACCAAATCCAGAAGTCACCTGGCAGCAGCGAAGCTGACATCCACAGTCTCCACACTGGAACAGAACGTGAGCTGACACACATGGGAAGGCTTTGTAGCAAATGCCAGGACTGCATTTCCAGCGAATAGTGTCTAGGATCAAAACCCTTCCTGAAAGCATTATGACCTTTGCTACAAATACAGTTATGTACCTATTGCTCTGCAACCTAATTACTGGGACCAAAGTGCTACAGTGGGACATGAAGAACCTGCACAGCTCAGAGTCATAACAGCAGCCTCCCTCTTACTACTGTTCTGCTTTCTGCCATGTAACAAGTTTCTAGCCATGGGCAGTAAAATGGTCTTTTTTGGAGTCCACATATGTGTTCTGAAGCTAGTTCTCTGATTAGGGCCTGCAACTGTGGCCCTGGTGACAGGACCTTCTTTTATTGGTAACATTTCCACTTGCTCTTCTACTTAATGGATCAAACAATTTCACAACTGAAACCTCAATTAGCCATGTCCTAAGTTAAAACACACAGCAGGAAATGAAGTTTTCCATAAAATAACATTTAGACTTTTCTTCTGTTCAATAAAATAACAATGGGTTTGCCAACTTTTACTAGTCCACATTTTTAATGTGCTGACAGATGCAGGATCCCAAAGGAAATTCCACTACATTCATTAAAAAGTCAGTCTCCTGCAGGATACTCTAATGGCATTGCTGATGCAAAGTCTCCCACAGGAAACCTGACTGGCTTCCCTTGTGGGCACTCTTGCTTGCTTGTTTTCTGGATTAAAATGTTAGGGGAAGCCAGGATTAGAGATAACCTAAAACAAAAATATATAGTTAAGGCTCAGAGAATTTCATAGTTAAAGAGAATAGGAGGTCACTTCATATATAAAGACACCACAGCCCAGGGACATTATTTACGGGGTGATGAAATGCCCATCTGACATGTAGAAAACTGATGACAAGAAGATTATCACAGCGACTGCACATAAAGACTACATGGAGCCGGCCATGAGGGTACATGCCGATAACCCGAGCACTTGGAAGGCTGAAGCATAAAGACCCTGAGTTTGAGGTCAATGTGGGCTACAGAATGTCTCAAAATAAATAAATGAAAGAAAGCATGGGACTCTTGGCAAATTAACCAGGCTCCAGTGGACAGACCCACACTGAAGGACATCTGGAAACACAAATTTCTCTATAGGCTTTATTACCTACTTATAGAGTACATCAAATTGGGCAGGAGCAGAAAGGAAAGGTACAGGTGGGGAGGGGGTCTAAATGCCATCAGATTACATTGTATGAAAACTGAAAAATTCAATTAAATTTTTTCTAAAAACATTAGGAGGGAGGGACAGAGGGAGGGAGGGAGAGAAATAAAAAAATTTCTATCTAGGAGATAATTTTGCTTTTTAACTGGCTTAAGTTGGTCATTATCACACCTTGCCAAGACAGGTACATTCTTTCACCCATCCAAGGCCACCTGTGCCCTGGGCTGGTCTCTCAAGCTTCCCTCTAGCACTGTCCTGCCCTCTTCTCCCACACCACCCTTGGTCTACCCTCTTCATCAGCTCTGGGACTTCCCATTGCAGCAGCAACAGCAACAGACATCTGTGCACAGTGCTTATTACATGAAAAGCATGTGTCACTCTTCATAAAGACCCTGAAAGGCTGACATTGTTCCCACTTTCCACACAAGAAAACTGAGATCCGGGGCTGTAAGTGGCAAATCCAGATATCTGAACCACTAGCTGTGTACTGCTGCTTCTAAAAAGAACAACAATAAGGAGAAGGATGAAGATGAGGAGGAGGAGGAGGAGGAGGAGGAGGAGGAGGAGGAGGGGGAGGAGGGAGGGAGGGAAGAAGAAAGGGAGAGAGAGAGAGAGAGAGAGAGAAAGAAAGAAAGAAAGAAAGAAAGAAAGAAAGAAAGAAAGAAAGAAAGAAAGAAAGAAAGAAAATCCTCTCCTTTTTCCAGCTGTCCCCCATCTCTCAGCCCTCATTCACATCAACACAAGTCGGGAGTTAACGATAGCTCTGCCTCTATATTCTTTTTTTTTTTTTTTAAATATTTTCTTTATTTATTTATGTGTATGAATGTACTGTCTGCATGAAGGTTTGTGCACCCGTGTTGTGCAATGCCGCGGAGGTCAGAAGAGGGTGTCGGATTCCCCTGGAACTGGAGTTCTCCTGGAATTGGAGTTACAAGACGGTTCTCAGCCGCCATGTGGGTGCTGGGGATTCAAACCCGGGTCCTCTGTAAGAGCAGTCGGCGCTCTTAACCGCTAGGCCATCTCTCCAGCCTCTATATTCTTATCTCCAATTCTCTCTTCAGCCCAACCCAGCCAACCACTGCCTATCTTGCTAAGTCCTGGGACCACCCTGAGTTCAGAAGAGTTGCTACTTTGCTCTTCTCCACTTCTGCAGCTTCGGCGGCACTGCTGCGCCCTCCTCCCGCCGCGCCTTCCTCCGCCACCCTTGCCGGCCGGCTTTTCTGCTTGCCCTCCAGCTGCTGACTCTTCTCTTCTCTCTGCACGGCTCATACCTTAATCAGAGCAACGAACTGTAAACGCAAATATAGCTGCGAATCTGAATTCCCACTGCACACTGATCTTCCTCCTCTAGTACAAGTAATGAAAGCAGTTTAACAGCCCCTCCCCATCTACCCATGATCTACATTCAACAGCCCCTCCCCATCTACCCATGATCTACATTCAACAGACCCCTCCCCATCTACCCATGATCTACATTCAACAGACCCCTCCCCATCTACCCATGATCTACATTCAACAGACCCCTCCCCATCTACCCATGATCTAGATTCAATAGTTTTTTTTTTTTTTTTGGTCTTTTCGAGAAGTTGAGAAAAACATTCACTCCCCTAACACCCACCCGATGATTCCAACGTTGAGCTTTTGTCCCTACCTCCAAGTGAGTTCTCCATTTTAGCAAATATTTGCCACCGTCATGACATTATCTCTACCCAAACCCTAGAAACCACGTTTCTTCTCCCATCAGCCCCGGCTTTGACCCAATCTCTTCCCATTCTCCATCAGCACCACAACCACCAGCACCTCCTCTATGACAGTGTCACCAGCTTCCAACCTGGTATCAAGGGTAACAGAAGCTCAGCTTGCAACCAAGCAAACACATGATGATTTTAAATGAAGTATCACTCACTTGTTCCCCAGCTGCAAACCTTCCATCACCCAGGCACAGTAACTCACACCTATAATCCCAGCACTTGGGAGGCTGGGGCAGAACAACTACTCTGAGTCTGAGGCCAGGCTAGGTTACACAGGGAGTGTCAGGGCTACAGCTGTAAGTCTTTGTCTCGAGAAAACCAAACCGGAACCAGAAGACAGGTAAGTGGCTAAAGGTGCCATGTCCCCCACTTAGCTGTCGAGTTTCAACCAAGTGACTGTCGTTCAGGCTGCTCTATGGACATGTGAGGGATGGTCGTGACTGCCTTAGTTGGTACAGGAGGGCCCAGCCCTCTGTGAGCAGAACCATTCCCTGGGCAGGTGGTCCTGGGCTATATAAGACAGCAAGGTAAACATGAGGCTGGGAGCAAGAAAAGATGGAGTCCAGAGGCAATGTTGCCCTACTGCGACTACCCCAGGTCCTGCTCTGAGTTCCTGTCCTGACTACCCTCGATGTTGGATGGCGACCTGGAAGTATAAGCCAAAATAAACCCTTTCCTCCCCAACTGGTTTTTGGTCAGAGTATTTTATCACAGCAACACAATGAAATGAGAACACTGTAAGCCTGGTGACAGTGTCTGATCCCACAATCCACATACATGTGGAAGGAGAGAACCAGCTCTGCAAAGTTTTCCTCTGACTACCACTCACACAGCCGTGGCGCACATGTCCAGATACACATCATATACACACACAATAATAAACAAATAAATAGTTAAGAATATCTTAGCAGGGCATGGTGGTGCACGCCTTTAATCCTAGCACTCCGGAGGCAGAGGCAGGCAGATCTCTGTAAGTTCAAGGCCAGCCTGGTCTACATAGTGAGTTCCAGGCCAGCCAGGACTAAAGGGAGACCCTGTTTCAAAAAGCCCCCCCCAAAAAAAGTCCTTTCAAGAATATCTTTATCAGACCACAATGCAATAAAGCTTAAAATCAACACCAAAAGAAACTCTAATAACTACACAAACCCATGGAGATAAAACAGCACACTGAAAGATGAATGGGTCAAAGAAGAAATTAAGAAAGAAATTAAAGTATTCCTAGAACTAAATAAGAATGATAATACAGCTGGGCATGATGGCACATGCCTTTAATCCCAGAACTTGGGAGGCAGAGGCAGGCAGATCTCTGTGAGTTCAAGGCCAGCCTGGCTACATAGAGAGTTCCAGGCCAGCTGGGTCATAAAGGGAGACCCTGTCTCAAAAAGACCAAAAAATAATAATAAAGATAATACTACAGAACAAAACCTCTGGGACACCTTAAAAGCAGTCTAAAAGGTATGTTTATACCTCTATATGCCTATTTAAAAAATCAAATGATTTAACAGTACAACTTGAGACTCTGGAAAGGGAAAAACAAAACAATCTCAAACCCAGCAAATGAGAAGAAATAACAAAAATCAGAGTAGAAATTAATGAAATAGAAACAATACCAGAAAACAATACAAAGAATCAATGAATCTAAGAGCTTGTTCTATGAAAAGTTCAACAAGATAGACCATTAACCCAGTTTAGCCAAAAGAAAGAGTAAATCCAAATTAACAAAACCAGAGATGAAAGAGGAACCATCACAACAGACACCAAAAAGATCCAGAACATTATATGTGAATACTTTTAAAATCTATACTAAATTAAATTTGAAAATCTAAAAGGAGGAGGAGGAGGAGGAGGAAGAGGAAGAGGAAGAGGAAGAAGAAAAGAAGAAGAAGAAGAAGAAGAAGAAGAAGAAGAAGAAGAAGAAGAAGAAGAAGCAGCAGCAGCAGCAGCAGCAGCAGCAGCAGCTCTGATAACCAAAGCACATTGGGGAAACAACTACTGAGAACCAGAGCATGTGAAGACTCTTTCCCACCCGCAGTCATCACGCTGAAGACCACTCTGGCAACAACCTTAGAATGCACAGGTCATGAATAAAAGTTAAACTCTGAAGCCAAACATGGTGGCACATGACTTTAATCCCAGCACTCAGGAGGCTGAGGCAGGAGGATCTCTGTGAGTTCAAGGACAACCTGATCTACATAGTAAGTTCCAGGACAGCTAGGGCTGCAGGGAGACCGTCTCAAAAAAAGACAAAAAAAAAGTTAAGCTCTGGACACAGGCCCTGCTCTAGCGAGGTAACCTATCCCACCCATATCCACACTTCAGCAATCCACCAATCAAAGCTGGGCACTGGAATGCACACCTGTAACCCCAGCACTGGGGGGCTGAGGCAGGAGGACTAAGAGCTGGGGTCAGCCTGCATTGCAGAGAAACTCTCAAAGAAAATCTTACAAACAAACTACCACCAACCAAACCAGACAAAAACAAACCCCATCATTCCACAAGCCAAACAAATGCAAGACCAGAGGACTCACGGTTGATACTGGGCACCTCAGCATCCCAGGCTCTCTGCCCAGGGAGGCCAGCCTTTGAGTTTATTAACTGCATGCCATCAACTCCTTTTCTTTTGTCTAGTACCTAATGGTCAATTAAAACCTGTCTGTCAAAACTGAGTACCATATTGTTTTGTTGTGACAAAAGGTGGTTTGATTTTCAAAGACCTGAGTTCAGGTGCAGTCTTCCACTTACCTCAACAATCCTTTAAACTTAGGCCAACAGATGACTTATTGTTTGAAAGAAGAGGGTTCTCAGGGCAGAAGGAGGTGCTACTGAAAACTACAAGCAAGCAGCATGGACCAACTTCCAGGCCAAGTCTCCTGATCACCCCAGCTAACCTCTGGGTCTGCACTCTCTCAACCATGGAACAGGTTAAGAATCCCTCACTTCCCTTCTGCAGTGGCTGGAAGAATCAAGGACCAACTTATTATACAGGTAAATACCTTCTAAACAAAAAAGCCACAACACACACAAAACACTGTAGCATAAGGCATATGCTTCTAAGAGTAAACTAGCAGAGCTGAACAAACTTCCCAATATCAAATAAGGACATAAAGTCAGCTTCTCTGGACTAGAGTCCCACTGCAAGGTGAAATCAAGGGCCTACCTGTCATTTCCAATGACCAGCACCTGGCCCAGGATCTGGCATACGTTCAGCTTTCTTTCATTGCCAAACCCTCCCATCCAACTTATGAACAGAGTACAACTTGCTCAGTGGGCCAATCCTCAGTGGGGACAAAGTCCAGTCAGCTCTCCAGTACAACACTGGTCTGGTCTAAACGATTCTTACTGCTCTTATCTTCCCAACATTCGTTAAGGAAGAAATGGAACCTGAACACAATCAAATGCCAGTGAATTCAAAGCCAGTATCCCATGGCTATACTGACAGTCCAGAAGGATTTTAAAATAGTCACTCCCTAAGTTTTCCAGGGAGAATCCAATGCCGACATTGAAAGGCCAACTGTGTGAGTGACTGCCCCACTGTACCCACTCAGGGAGTGGCAAAGGCTCTCTGGGCTAGGAATTCTGAGCTGGAGTGTCCTCTGGCTGGGGTAGAAATTCCAAGTATAGGCATCTCGTAGGCTCTGCCTCGTCTTTGGTAAGAATCAGATGACAGCCTACAGTAGCCAGTCCATGAACCTGAAACTGGAGACTGGGAGATTTTGCTTAGACTTTTTATGCGTGGTATGTGTACAAGTGTGTGTGCAGGTGTGAATGGCTGGGCACACACATGCAGAAGCAACAGGGAAACACAGGCTTCTTCCTCTATCACGTTCCACCTTGTTGGGTGGGACCAGGTTTCTCCCTGAACTTCGAGTTTATCATTTTGGTGAGGCTGGCTGGCCAGCAAGCTCCTGGGATCCGCCTGTCTCCCACCCTCCAATGCTGGGGTTACATGCCCAACCTAATGTGTAGTTGGAGATTCGAACTTTAGTCTTCCTGCTGTCACAGCAAGCACTCTTATCCACTGAGCCATCTCTTAAGCATCCACAGGGAACATTGTAAAGGCGTATCTTACTTGTTCTATAAACTAACAGCAAGAGAGGACAGTGAAGCAGTGAGGAACTGGTCCAGTTCTATTATGGCCCAGTGCGAGGGTCTGTTCATTTCAACAATGAGGGGGCAAGCCCCTGCTCTGTGGCTGGGCGCACCCTAAGGTGGGTGACCCTCAGGGCCACATGCTGAGGTGCTGGCCTCGGAGACCCTCTGACTTCAGTTCCTCCTATCTCCTCCCAGTTCTCATTCTGCTTGAAGATCAGAAATCAGACATAAAGGAGCAGAAGGAAAATTGGAAATTTTTTCTTCCAAGATAGTAACTGGATCAGAATTTTAACACTGTAGTATTTTTCATTTTTAGGCATTAAAATACTCAACTTTTCAATCATACTACTGGACTTCACACTAAACTTTCTTTGTCCTAAACATGGATCAAAAGAATTTCCCCAGTCCAAGTACTTCTGCCCCATAAGATCTGGTAATTCTAACTCAAAGACTGGCGACTACTATCCACAGGCTACAACTGAGTTTGGTGAGCCACGTGTGCTTGGACAAGGCAACCATGACTTGTTCAAAACAAGATATCCTGGCACAAAAAGACTAATATTTACTACCTGAACCTTTAAACAGAGTTTTCCAACATTAGCTCTAATTTATCTACTTGCCTCCAAATACCACAGAAGTACAAGCTTGTTGAATAAACCATTTTTTCTTCACACTGGCAGGATTTCACTTTCATAAAGAAATCCTAACAAGCCTCACATTTACACAATCAGCATTTTTATGTGTTGAGAAAAATATTTTCAGATTATTAACAATGGGAAGTCTACTTTCCCATATACCTGTAAACTTACTCCACTGAACTAACTTTACATACTTCTCAAGAAGAAACAGCAACCTAAGGCTGAATGAACGAACACATCACCCTCAGTCCCAAAGCAATCTTCTAAGAGTATATTTAAGTTTTTTTGTTTTTTGTTTTTTGGCTTTTCATGACAGGGTCTCCCTGTAGCCCCAGCTGTCCTGGAACTCATTCTGTAGACCAGGCTGGCCTTGAACTCACAAAGATCCGCCTACCTCTGCCTCCCAAGTGCTAGGATTAAAGGCGTGCGCCATCAAGCCCAACTATATTTAAGTTTTAAAAGCAGGGCCTAAACAGTACACCTTTATGTTAAGCATCTCCTTGTATTAAAACGTGCAGCAACAGAGACAACACAATTTCTGATCATGTTGTAGGAGTGTGTCCAAACAGTTTCCAGAGACTCACATCACTAAGCTGAATACATCTGAATATGTGTGAAGCAACGAAGAAAAACAAACTCAAGTATCCATCCTATGTTTTCAGTTTTTATTTTTACTTTATGTGTGTGAGGTCCTGCCTGCATGTATGTAAGTGTACCACATGTCTGCAGTGCCCTGCAGAAGGTGTCAGATCCCCTGGAACTAATTATAGACGGTTGTTAGTCACCATGTGGGTGCTGGGAATTGAACACAGATCCTCTGGAAGAACAGTGTTCTTAACCACTGAGCCATCTCTCTAGGCCGCCCCTGCCCCCCGCCCCCACAATCTACATTTTTTAAGTGAAAATAGGGCTACTCGCTGAGTTAGAGGGTGAGGACCCTTGGTTCCCACGCCTTGACCCCTGCTCAGGTGGCAGGTTAGCTTTCTACAGCCTGAGTAGGACGGGCAGAGTCTGTGCATGGGAAGGGCAATGAGGCATGCTGCCTTCCTTCTTAGACATTAGTGCTGCACTGGTGAACTAGTGAAGCGGGATAAACAAGGACTTTGAGACACAGCAGCAAAAAAAGAAAAAAAGAAAAAAGGAAAGAAAAGAAAAAATAGTAAATTGTATGCTCTGAAAGTTTTAGCTCTAAAATCTGCCCATAAGACACACCTGTGAGGAGGGCGGCCTTCATCAACACCCCGCTGACTACAGGCAGGAAAGAAAAACACAAGTAGTTCTCTGCCTTATGTTTTTGCAAATCAGTTATCCTTATGACCTACTCAGAAAATTTCAGAACAGAAAAAAAAGTTTTCTCTGACTGTCCTTCCAAGGGACTAGTCTCACATAATGCCTCTCCTCTAAGCCAGAAGCATGTGCACAGGGCCTAGCCAGGAGAGCCTGTCACACCCACAGATACAAACCTCCCGTCGAAGGACGCTTGCAGTTCTCTCCAAGTGATCGCTTTTCCTTTGGGATCCCATTATGCTTAAAAAAAAAAAAAAAAAAATGGTAAAATTGGGTTATTAAATTTATCTCATAAAATAAAACTAGTTTCCCCTGCAATATAATATCATGGCCATCTAAAACTTAATTATGTACTTTACAAAACTACTGAAAATTTGCCAGCGCTACCCTGCACATCCAGTTTAAGGATCTAGTAGTATGCATCCTGAAGCCGGATGCTGCCTCTCCAGTTTGACAGACCTCCCTGAGAATTAACCCAAACCCACTGAAGGATGACCACTCACCTGGTTAGCATAAAGTGACGCAAAGTGCTGGCTGTCAATCTCCAAGAAGCAGCCCGAGTCCAGATGGCTTCCGCAGAACTTCGAAACAACCCAGGAGTCAAGACAGCTCGGGCCATGGTACTTCCTGGGCAAATGTAACTGAAATTTAAAACCATTTTCAGAGAAAGCAGGAAACTGCCAGACTTCTTTTAGGGGCAGGAGAGTTTGGATTTTTGTTGGTGATTTTGTTGGTGGTCAGCCACTAAAGCAAATAAGAGCCTAATTTCACCTGGCAAAATTCCTGCCACTGCTCAGCGCTGAGTCAACATATCTGCACAGTACATCAGCACAAAGTGACTAGTGCTATCAAGAACACTGACATGTCACCACCAAGACAAGGGACATGAGCTAAGAACTGCTTCATCAGGCAATTACTGGACACAACCAAGAGACACAGCAAACGGGCTGAAGGAGGTGCTGCTAGAGAAGCATGGGGTTGCGCTTCACCGAAAACTGTGGCTTTCATTTTCTCTTTTTGTAATTTATTTTTATTACTCACCGCCCCACCATAGTGGGTGTGAAATCAGAGGACAGCTTTTCTAAGTCCGTTCTCTCCTTTTACCATGGGTTCTGGGGACTGAACACTCACTCAGGCTGTCAGTTTTCACAGCAAATACTTTTACCCACTGAACCATCATGCCAGCCTAAAATTTGATCTTTAGAGTAAAAGAAATATAACTCTAAAATAATGTTAAAGTGAGTAAATGTAGATATCAGTTATCTTATGGATGTATCTACAGCCCTTTGTGGACTGAAATTATGCAGCATGTGACTGTATTGGTGTTTTCTGTTCTTTCCCAAAATCTCCAACAAGTTGGCATGACTAATCTTACACTGCTGTACAATGTCACACCTTTTATAACTGCCTGGTAATTGTAGTCTATCTGAAAAGCCCTAGGTCTTTAAAGCATCTTGCTAAATAAAATACAAGAGGCAGACAGATTTATTGAAGTTGCCAAATGTAAAAAGCTTAACTTAAGGTTCACAAAAAAAAAAAAAGAACACAGATCATAAGCAATACAACTGAACCCTGCAGGTGGACAGCATACAGCACACTGTGTGAGAACACTGCAGATGGACAGCATACAGCACACTGTGTGAGAACACTGCAGATGGACAGCACACAGCACACTGTGTGAGAACACTGCAGATGGACAGCATACAGCACACTGTGTGAGAACACTGCAGATGGACAGCACACAGCACACTGTGTGAGAACACTGCAGATGGACAGCACACAGCACACTGTGTGAGAACACTGCAGATGGACAGCACACAGCACACTGTGTGAGAACACTGCAGATGGACAGCACACAGCACACTGTGTGAGAACACTGCAGATGGACAGCACACAGCACACTGTGTGAGAACACTGCAGATGGACAGCACACAGCACACTGTGTGAGAACACTGCAGATGGACAGCACACAGCACACTGTGTGAGAACACTGCAGATGGACAACACACAGCACACTGTGTGAGAACACTGCAGATGGACAGCACACAGCACACTGTGTGAGAACACTGCAGATGGACAGCATACAGCACATTGTGTGAGAACACTGCAGATGGACAGCACACAGCACACTGTGTGAGAACACTGGAGGTGGACAGCACACTGCATAAGAGTAGCTCGACTCCATATTCTTTGATCCCAATGTGCAAATAGAAAAGTAATCTGTGTTAGAAATCAAGGTAGCAGTTGGTCTTGGGAAGTGGCTGTTGACAATGCAGTTTCTTTTTTTTTTTTTTTTGGTTTTTTTGAGACAGGTTCTCCCCACAGCCCCAGCTGTCCTAGAACTCTCTAGGTTGACCAGGCTGGCCTTGAACTCACAGAGATCCTCCTGCCTATGCCTCCTGAGTGCTGGGATTGAAGGCGTGCACTACCATCTAGTTTCTTTATCTGGGTGCTGACTGCTTCAGAATTTCTATTTTGTAAAAATTAAATGCCGGGCATAGTGGCGTACACCTTTAATCCCAGCACCTGGAAGGCAGAGGCAGGTGGCTCTTTCTGAATTCAAGGCCAATCTGGTCTACACAGAGAGTTCCAGGATAGACAGCCAAGTCTACAGAATGAGATCCTGTCTAAAAACAAACAAACAAAAAAAAAACAAAGAAAGTGCTGGGCATGGGGGCACACGCCTTTAATCCCAGCACTCAGGAGGCATGGGCAGGCGGATCTCTGTGAGTTCAAGGCCACCCTGGTCTACATAAATGAGTTCCAGGACAGCTGAGGCTGCAGGGGAAAAAAAAAAAATCACCAAGCCATCCTCTCATGTGTTCTTTACTTCTCTGTTTGTACATTGTATTTCAGTAAAAGAAAACAAAACAGAAACTCTCCGATACTTCAATTTTTTTCTTTTTGATCTATTGGGCTGGAAGATGGCTTAGTGGTTAAGAATGCATACTACTCTCCCAGAGGACCCAGTTCAACTGCCAGTACCTATATCAGGTGGCTCACAACCTCCCGTAACTTCAGAGCTAAAAACTGGGTGCCTCTGGCCTCTGGGCACTCTCACATGCAGACACACATAATTAAAAAGTAAAATAAATCTTAAAAAATGATGACAACAATGATGATTAAGTGCCAGGATTAAGCGTGCACTGGCCTAAGCTTTGGCGGTGAGACATGAAGAAGTTTCAGGGAGACAAAAAGTAAAAATAAATCAGAAGTCAGACTGAGTTTATTTGATTATAACCAGATGTATTAAAAAACGCCCAGTGCTTCCCATGAAGTATTCAAGCTAGATTTCCTTTTGCCACATGACAATTCAGCATCACTGTGAATAACATACACGACCTGTCGTCTCATTCAGGACTAAGGCAATTTCCTTTAAATGTGCTAGACCAAAAACTGTGTCACTGTAAGAAAGTAAGCAGAACTTACTTTAAAAATCCATGGGATGTCGAGTTGTTCAGTGTACAGCAGGCTGGCTGACACACAGTATTTTATTTAAGACCTCTGGATACACACCAGTTGGAACACGGAGAGCTTTTCCATATATCAAACCTCACAAAGTTCCTATGGCAGAAACAATAGGTAAACACAATGGCAGGAAATTAAGAAAAAGCCCCATTAAGTCCTACCTGCAAAAGAAAAGGCTCACTTAAAGGGTAAGCACCTAGCACTTGGGAGGCAGAGGCAGGGGGATCTTTGTGAGTTCAAGCCCAGATTGGTCTACAGAGCGAGTTCCAGGACAGCTAGGGCTACAGGGGGACCCTGTCTCGAAAAGACCAAAAAAAAAAGGGTAAGCATGCAGCTTAGCGGTAGAGTGCTCACTTGGCACAGACTCAAGGCCCTAGGTTTGACCTGCAGCACCTCCCTGAAGGGAGGGGACTCATCGTAGTCACCCCAGGGCGCCCACTCTCAATTACCCCCTCATCAGTTCTTCCCCCCTTGAGTGGCCATTTCTCCAAATTGTTCTTCTTCTTGCCCTTCCTCGGCCTCTGTCAACTCTGCAATTTAAGTCACCTACCCTGCTTTCAACCTGCCATCTGTGACTGGCTTCTGTCTGGCCACAGGTGGCTCCCCTATGGTTCCACCAGCATAAGAAAGTACTACCACAAAGGCTGGACGGACACAGCTACAAGTTCACTGTAAAATCACCTGCCATATAGTAAAACATGAAAATACTGTTCCACTTAGTGTTTTAGACAACTACTGCTAAAATAGATATTTTTACAATAGAGCACATCCTTAGTGACTGTGCTGTTTATTATTTTTTTAAATGTCTTTCTTTTTTAATTTATTTATTACTTTTTAAATTTATTTATTATTTTTTATGTGTATGAGTGTACTGTCTGCATGTAGGTTGGTGCACCCGTGTTGTGCAATGCCACAGAGGTCAGAAGAGGGCATCAGATTCCCCTGGAACTGGAGTTAAAGACAGTTCTTAGCCACTATGTGGGTGCTGGGAATCAAACCCAGGTCCTCTGCAAGAGCAGTCGGTGCTCTTAACCGCTGAGCCATCTCCAGCCCCAATATTTATTATTTTTTATGTGTATGAGTGTTCTGTCTGCAGGTAGGTTGGTGCACCTTTGTTGTGCAATACTGTGTAGGTCAGAAGAGGGCACTGGATTGCCCTGGAACTGGAGTTTAAGACGATTCTTAGCCACCATGTGGGTGCTGGGAATCGAACCCAGGTCCTCTGCAAGAGTAGTCGGCGCTCTTAACCGCTGAGCCATCTCTCCAGCCCCGTGACTGTGCTGTTTAAATGATCTACTCTCAACTCAACTGAAAAAACAAAGGAATGCTAACTATTAAAAGCTGTTCTTTTTTAAAATTCTAAGATTTAATTTGAGGCATTAATCATAACTAAGAGTGCCATCTACTGACAACCAACCGAACTTCAAAGCTTTATGCCAGACCTTGAATTAAAGTTTGTTTGTTTCAACAACAACAACAACAACAACAACAACAAAAAGAGCCAGGCATTGTGGCACATGCCTTTAATCCTCAGGAGGCAGAGGCAGGTGGATCTCTGAGTTCAAGGCCAGCCTGGTCTACAGAGTTCCAGGAACTTGAAAAGACAAAAAAAAAAAAAAAAATTTGTTTGTTTTTTAAATCACAAGCTGGCAGAATGGCTCAGCAGATAAAGATGCCTGCCACCAATCTGGAGGACCCAACCTGAGTTTACTTCTCAGAACTCACATAGCGTAAGGAGAAAACAGAATCCTGCGAGTTGTCCTCTGACCTCTACATGTGTGCCACAAGCGCTGCTTTACATGTCCCAGGGATTCATACAGTCAGTTTAAGTTTTTTTTAATTTTTGTTGTACACCTAAGTACAGAACCCTCAGAGGCCAGAAAAGGGCACAGCATGCCCTGGAGCTGGAATCTCGGGTGGTTTTGAGCCCCCTGCATGAGTGCTGGGAACTAAACTGAGGTCCTCTGTTAAGATCAGTATTCCAGGCGGATCTTTGTGAGTTCAAAGCCAGCCTGGCCTACAGAGTGAGTTCCAGGACAGCTGGGACTACAGGGGGACCCTGTCTCGAAAAGACCAAAAAAAAAAAAAGATCAGTATTCCACCCCCCCCCAAAAAAAAGATCAGTATACCATCTTTTAACTGCTGAGACATCTCTTGAGTGCCCAGTGTAAGTATTTTATTTTATTTTTTATTTTTTTGGTCTTTTCAAGACAGGGTCTCCCTTTAGCCCCAGCTGTCCTGGAATTCACTCTGTAGACCAGGCTGGCCTTGAATTCACAAAGATCCGCCTGCCTCTGCCTTCCAAATGCTAGGATTAAAGGCATGTGCCATCATGCCCGGCAAGTGTAAGTGTTTTATAGCCAGAGCAAATCAACATATACTAAGCAATTTCAAGAATTATATAAAGAATATTCTTTGTATCCTTACAAGCCTTACTTTAGCAAACAGAAAAATTATCCAAAATGCTGAATAAAACTGATACTATTACTGAAGCAATAGTTAATTACACTGGGCTCAGTTCAACAACTACACTGGGTAGGTCAACTATTCCAAGGGTGCCAAGCACTACTTTAGGTCCTCGAGACACAATAAGGAGCCACCTACAACACACCTGCCACCATGAAACTTTCATGGTAGTGAAAGACAGGTAATAACAAGGGATGGTCACAGATGATGATGAGTATGAGAGGAAGGAGTGGAGGAATGGAGGGGAGGAATAGGAAAAGCACCCTGTGGGTGAGGGCACCTGAGTGCAGAGTGTGGCGAGAACACAGCCCCAACAGAAGCAGGACTAGAAGAGCCAAGGCTAGAGAGACAGGAGAACTGTAATCTGAGTGAGCACACTAGGAAGCTGTGAAGGAGATGTGTCCCAGAGCACAGCAGGCCGTGGTACGAGAATGAACTCTACCCAAAGAGCACAGGGACACAACCAAAGAGTTGTGAGACCCAATGCACATGTCTGAATGATGACCAGGTTGAAGCAGGAAATCAAGTGAGGAGACACCAGTCTAGGATTCTCAAGAGCCGCAGCTACAGACATGGCAGAAGTCGAAAGCACAGACTATGTTTGGCGATCAGAGTTCTCAATTTGCTGCTAGGCTGGACGGGGCATGAGAGGCCAAGTGAAGAAAGAAAAACCAAGAGTGCCTCAAAGAACAGGCACCTCTTGAGAAGAAGCAAAACTGCAGAACCACTGTGGCCGCGTTAAGTTAGAATGCTCAGGGTCACTGAGGAAGCCACAGGTTCCTGGAGTTTCACAGGACAGCCTCAGTGGTATATAGGGGCACACACAGTCTGTGACTCGGAATCAGTGGAACTGGGCTCAAGTGTGACTTCCTGTTGCTGTTTAGTGTTGGGCAGGTCACTTTTTATCATTTTACAACTTGCACACTGCCTCACTGCCCTGATGAGAGGAAGAAATAAAATGCTTGTGGAAGCACCTGAGGAGCAAGGATTAAGCCTCTCTCCTCCTTGCCAAACAGCTTAAGAAGGTACTGGCTTGATAGTGTCAATAAAAATCACACAGTGTGGGCTGGAGAGATGGCCTAGCGGTTAAGAGCGCCGACTGCTCTTACAGAGGACCCGGGTTCAATCCCCAGCACCCACATGACGGCTGAAAACCGTCTGAAACTCCAATTCCAGGAGAACTCCAGTTCCAGGGGAATCCGACACCCTCTTCTGACCTCCGCGGCATTGCACGACACGGGTGCACAAACCTGCATGCAGACAGTACATTCATACACATACAGAAATAAATAAAATTAAATTAAAAAAAAAATCACACAGTGTGCTCCTCAAATATAATTCCTATCATATAACTATGACCTAAGAACGTTGGTCACTGTAATGTTCCAAATAAAGTGTTAGCATTTATAATAAAAATAAAATGAACATGATCCCAAATGTAAAACTGCTTTTGTCACAGTCTTAAGGGCCAAACATGTCATTAGAACATGTTTCTATTCCTTTTAAGGAATAAAACTAAAGTTTACTATTCATTTTAACATCTTCTTTAGAGTGAGAGTTTAAAAATCTACACCATAGGCTAGGCATGGTGGTGCACATGGGTTCAACGCCCAACATCAACATGGCAGCTAATAACCATCCATAATGCCAATGCCCTCTTCTGGCCTCCACAGACACTGCACCCACATGGTGCATTTGGCAGACAAAACTCTCCCCCCCTGCAACTTTTTTTTAAAGGTTTCCTTTTTGTAATATTTATTTATTTATTTATTTATTTATTTATTTATTTATTTATGTGTATGAATGTACTGTCTGCATGTAGGTTTGTGCACCTGTGTCGTGCAATGCCTCAGAGGTCAGAAGAGGGTGTCGGATTCCCCTGGAACTGGAGTTCTCCCGGAATTGGAGTTACAGATGGTTCTCGGCTGCCATGTGGGTGCTGGGGATCGAACCCGGGTCCTCTGCAAGAGCAGTTGGTGCTCTTAACCACTAGGCCATCTCTCCAGTTCCCCCCCCCTGCAACTTTTATATTAACTTCAGATTTTTAAGACACACCCAAAATTGCCTTTGATGAGTCTGAATTGCTTTTTCTTTTCTTTTCTTTTTTGAGACAAGGTCTCCCTGTAGCTGTAGCCCCAACTGGCCTAGAACTCACTATGTAGACCAGAACGCCCTTGAACTTCCAGAGATCAACCTGTCTCTGCCTCTTGAGTGCTGAGATTAAAGGTGTGAGCAACCACCAAGGGCCTGAATTGCTTTCTTTTTAAAAAGTCTATCAAGACTGGGGGTGTGGCTCGGTAAAGCATGGAGCCTAGCACACATGAGGTCTGAAGTTTGAGTGCCAAGTAAAGTAAAACAATGCTTTGTTTCTTAATAAAAGACCTAACAATTCATACCTACTACAAGCCAAATATGACCACAATTAATTGGGACAGTGTATGTACATGCAAATCAGAGAGCATATTAATTACCTTTTGTTGCCATGGCAACATAAAACACTATGACCAAGGCAACTTATAAAAGGAAGCTTTTGGTTTATGGTTCTAGAAGGATAAGAGTCCCTTGTGGCGGGGAGGCAGTTAGAGCAGAGAGCTGAGTGCTCACATCTCCAAGCCTGAACAGAAAGCAGATATAGAGCTGGAAGTGGGGCAAGGCTACCAACCCTCAAAGCCCACCCCAGTGACAGGCATCTTCCAGTGAGGCCACACCTCCTAAATGTTACAGGACCCTCCCCAGACAGTTCAAATGCTTGAGCCCATTGAGCCACTTCTCATTCAAACCACCACAGAGGACCATGTTGGGTGTCTTCCTCAGTCATTCTCCACCCTGTTTCTTTTTTTTTTTTTTTCTTTTTTTCTTTTTGGTCTTTTTTGAGATAGGGTCTCCCTGTAACTCCGGCTGTCCTGGAACTCCCTATGTAAGCCAGGCTGGCCTTGAACTCCCAGAGATCCGCCTGCCTCTGCCTCCCAAGTGCTAGGATTAAAGGTGTACACTACCACACCCGGCTATCCACTGTGTTTTTTGAGATAGGGTCTCTCACTGCACCTGGAGCTCACCAGTCAGCTAAAATGGTTCATTACTGAGCTCCAGGCTCCAGGGGTTCAGGGGTCCATCTGCTCCCCAATGCAGATATTACAGATGCATGCACTTTACCAGGCAAGCCTCCTTCATAGCCCTGACTGCACCCATTTCTGAACATTCAAGAATGGCTCATATAAGAACCAGACATTCTCAACCATGATCATCTGAACTAAAAATAGACACTAGACAATCTCATTTTTCTTCCTCTGTCCCAAAGGCTACCTAGAAAATATTTGTACCTGCAAAGACACAAGCAACAACCATTGAGCCGTGTGGGCTTTGATGGGATTTCTCCTTTGCCCAGGCAGGCCACAGCTAATACTCAATAGGTTACAAATATTTCCCAATTGCTTTGTAGATTTCCAATTATTTAAAAAAAGTGAAAACTTGCCGGGTGTAGTGGCACACGCCTTTAATCCTAGCACTTGGGAGGCAGAGGCAGGTGGATCTTTGTGAGTTCAAGGCCAGCCCGGTCTACAGAGTGACAGAGTGAGTTCCAGGACAGCTGGGGCTATAGGGAGACCCTGTCTCGAAAAGACCAAAAAAAAAAAAAAAAAAGTGAAAACTTTGATTCTGACTCCCTAACAGTTCTCTGCTTTTAGGTTTTCAAACTTTCAAGTTTTTTAAAATTTAATTTTATGTGTATTGGTATCTTACATGTATGTAAATGTAGGTGCATCTGTGTTGGACACCCTTGGAAGCCAAGAGAGGGAATCGGATCCAGTAGAACTGGAGTTATGGATGGTTGTTAGCTACCATGTGGGTGCTGGGATCCCAAACTGGGTTCTATACAAATGCAACCAGTGCTCCTAACCACTGAGCTATCTCTCCAGCCCCATTTTCAAACTTTAAAGGGCTTCAAGGTGGTGGATACTGCCAAAGTGCACAAAATTGGTAATCTATGCCAACAAGTGTACGTAAGCACTAAGTATACAGGTTAAAGAAATGCAAACTAAATTATATATGGTTTCTAAATTGAGTTACTCATAATTTTCAGGACCCCCAAAATGTTAGATGTCAAGGCGATCTTTCCTAAGAGGAAATTCGAACCAAAGAATGGAAATCTCCAACTTCCACAGTCCATCAAGCCAGATTCTGCCATAGTGCTTTTTCAGATCAAAATGCCCTCCAGGTAAAACAGCAATGCTCTTTGGATCCTGGTTATATTCAAAACAGGACTAGCACTGCTCAAAACAAACCACCTTTCATATACATTTCACTTCTAGCTTTAAGGTAGGGGCCGCATGGTGTTAACACTGCCACTGATAACATTTCTTTTATCAAGAAATAGAGCTCATATGAGTTACTTGTCCATGGGGTTTGGAGACAGCCTTGGAACAGCAATCGTGGGGGCTGGAGAGATGGTCTAGCGGTTGAGAGCACCGACTGCTCTTGCAGAGGACCCGGGTTCGATCCCCAGCACCCACATGGCGGCTGAGAACCGTCTGTAACTCCAGTTCCAGGAAAACTCCAGTTCCAGGAGAATCCGACACCCTCTTCTGACCTCCGGGCATTGCACGACACGGGTGCACAAACCTACATGCAGACAGTACATTCATATACATAAAAAAATAAATAAATAAAATTTAAAAAAAAGAACAGCAATCGTGGTCAAGACGCCTACTTTCTGTACCTCCGTTAAAGTTGAATTAGATGGATTTAAAACCCCCCAGAGTTAACAGGAGAATGACACTTGGCGCTCAGGTGGCCCATAGCAAAACCCAATAATCAAAGCGGTGCTACTACTGCTGCTGCATGCCCCTGCACTGGAAATATAGCTAGAACTCGTCCCAGCTTTGCCGGTCTCCGTCCTTCGGACAACTCAACGCAGGGCATCTGAAGCCAGCGGGGAGGCGGGAGCTGGGGTTTACCTGCAGGCAGGAACTATGCCGGCGTCACCCAGAGCTCAAGGTCGCTCGGCGAAGCTCAGTTCCAGGTGCGCAGACCTCTGCAGACGGCCCGGAGGACGCTGACGTCCCCAGCCTTCAGCTGGCACCCCACGGCTCCTCTAAGGTCACCGCAGCGTGACCACCACGTTTCCAGCCCAGGGGCAAATTCCGCGGCCCCCTCGTGACGTAGCAGCGGTGTGAGCGGGGGGGGGGGGGGGCCCAAGCGCTATTGGTCCCTGCTGTCTAGTGGGCGGAGCAATGCTGAGCGGGAAACCCCCACGTGCCAGTGACTCCCCCCATCCCCATGGCGACCGCAACCCGGTCACCCATTTGGCCGCTGCGGCGGGATTACGTCACTGCCTATGCGCCGGAAGTGCAGCTCTTGCTCCTGACGATGCCGGGGTCAGTTCTGGGCCCGTGGAGTTAGCCGCACCAAGGACCTCGGAGGAGGACGCTGGGGGCCTTGGAGACCATGGCGGTGTTTCACGACGAGGTGGAGATCGAGGACTTCCAGTACGACGAGGACTCGGAGACGTATTTCTATCCCTGCCCGTGCGGGGATAACTTCTCCATCACCAAGGTAACCTCATCCCGCCGGGGTTACCCGGAGCACAAGCACTTGCTCTGAGTGTGTTGCTGCAGCAGTTCAGTCACCCACGTGCTCCTTTCCCCCGTTCCCCCAGTAGCAGCCCGAGCTTTGGGTGGGTCACCCTTAAAGACACTTCCTGGAACTTCTTTGGAGAAGGGGACTGGGATTTTTGCTCCCCAGGGTTTTGGACGTGAACGAGCCAGCCTACTCTCACTGGGTGTTTTCGTTGGGGAAGCTCATCGGGTCCTTGCCCACCCCAAGACTTAAACACGGTGGTGGGAGGATTTTGACCGTGCTGACCACACGTTGTTTGGTTTCGTTGTAGGAAGATTTGGAGAATGGGGAAGACGTGGCAACGTGTCCTAGCTGCTCGCTCATTATAAAAGTGATTTATGACAAAGTAAGGGGGTGCATTTAAAGGGGGGCATAAAAGGTGCTTTCAAGATTTATGACATTAAAGGGGGGATTGAGGTAAATGACAAGGACCTCGTGCATCTTGTCTGGTATGAAAGTTCAAAGCCGGGTGTGGTGGCACATGCTTTTAATCCAAGCAGAGGCAGGTGGATCTCTGAGTTCAAGGCCAGCCTGGTCTACATAGCGAGTTCTGGGATAGCTGGGACTAAAGGGAGACCCTGTCTCAAAAAGACCAAAAAATAAAAGTGTTTCTTAACTGTGTGCTAGGTCAAATGCTCTTTTTAAAAAGCTTTTTTAAATTGTCACTAAGTAGCTGTATACTAAAATTGTTAAGGTTAAGATTATGTACTGGGCGTGGTTGGCCCACGCCTTTAATCCCAGCACTTGGGAGGCAGAGGCAGGGGAATCTCTGTGAGCTCAAGGCCAGCCTAGTCTATAGAGTGAGCTCCAGGCCAGCTGGGACTAAAGGGAGACCCTGTCTCAAAAATAAGAAATAAAAAGTTTATGTAGGTCATTGTAATTTTGGAAAGGGTTTGACCCTAGCAGAGTGACAATGACAAGAGTAGTCCAGGATGAAATGAGCAGGGGCAGCTCACAGGGAGGTAAAGGGACCTTTAAGGACTTTGGCTTTTGCCGTAAATGATCTAGAGAACAACTGGAGGATTTTTTTTTTAAAATAAGATTGGAATGTTCCCACATAAGTTTTGAAGGAATGACTCTGGCTGCTGTGTTCAGAGTAGACTGAGAACAAGGAGAAAGAAAGGAAGCCAAGTGGGCAGCTCACTAGTCAGAACAGTCTGGACTAGGCTGCAGCAGTGGAGGCAGTGGTTGATTCTAGAAACACTTTGTAGCATAAGGATTTCCTCGCTTACTGGATATAGAGCTTGAGAAGAACCAGGGCTCATGTCAGCATTTTCAGCTTTAGTAACTGGAAGGGTGAAGTTAATCATCAAGTGAGGGAGGTAACTGTAGACGTACAGATGGGGATTGGATGTGCTAAGGTAAGTTTGAGAGGTGTGTCTGTCATCTGTGCAGAATGGTCGAGAAGGCAATTGGGATATGCATGTCTGTACTTGGGAAAAGCAGTCAGCTGGCAATATCAATTTGGGAATTTGTGGTGGGTAGCTTTAGCAGATAGCCAGAAGATTGGGTGACAGGTTCCCACACCTTCAAATGTACATAGAGGTGGACAACATAAAGGTGACAGCAGAATGTTCATTGAGGTTCTCCAGTATTAAAAGGTTAGGAAGGAAGTGAGGAATCTGCCAAGCTTACTGAAGGGGGTGGCCTCCATGGGAAGAGTAAAGTCCCCAGTGGGAGCCAGCTGAGGAAAGGTGGAGGGAGTGGTGATCCTTGTCAGGTGCCAGAATTCACTTGTGGTAAGAATGAGACCGTTTCAGTGGAGAGCCAGGGATGGCCTGATGAGATGAATGCCCACTGGTTGGAGAGACTGGGAGAGCAGGAGGCAGCAAGTATGGGCGTTTCCTTCATGGAGTTTGCTGGGAAAGGGAGGTGACAGTAATTGCTAGGGACAGAGTATTTATTTATTTTTTTTTTAATTTTTATTTATTTTTGTATGTGTATGAGTGTACTGTCTGCGTGCAGGTTTGTGCACCCATGTCGTGCAATGCCGCGGAGGTCAGAAGAGGGTTTCGGATTCCCCTGGAACTGGAGTTCTCCCGAACCGGAGTTTCAGACGGTTCTCGGCCGCCATGTGGGTGCTGGGGATCGAACCCGGGTCCTCTGTAAGAGCGGTCAGCGCTCTTAACCGCTAGGCCATCTCTCCAGCCCCGGGACAGAGTATTTAAAGAGGATTAAAGGTCATAAACACTCTGAATGTTAGATTTAACCAGGGTTGTGGTTTTGCTGGGTAAATAGGAGTGAGAAGAGTGGTTATGATCATTGACCTTGGATTTTGAACCAGATAAAGAGAGTGAAGAGAGTGAGGATGTGGAAGAGGTGAGGACAGCAGTGGGGGTCTAGAGGTTGATTGTGTAGTCCAGGGTGACAGCAAAGAGGGGCAACAATGCCAAGGTCTTGAGACAAGATTCAGAGTTGCTGTATTTTGGAGATGGTGACAAACAGGAGCAGCTAGCCCCACATACAAGTCCAGTGGTGCTGGGGCTGTCAGAACACGGCCATCGATCACTACGGCCATCGATCACTACGGCCATCGATCACTACGGCCGATCACTACCAGCAGCTTTAGAGAAACAGTCTTGTAAGATATGACTTCATCTCAGCTTGGTGCTGTTGACATTTTAGACCCAATAATTGCTGTCCAGGGTTGGCCTGTGTGCTTTAGGGTGTTTAGCAGTGTCCTTGACCTCTACGTGTTAGATACTAGTACTAACCCAGTTATATCAACTGGGGACAGAGGAACATTTTAAATAGATCAAGAGCAGGAAGCATTGTGCTGATGGGTCACAAATTCACAGAGCATGGTAGAAGGATCCAGATTTGAGCAGGAGAGAGCAACAGGAGCAGACTAGGGGCTTATCCCTTGGGAAACAGACTATAGGAGATGAGGGGTAACTGGGAGAGTTCTTGTGATAGCTAACATAAATCAGGAGACTGAACCTCATTTGTAAAGTAATTAACATTGCAAATATGTGTTGGGGAAAACAATGACCTATTCTTTTTAGTACTTAAAGAGGATGCATATTTGAGTGACCAAATATTGAACAATGTGGAAACTTAAAAGATGCGACGTGCCATTGTGTCTTTCTGGGAAGTGGTGCTGTCTAACAAAGATGGGCATGTTTATAGAACAAGACATTATTTTACTAAATAATGAATCCAGGACTAAACTCCAACATACTTTTAAGATTCTGATTCTAGTGCTGACATTGGCTCTTTCAACAAAAATAAAAATACAGCAATGGAAAAACAACAGCTGAAGCAATTCTGTAACAAAGTCAAAGTAATAATATGAATGCATTTGTGACACTGAAACCCAGAGGCTAATGACATTGCTCCTTCTGTCTTAGGATCAGTTCATGTGTGGAGAAACAGTCCCAGCACCTTCAGCTAACAAAGAATTAGTCAAGTGCTAAAGAAGCCTTCAGGAACCCGAGCCTTGAGCAGCCAGGGATGAACCCGGGAGGATGTCCACAAGCAGAGCTCCCAGCTTCTCCCCAAGGCAGCTGTTTGATGGCTTGGATTCCGTTTGTGTGGATCTTTTCATCAACTAGTGAGCTCATCTTCCTAGAGAAATGAGCCTGCCACATGTCAGACCTGGATTTCAGACCTTGAACTTGGAAGGGTTCCTAATTATCCATCTGAATTTACAGGAAGAGCCTTTTAAACCACTGGCTGTTCTTCATCTTGGTTGTATATCACATGGGTGTCTTAAAACTAATTCAGTATCCGAAAACATGATCCTCTACCTCGGTCTTGAGAGTTCTTTCTTTTAAAAGATTGTGTTTTGGGCTTGGTTATTAAGATGATTGAAGTGAACCCTTTTTCTCAAGTGAGCCTTCTGCTTTCTTCTGAACCCAAGGACATCTGTGGTGTGGTCAGTGCTGCATTTCGGGTTCCCTCCCAGCCAGTGCCTTCAGCCTTGCCACTATTGAGTGCTCTTGTTCTAAGTCATTCTGTTACACTTCATGCACAGAGTCAGTCATGGTATTTGACTGTGAAACCACCACGTCTCTGTACTGGCCAGTTAGTGGATAAGGAAGGAAAGTCTGAACTGAAATAGTCAAACACAGTCCCTTATGTCAGAACAATATAAAAACAGCAAAAGGAAGTGAATTTAGCCACGGTGAGAGATTGAAATTCATCACCATGGTGTAAATGAAAATGTGAGGATTATTTTGCCATATCAGAACAGATATCTGTATCTGGGTCTTTGTTTATTTCTTGAAATGACTAAGGAAATTGCATTTCAGGCAAGAGTTAGGACAAGTCTTCCTGGCCACTGGCAGAGGTTGCAGCATGCCCCAGCCTTGTGTCACTAGTCTTAGTAGGTGAAGCATCTACCACAGAGAATGAGTTTGAAAGCTGGAGGCTGGCTCTGTAAACAGACATGCCCACCAGGTGTTTCTAAGCCTTTGTGATGGGCAGAGGAAGAACTGTATGGAGCTAGTTAGTCTATGTGGTCCTCCTTCGCTGAAGGGCAGGCCATGAGATGCACTTGAGTGGGAATATGGAGATCCCCTTTATAAACACAACTTTTTCTGTGTATGTATCTAGTCTGAATATGCACAGGTGTCTGGCAGACTGAGGTTTGGCTCTTTCAGTTAGAAAATAGCCAATAAATGTACTGTGCCTGCTCATGGAAGTTTAAGTTAAAACATGTAAGTAGACTTTTTTTTTTTAAACCAGTGAACAACTTATGGTTCTGTGCAACCATTAGGCTGAGAAATAGCAACTTAAAGATTGCCAGACGTATGGTACATTATATGGCACTTTTTCCCCCTTTGGTGGGGACTGGAGAGGTCATGGGTACTAGAGATTGAACCTGGGGCAAGTGCTTCACAACTGTACTGTATCACCAGCCCAGAATGTTTTGGACATGATAAATCTCATTGCTGTTCAATGCCCTAAAAATAATCTACACATTGGCCGGTGCACGCCTTTAATCCTAGCACTTGGGAGGTAGAGGCAGGCAGATCTTTGTGAGTTCAAGGCCAGCCTGGTCTACAGAGCGAGTTCCAGGACAGCTAGGGCTACAGGGAGACCCTGTCTCAAAAAGACCAAAAAAAAAAAAAAATCCACACTGCATTGCAAAGCAAAGGGGCTACTCAGATGATCAGAGCAGGGTGTATCTGATGGGGTTGAACTGCAAAGAGAAATGAACGGTATTGTGTGCGTGTTGATGGTGTTAGAGAACACATCAACACTGCTGCTGTTGCTGCACTTCATACACCTTGGATGTGGGTCTGTGAGCACAAAGGAACAGGAAGAAAAGTTCTGTGTGTATCTGAACCTTACATAGTCCAGACACTTCCAGAGCACCTCTGACAACTGACTAGTGACCCAGGCTCTGTCTCTGGTGAGTTTATAATCTTTGACAAGGATTCCTCCTCTGCATAGCTAGGAGACTGGGTCAGGTGACCAGCTGTTAGTCAGTTCTCATTTCAGGCAGGGTAGCCTGCCAGAACTGAAATGTTTTTATACCCAAAATTAAATCATGATTCACGCCAAATGGAAACTTTTTAAGTCACTTGTTTAAATAGGATTCTGAGTTCATGTATGCATTTAGACACTTTTCTTGGATAACATTTTTTAGAGCTGTGTTAATTTATTAGGATGAATTTGCATTGCCAAGCTAAGTAAAATGAGATCATTCAAATTCATTTGTTGTCTTGTAGCTCTTATTTCTCTACCAAAATTTACCTTAAAAGATTTCAATGTCATGATTTTAATGTAAGGTAGAACACTTCACTTTAGACTGCTGTATAGATTTCTAGTATGGACATTTCAGTGGTTAAGGTCTGGGCCAACTGTTTCCAGGTTCCTGGCCTCTTACTCAGGTAACTAAAATAAAAGCTCACCCAGATTACAAAAGGAGCAAGGAAACTATTTTAAAAGAATCGATAGTACAGATAGTACAGAAAGGAATACACTGTCAAGACTGACAGCAGGCCACAGGAGTCAAGGTCCTCCAGGGCCCAGGTGATTGTTTGGGGTTTCTTATAGGGGCTAAAAGAAGGAGTTTAGCTAGTAGGATGTAGTTTAAGTGGTTCTCTTGGTTGACAGATTAAAGTATATAACCATATTTCTCTCCTGAGCATGTCCCCCAAATGCATCTGATTTTAGTGGTATGCTCCCCCAAGCATACAGAGTCATAAGATGGTAAATAGTGATTGTCCCTAAAAAGTTCATTTAGGGGATGTAGTTTGCATGCACCCAAAACTAGTTCAGACCAGATTGGCCTCCCTACTTTTATACCTGGATGTTTAGAATATGATTTAATAGAATCTGTGTAAGTTTGGTAATTGTTAATGGGAGGAGAAACTAACTCCGTTGTCTGGAGTGGGGTGTGCATGCAGCTTGATACAGGTGGGGTCCTAGGTTGCTATCTGGTTACCAGGTGCATTTTTCAAAGAGGAGTGTGTGTGATTAATACATTTAGTTTAACAGTTCAGGCTGTCAACGAGGAGTATGCTTGGCCCAAACTTAAGTCCTAAGTTGTTAAATTATTCCCTATGCGTTGTAGACAGTGTTCCCTGCTTCCCAGGCAGTAATGTTCCTAACTAGCAAAGAAATTAGGGTTTTTTTTCTCCCACCGTTTGATAACATGGATTTGGACTGCATTTTTATTGTTAGTTGGGAAAAAATATCTTTGAGTCCAGTGTCAGAAGCAAAGGGTTGGTATTGTTAAGTTTATTACTGGGGGAAAAGGGTGATACTCGAGGCCGATGAGCAAGCTTTGGCTAGGTGTGAAAACCCAGCTATGGTAAGAATGGACAAGTGTCAGTATGGCACTGAAGGGTGAGGACAAAGCGGCCTTGTGAGAGTGATTGAAGAAGCTAGCGACAGGCAACTCAGTGGGAACTCAATGCTGTTTTGAGCATTGGCAGCCATCTTTATGATAGACAAAAATGCAGCTCTCACCTTGCTTTCGCTACTGAGTATGGGATGGGACTCAGCATCCTGAATTTTAACAAAACCTCCAGCTCATTCTAATCCCCACAGTTTGAGAAGCAACTTTTCCAGAAATTATGGTAGCATGTGTAATCACCTGGGATGCTCTAAGAACTGCCATCTCAGTCTGATTAAAGCTGGGTGCTGTTTGGACATCCAGTTTGTTTAAAGTGTCCCTGGAGATAGTGATGTACAGCCAAGCCTGAGAACCACTGGGCTAGTGTGGTGGTTTGAATGAGAGTGTCCCCCCATAGGCTTTAAGTATTCATTTTGTCTCCAGTTGGTGGCACTGTTCTTGGAGGTCTTAGAAGGTGTAGCCATGCTAGAGGAAGTACATTCATTATTGGGGGCAGGCTTAGTGAGTTTAACAAGCCTTTTGGTCTCCAGTCTTTCTCTGCTTCCTGTGCTCATTGCGAGCTGTGACCCTCGGCTTGCTGCTCCAGCCCCGGCTGCCATGCCTCCCACCACAATGGACTCTAATTCCCTGGAACTGTCAATCGTAAGCTCAAATAAACTCTTCCTTTTATAAGTTCCCTTGCTCATGGTGGTTTTATCACAGCAACAGAAAAGTGACTAATACAGCTAGAAAAGCACATAGTTTATCTCTAGGTAAACAGGACATAATTTATCTCTAGGTAAACAGGATCCAACTGTTTTGTTTTTTAATGGTCACACGTGGAACAAGGCTTGAGGGCTCAGTTGGCTGCAGAGTCTAGGCCTGCAGTGGGTCTTTACAAAGAGCAACCTGGGAGTGGCCAGGCTGGGCTGATATACACTGAGGGAGGGCCCCAGGCTGGGTGGCCTCTGCCCTCATCCCTTATTTAAACATCCTTAGACAATCCGCAGCTTCTGCAGGTGTAAGTGATTAGAATTCCTTTAACTGATCCAAGAATGCGATCCAAGGATGCCAGCCACTCTACTTCCCAGGAAGCCAATACATCATGATTTCATTATCTGACTCTCGGACCATTCTGTGAATTAGTCCTTGTTAAGAGTTTAAAACAAAGGACATATTAAAAGAAATAACTTTCAAAAATACCATCACCTAGCTCCCCAAAGTCCTCAGAATGGGGACACAAGGTTGGGTAGTACACATAACTCGTGGGGACATTTTCAGAGGAAGCCCAGAACTCGGAAGAATCTAGATTTTAGTAGAGTTTTGAATGAATGTTGGTCAAATTCTAGGGAAGCAAGTTAGCATTTAAAAAAATATTAGGGGCTAGAAAGATTGCCCAGTTGTCGGGAACACTGGTTGCTCTTGCAGAGAGCCCAGGCTCAGTTCTCACCACCCAGATGGGCGCCAACAACCATCTGTAACTCTAGTTCCAGGGGACCTGCCCTCCACAGGCGTTGTATGACATGTGTGCACTGAGTTAAAAAATGTTTTTATAGCCGAGCGTGGTGGTGCACGCCTTTAGTCCTAGCACTTGGGAGGCAGAGGCAGACGGATCTCTGTGAGTTCAAGGCCAGCCTTCTGATGCAGGTGAGCAAGTTGAAGCTTGCTGGGAAGTGGGAAGGGAGGCCACCAGCTGCTGGGGTGGCAGCCACGCAGGCCTGAGAGCCCGTACTGCTTCTGTGAGCTCACAGCCAGGCTTCGGGAGTTTGGGGCTCCTGCTGTTACTAGAGCCCCCACTCTAGGAAAATCCCTAGTCAGCACCCCTGCATGTCCCTACCATCTCGACTGCAGTGCATTTCAGAGTGCAGGCTACTGCCTCCTTGCTGCCTCTCCAAACCTTGGTCCATCCGTAGGTAAATGTATTCGGAGACCATAGAGAAAGAATCCTGGGAAAATCCCAGTTCAGCCAAGTACAAATGACAGATATTTGAAAAACCAAGTCAACTCCAGTGTTTTTGGTAGAGGCCCAACTAACAGAGAGAGAGAGAGAGAGAGAGAGAGAGAGAGAGAGAGAGAGAATAATCAGCTTTAACAAGATAGTGGACTTCTGCTCTGAACCCTGCGCCAAAACTTATCCAGCCATAGACATGTAATTTTGTAAGTCTGCCAGCTTTTCTGAAGTATAACCTTTTCTTTTCTTTCTCTTCTCAGCATGTGCTTTTTTTTTTTTTTTTTTTTTTCTTTTTTTTTTTTTTTGAGGCAGGGTCTCCCTGTAGCCCCAGCTGTCCTGGAACTCACTCTGTAGACCAGGCTGGCCTTGAACTCACAGAGATCCACCTTCCTCTGCCTCCCAAGTGCTAGGATTAAAGGCGTGCACCACCACACCTGGCTCAGCATGTGCTTTGAAAAAAAAAGGGGGGGGGCTGGAGAGATGGCCTAGCGGTTAAGAGCGCCGACTGCTCTTACAGAGGACCCAGGTTCGATCCCCAGCACCCACATGGTGGCCAAGAACCGTCTGAAACTCCAATTCCAGGAGAACTCCAGCTCCAGGGGAATCTGAGACCATCTTCTGACCTCCGCGGCATTGCACGACATGGGTGCACAAACTTGCATGCAGACAGTACATTCATACACATATAGAAATAAATAAAATTAATAATAAAAAAAAAGCATTTGGGGCTTTTTTTACTCTTTCTCTAAAGCTCCCCCTGCCCTCGAGGCTGTTAATCTACCCCCATGCCCACTTAAATGGGCATGGGGGGATGGTCTTTTCTTCTCCCCCCTTTCCTTCTTCTCCCTCTCCTCTTCCTGTTCCTCCTCTCTCTCCCTCCCCCTTCTCCCTTTCCCCCCCTTCTCCTCAGGGCAGTTCCAGAGATTTACAGCTTGCTTGCCCTGAGTGTTTTTCTTTCTTTTAGCCCTAATAAAATTGTCCTAATGCCTTTTTTTTTTTTTTTTTTTTTTTTTTTGAGACAAGGTCTCCCTTTAGTCCTGGCTGGCCTGGAACTCACTATGTAGACCAGGCTGGCCTTGAGCTCACAAAGATCTGCCTGCCTCTGCTCGATTGTATTCTTAAGTTATTTTATTAATGAGCTCAAGAGCCCTAAGAAGCAACCCAGGTTCCCTGTGTCACATACACATAAACCTGGCAGTTTTGTGCTAACACCCGCTCCTTGAGAGAGGACAACTGCTGGGGATCCAGCCTGGCTGCTGCTGCAGAATACAAGAGCACAGGTGGGCACAGTGAGCTGTGTCCAAGGAAGGCAGCCTCCAGGGTTATACTTGGCAGGTGCCAGGTGCATGATGGGGGAAGGTCTGCCTGAATAGTCTTGAGTCTCCTGCCAGCCAAGGGGTCACACAAGTGGGACAGAGCAACTGGAAACATTTTGAGTCCAGGAGGGTGGAAGCAAGGAACTGAAGCAATCCCTGTCTGAGACCTGACTGTGCTAGAAGAACTCAATCACTGAGCAAAGATTTGGTCACAAGATTTCATTCTTAGAAAGGGAAGGTGCTGGGAAGTAGGGTCAGAGGCTGTGCCTTCGCCACACTGCAGTTGAAAATGGAGGAGACGATGAAGCAAGCCCTTAATAACTGCCACATGTGTGTCAGGCTTTGTACATCAGGTCAACACAGGTCACGCAGATGGCAGTGGGATCCAGTCCATACTCGCAAATGGCAGCAAGGATTCGGAATTAATACATCCGACAGTCAGCTCCAAGCCACCAGCTTGGATGAGGACAGAGACAAACCAGAACGGAAAAGGGAGTTGGAGCCACTTAATTAAATGAGATAATGCACAGAGAGCAGTTAGCACATAATTAGGACTCCAGGAAACAGTTTAATCTTACATGTGTCTTGCTCCCTCAGAAATGACTTGAGTCTGTTGTCCAGGGAATTTGTGTGAACTTACAGGTTAAAATAAGAGACTCCGCCCTAATGTGTCAATTTGCAATCAAGAGAAGCAGATTCAAGTGTGACAGAGAATGAAGGATTTGCTGTATGAATTAAACTTGAATGTGGTCGTGGGAGCCATTCCATTGGCTGAAACAAGTCATGTGGCCAAGCCCAAAGTCCAGGACAAGAAATGCAATTTTCTTATGGAAGTGGTAGAAGGAAGAGGTAAATTTGAAAAGTAATCTACCAGTCATTAAGTGGCAAATTGGGCATTTCAGCCCAATATTTTTAGCTTCAGATCCCAATATTTTTAGCTTCAAATCCCATTACTCTGGCAGTTTGAATAATTGCACAATTTTACAAGTAATAAAACATTGAAACAAACTAGTCACTCTTGTTTTGCTGGTCAGACATGGGACAAGAGTCCCACAGGATTAATTTTTGCTTCATTTTGGCTTTGAAATGAGTGAAATTTTAGTTATTGATTTCATATTTTAAGGTAGGCACCAGGCTGGGGAGATGGTTCAGTGGTGAGAACTGCTTCTAGTTTGTCTTCAATCACTGTGTCAAAACACTCTCACCAATACCGACTTGGGGAGGAGAGGGTTTATTCATCTTGCGTCTCCCAGGTCACAGCTCATCACTTGGGGACGGAACCCGGAAGCAGGCACTGAAGCACAGGCCAAGGAGGAACACTGCTTACTGGCTTGTTCCCCTCACCCATGCTCAGCCTGCTTTCTTATACAATAGTGAATAAATAACCTGCCCAGGGGTGGCACTGCCCACAGTGGGATGGGCCTTTCCACACCACTCAATAATCAAGAAAATACTCCCACAGACATGGCCACAGGCCAGTCCAATGGAGACAGTTTCCCAATTGAGGCTTCCTCAACCCAGGTGTTTTAAGTTGACACTAAAGCTATCCAGCACAGAGCTCTTGCTGTGCAAGCGTGAGGACCTGAGTTCAAATCCTCAACACCTACATAAAAAAAGCTGGGCATGCACAGTAAGACCTTGTCATCCTTTACAGAAAAAAAAACATAATTCATAGATTAGCATACCATCCAAACATCTGTGTCTATACCAAAGTAACCTACCATAATAATTAGTACTGTTTAAATACCTATATATCTAATTGCTTGTGCTTCATTAGTAGGATTGAAAGGTTATTCCTGGATGAACTGTCAACCCATGAAAGGAAACAGCCAGAACTGATCAGAGTCCAAAACGACATCTCCAGAGAAAGTAGACTGTATTGCTTCTCGTCCACCTGTGCCCCTTTTCTAAGCCTAGGGGACAATCTGTGGAAGAGGGGGCATGGTAGAATGTAAGGGCTGTGATTGGGGTGAATGGTGAAACTACAGCAGTATAGACTGAACACTTGTTTGATCAACTTGATTGAACATACAAGCCACCCCAGCTGGATGGTGGGAGCCTTGGGCTGTGTGGGTTTGGGCACAACTGCTTGCAAATTGGTTTTACGTGAAGGATGCTTGTACTCATAACTTATTACTTATTGTTAAAAAAATGAAATTAAAAAAAAAAGCTGGGCATGGCCGTGCATGCCTGTAACTCCAGCAAGGGGGGGGGGGCAAAGATGGGCCAGTCAGTCAGGTGAACCAAAACATCAAGCTTCAAGTTCAGTGAGAGACCCTGTCTCAAGGGAAAATAGCAGAAAGCAGTGGAGGAGGATGCTGGATGTCTTCCTACTTGGAAATATCTTATTAACTCTAATTATACTGAGAATGGGGGCCATAAGCTTGCATGTTGTTAGAAGTGAGACAGAATGCCCAGAGGGACCTTGGCTACTCAAATACTGTGTCTGCTTCCCAATTGTTGGAACATTGGGATGATTCATTTCGTGTTTTTTGTTTGCTTGTTTGTGTGTGTGTATGTCTGTGTGTCTGTGTGTGTCTGTGTGTTGTTTTGTTTTTGCAGCTAATTCCCTGGCACATATCAGTGGTGCCCAACAATTTGCTATCCAGACACTTTCGAATCAGGATCAGCTCTCAGTTCAAGACCGAGGTGACAGATATGGCCATATGAGAATCCTGAATTTTCGACCTTGGACAAAGTCAACTATGCAGAGCTTAGATCTGCCCAGCAGCGTGGCCTGCTGGTTGGTCCATCTGTCTTGGTTAAGGATCCTCCACACCATGCTGAGTTACAAGCAAAAAAATATTGAAGCCAGACATGAAGGAGAACCTACTGCTTGATAAAGTATTAAACTTTGTTAATAGTTACCTCCAAAAGAATAAACGGTGTCCATTCAATCAAGCAATATGCTCCAAGCATTTTGTTGTTGTTTATGAGAGCTAAGCCTAATATCTACTCAGTATAGACACATTTGACTTGTTTTCTTTTTTGAGACCTGGTCCCACTGTATTACAGTCCTGGCTGACCTGGAACTCACTTTAGAATTGACCCTGACCTCGAACTCACAGAGATTCGCCACCTCTGCCTCCTCAGCTCTGGCATTAAAGGCAGGCATCACCATGCTCAGCTTTTTCTTTTACTTTTTTGAGACATGGCCTCACTACTTTAAAAAATGTTAGTTAAGGGGGCTGGAGAGATGGCTCATCGAATAGAAGCACTAGCTGCTCTTGCAGAGAACTGGGGTTTGATTCCCAGCTCCCACATGACGGTTAACAACTGTCTGTAACTTTCTTTCTTTCTTTCTTTCTTTCTTTCTTTCTTTCTTTCTTTCTTTCTTTCTTTCTTTCTTCCTTCCTTCCTTCCTTTCTTTCTTCCTTTTTTTTTTTGGGGGGGGTGTTTTTGAGACAGGATCTCCCTTTAGTCCCAGCTGGCCTGGAGTTCACTCTGTAGACCAGGCTGACTTAGAACTCATACAGATCCACCTGCCTCTACCTCCCGAGTGCTGGGATTAAAGGCATGTGCCACCATGCCCAGCTGTTTGTAACTTTCTATTTTATGTGTATGAGTGTATTGCCTGCATGTATGTAAATGCACCCATGTCATGCAGTGCCCAATGTGGTCAGAAGAGGGCAGAGGATCCCCTGGAACTGGAGTTACTGACAGTTGTTAGCCGCATCTGGGTGCTGGGAACCCAACCCAGGTCCTCTGTAAGAGCAGCCAGTGCTCTTAACTTCAGAGCTGTCTCTCCAGCCCCCTAATTACTTCTTTTTAATGGAGAGGGATTTATTTATTTATTTATTTATTTATTTATTTATTTATTTATTTATTGGTGTTTTCGAGACAGGGTCTCCCTGTAGCCCCAGCTGTCCTGGAACTCACTCTGTAGACCAGGCTGGCCTCGAACTCACAAAGATCCACCTGCCTCTGCCTCCCAAGTGCTAGGATTGANTAGTCCCAGCTGGCCTGGAGTTCACTCTGTAGACCAGGCTGGCCTCGAACTCACAAAGATCCACCTGCCTCTGCCTCCCAAGTGCTAGGATTGAAGGCATGCACCACCATGCCCAGCTGAGAGGGTTTTTTAAAAATAGAATTATATGACACAAAATCTTTAAGAGCAAAGCAGAAATTATTTTTTTTGCTAATAAGTGACCCAGAGGTGTGTGTCAGTGGTTAATGGACAGCCAGGCACCCAGCTTACTCATCAGCAATCTTAAGGTATTACTGTGGGGCTGGGAAGAGGCAGAAGGAAGGCCTGACCTTGACCAGATGGTTCCGGTTTTCCTCACTTGTCCACATGCTCTACCCCATCTGTGACAAAATAGCCCAGATACACTGGTCACCTCTCGTAGCCGTGGTTTCTCTACTATAAAACGGGAACAAGGGTGCTGAATTTTGTGTGTGTGTGTGTGTGTGTGTGTGTGTGTGTAAGAATCTTTATTTTGATAAGTGCAGTATAAAATTCTTGACCTGGAAAGTTAAAAAAAAAAAAAAGTCTCCGAGGCCATTGTAAATGACATAACACAGGATGCAGCCACTTAGTTGCCAGCAACAGGATGGCAGCCGCCTTGTCACCCGGAAGAATTTGCATTTTACGTCATCAGGGTTTGGCGGAGGCCAACTTAGCACCAAGAGGTCATCAGGCACCTCAGAGAAAGATGTCTAGGACCACAGTGGGGCAGGCACCAGGGCACTGCCAACGGCCACTGCGACAGTACAGAACAAGCACCAGAGTGGCACCTGCAGTGAACAGAGGGGGTGGTTAGGGTGATAGAAGCACAGATTCCCAGTGCCAGTGAGGCCAAGAACACTGAGCAGTGGAGAAGCTGGAGAGTCTGAGCACCACTGAGGCCCATGCTCACTCCAAAGCCAGCTCAGGAGATGCCATCGAGTAGCATCGAGACAGCCAGCTCCAGCAAAGTTGGGGTTGAAACTCCTGGAGGTCAGTGCTAAGAGGAGCCGGCAGCAGCCGTGGCCCGCTAAGAAGAGCTAAGAGAGACACTGGTTGCCAGAGAAAAGCACTGCTGAACCAAAAGTTGAGGAAGATGATGCTGAGGGAGGTGATGCTGAGGGAGGGTGCCCCCTGCTGGAAGAACACAGCCTGGGTAGAGAGGCCCTGGTAGCTGTGGCTGTTAGGAGAACAGGAGCAAACTGCGGGAGACGGAGTGAGCACTCTCCGGTGGAGGAGTTTGGGCAGAGGAGCTATACAATGCCTGAGACCCTGGCAGGACCCCACTGAAGCCAAGCTTCACCCTTGAGGACAAAAGGAGCACTGCAGGAAGAGGGGGGATTGAGGATGAATGTTAACCTGGAGAACTGTGGGACCGTGTAAGTCATCCTAGCACCTGCCTTGTGACGGTGACTGGCCACCTGCAATGGGGACTAGGGTGACAGGGCTAGCAGCCCTCAGAACTGGGGCAGCTGCAGCTGCAGCAGGGCCTCAGGTCATTTCACACCCAAGGAGACTAAGCAGAGGTTAAGGAAAGTCCGCAAAGAGAAGATGGTGTAGGAAGGTGACTTGGTGCCTCTTGGAGATGAGTCTCGGGAAGGGGACTTTGGGCAAAGGTCAGTACTAGCTACCCAGAGTGGAGAGGCTGCCCCACAGAAGAGAAGGACCCTATATCTTCAGCCCTTATCCTTACTGGATGACACTGGCGTGGAGAAATAGGCGTCCCCGAGGATGAGAACAGTGGAGCTCTAGGCTCCTAGAGAGGGGGCGTTGGTCCTGGCAGCTGCGGCAGCTCGAGAAAGAGGGTGGAGATTGTGAAGCTGGGTGGGAGAGGATTATTTTTTTTTTAATTTTTTTTTATTATTTATTTATTTTTGTATGTGTATGAATGTACTGTCTGCATGCAGGTCTGTGCACCCGTGTCGTGCAATGCCGCGGAGGTCAGAAGAGGGTCTCGGATTCCCCTGGAACTGGAGTTCTCCTGGAATTGGAGTTACAGACGGTTCTTAGCCGCCATGTGGGTGCTGGGGATCGAACCCGGGTCCTCTGCAAGAGCGTCGGTGCTCTTAACCGCTAGGCTATCTCTCCAGCCCCGGGAGAGGATTATTTTTAAGGCCCCTCTCTGTCCTATTCTAATGTGACTTGGAGTAGGCCGTTGCTAACCTGTTCTGTTCTTGGGTGAAGTCCTGGTTTGTCTGAAGAGGAAGCCTAGGGAGGGAAAAGTCAAGTGGGTGCAATGTTGACCAGGGCCTGCAGGGGGAGCCAAAGCTCCACTGGACTCATGTTGTCAGCCCAGGCCCAGACCAGCTTGCTTCAGAGCTTGCACAGCCAAAAAAATCTCTGGGCCCATGTGTTACCCAAGGAGTGGCCTAGTTAATGTGAACGTCTGGGGCAGCTGATATCGGCTGTGCCTTCGTCCTGAGGTCTGAGGCAAACCCAGTGCACCTAGCAGGGCTTCTGTGCCATGATGGCTGTCTCGTTTAAACATTTCCACCTCCACAGACAGTTGTAATAGGCAGCTCTTTGAGAATGGGTGGCGGTGCTCACATACTAAGAAACTGGACAGCCTCTCCCTGCTCGTTATGGTGCCTTTCTTTGCTTCTTCCGGCAAGCAGCATTCCCCTGTGGATTCTGCTGTGAGTGAGTTCCCCAGTGAGAACTGATGCTGTGTAGAATAAGCAGCGGCCTGCCTCAGTTCCCGAGTGAGTTCCTGCCCCGACTTCCCTCAGTAATGGATGCCAAAGAAATCCTTTTCTCCCTAAGTTGTTGTTTGGTCAGTGCGTTATTGTATCAACAGAAAGGGAACTAGAACATACCCCCAAACCCCCAAACATGTTCCAGTCAGCATCCTTTGACATGTTAGAGCTTCATTACAGGACACTGAGGGCTGCTTTGCGCATGTGTATGCTTTAGGCTAAAATTCCCATTTCCCATTGCATTCTGTCTTATAGCTTGTTCATCTTCTGCCCACATTCTATGCTCCATATTGTTTATAATTATAAAATATGAGAAAATAAATGTTGAAAAATGAGATTGGCCCATACAAACTAAGTATTTGACGATAGACTTTATCGTTTTGTGTCATTCCATAAGTAGTATGTTGCTATTCTGACAAAGCACAAAATGCAGGCAAATGGAAGAAAATAGAACAAAGCCTGTAGAACACAGCTTCCTGGCATGCCAGCCGTTGTCTGCCTGTCAGTTGATGTGTACTTTCTCCAATGCTTTCTCTCCCTTGTCTTTCTCTTGGCACACACATACATGTACACATACTTGTGTGTTCACATACACCAAGGCATGCATACCTTTTTCCTACAAAAATAAATTTTTGGCTAGGTGTGATGCGCTTAATCCCAGCACTGGGGTGGTAGAGGCAGGCAAATCTCTGACTGCAAAGCCAGTGTGGTCTATATAGTGAGTTTCAGGCCAGCCAGGACTTCATAGTGAGACCCTGTCAAAAGGGGGAAAAAAGTGAAATTCTGAACATACTTAAAAATTTTAGTGTGTTGTCTGCATATATGTAAGTGCACCCATGTCCTGCAATGCCCAAGGAGGACATAAGAGGGCATCTGATCTCCTGGAAGTGGAGTTACAGATGTTGGCTAGCTGCCATGTGGGTGCTGGGATTCGAACCTGGGCCTTTTGCAAGATCAGCCAGTGCTCTTAACTGCTGAGCCATGTCTCCAATCCCTGAACATGTATTTTAAATTATTCTATTTATTGTTATTGTTTTTGTGTGAGTGCGCATGGCCGGACATGTGCCAAGACAGATGTGCAGAGGTCAGAGGGGACTCGTGGTGGGTCAGAAGCCTGTTCTCTCCCACCATCTGAGTTTTCGGGGACTAGCTCAGATCATCGGGTGGGAGCAAACACCCGTACCCGCTGAGCCAGCTTGCTGGCCATCTGCTTGTTTATCTTTAACTTACCATCATTTATATAAATAAAATTCTTGGACTTCTTCCAAACCTTCCCTTGTTGTTATAAATTAGATTATTCTAATGATTTTCTATTGTTAACACACATAATTAATAGAAATGAACTAGAATTTAAAAGCAGGAGCAAAAAAGAAAAGAAAAGAAAATTCTGAAAAATTGGTTTATTGGATTCCCGGTTCCCTCCTGGGCCCAGGTCCCACTGCCTTGGGAACAGGGTTCTTTCCCTCTCCACCTAACAGGCAGCACACACACAGGCTTGAGGAGACTCTGGCTGTCACACCATAGTCACACTGGCCTCTCGCTTTCCGTCCCTATTCAAAAGAAGGGATGCTCTGTCCTTGTCAATAAAAAGGACAGCCCACATGCATGGGAGGGGCTGGTGGGGCCTTTGCACCCCTCCCCAGCCTGCTCCTGAGCCCAAACAATACCAGCTCTGCCCCTCCTTTGGGCCTCCGCTAAGGTGCTCTACCTTACCACAGGCCCATGGACCAAAATAAATCTTCCTTTTTTTTTTTTTTTTTCTTTTTTTGTCTTTTTGAGACAGGGTCTCCCTGTAGCCCCAGCTGGCCTGGAACTCGCTCTGTAGACCAGGCTGGCCTTCAACTCACAAAGATCTGCCTGCCTCTGCCTCCCAAGTGCTAGGATTAAAGGCGTGCACCACCACACCTGGCTAATCTTCCCTTTTTTTAAAAAAATTGCTTTTCTCAAGCAGTCATCACAGAGACAGAAGGCTGGCAATGCAAACACCTCCTGTGGGAGCACAGTAATGGGCACTGGGAAACTTCCTGTTATTAATGCTGACTTTTCACACCCCAAGGGATTCAGGACCCCCACACACACACGCACACACGCGTGTGCACACACACACACACACACACACATTCTCTCTCGCTCTCACTCTCTAATGAGGAGCCTCCCCAGCCAGGCTTTGCTTTGGCCTCGGCCTCTATCATCTTATCCCAAAGTGGGAGGCTGGTGCCTGCTATGCAGTCGGTGCCTGCTCTGCATTGGAGCAGCTGTGCTGCAGTCATGGCCTGCCAGAGGAGATGAATTCTGTGGTCAGAGCCTGCAAGGATACCTACCACATGTGTGCAGAAGCAACTGGCAGCAAGTGCCTCGGAATTAATCCTGGTCTGGGAGAAGCAAGGCATTTCAAAACTTAACCATTTCTTGGACAAACACGAAGATGCCTTATTCCTGCCTCTTACCTTTGTGGTGATCTGTGGGAAGGACCTAGCTTTTTTTCTCCAAGGGGCTGAAGGTTCATGATCCTAGGGTGGTCAACATCCTTCACCATGTTCTATCTCCATGTGATTTAGATAAGGGTGCTGTTATGCTCTGAACATGAACTGACCCCGTGGCTTCATGTATTCAGGGCTTGGTGGCCAGCTGATGGCTCTGGCGAGGTGACTAGATTCTGAGAGCTCTGACTCTTTTGATGGATTCACAATAACAGCATTATTGGGAGGAGGAGATATGGTGGAGCCAGAGGTACCAGGGCCTGTATCTTGTCCTGCTCCTTTCCTGTAACGCTTTTCTCTGCTTCCTGTCTGCAGTGAAGTAAACAAACTCTTCTATCACACACTCTGGTATCACAATATTCTCCTGCCCAAGTGCATGGGGCAGAACCCTCTGAAATCATGAACCCAAATAAATTCTTCCTTCCATGGCGCCCCTCAGGTGTCTAGTCCCCACGATGAGAACAGTCCCGAATGTAGTTGCTTATTCGCAGCCAGGTGTTCTCTCCCCAGACAGCTCCGGCCTCTCTTCTCTCCCCAGACAGCTCCGGCCTCTCTGCCCGGCTCACCGCTGGCCCTTTGTATATATCCCAGTGTCCTTTGATGTGACTTTACACGTGTTCCCACACCAGGTATATGTGTGAGATAGACTCAGAGGCAGTGAGAAAGGGGGGAGCGAGGGAAGAGCGGAAATGAAAAGCAGAGAGAATGGGATCCACACAGGCACGGGGACACTCAAGCTGCGTGTCAATGGCTACAGAGCCTGCAGTGTTTTTAGGGAGGAACACATGGCCACATGTTGGGGGTGGAGGGCTGGGTGGGGGCAGGAGGCAAGGAAAAGAAACTGGAGCAGCGATTTCTCAGTAAACATTGTTCATAGGCTGCATGAAGCAGAGAACGCCCTTCATCAAAACAAGTCAAAACAGAGCAGGTGAGGGCCGGTGACAGGCAGGTCACCAGTCACTGTGATGGACAACTCCAGTCACCACAATGGCCCCCACTAGCTAGAGCGCCAGTGTTAGCAGGACTGAGTCACGACAGGAGACACTAAATGAAAGCCAAGGAAAGTCCTGGAGCCTTGGAAGGGGTGAGTAGGGTGGTGAGGGGCTTCTAAATTCCCAGATTGAAAACAAAAATTTCCCTTTAGTAGGGGACTGTTCCATCAAATGCATCTTCCAGGACATCTGATTCCACCCTTGTGTTGCCTTTTTTTTTTTTTTCTCCTTTGGGGGAGGGTGGTGGAGTTGGGAGTGAGGGTAGACCAGAGATGTTCCCGGTTGCTTCTTCAGGGTCCACAAACCCCTTGAGGGCACGTAGCTTGCAGCTGTCAATTCCAGTTCTGCCACTAGAGGGCACAGGTTACAATTCAGGGCTGCAACTAACCCACAAAGGGCCTTAACCCAGCCTTTCCTGGATCTTGGTCCTTTGTTAGACTTAGGACCTTGAACAAGTCCGATTCCCCTTCTGCAAGCCAGGAATTATGAAAATCTCCTTACAGGGTGGGTGTGAGGATTAAGTGAAATAGCATGCATGCACCAAGCACCTTACACAGTCATTGCTGAGTGACCGCTGCCTCTCCTCTCTCCTTGTTCATCCACACACCTATTTATTGCTCCATATTTCTTTATCATGGCTAAAGACTCTTCCTTCAGCATCCTACGAACATGACAGGTTTCTTGTGTGCTCTCTCTCTCTCTCTCTCTCTCTCTCTCTCCTATATCTCTCTCTCCATATCCTCCATACCCCAATTCAAGCTCATCTGTAATGTTCTCTTGCATTTATACATGAAAAAGCTCACCCTGAAGAGGTCAATTAATGGCGGAAATTGGCACACGGACACAGTAACAACACACCGAAGATATTTATTTTATGTCTTTGGCTTTCTTAGAAAAATCACAAGCCATGGGTCACACAGCTCATTAGATACAGTTTCATTATCACCCCTAATTTTTATTTAATATGCTAATTCTTCCACTCCTAATATTCATCGGTAGAGAGAATTTTTGGCTGTATATTGGGTTTTTGACTTCCAAAGTCAGAATAGTTGTGTTTTTGTTGTTGGTTGTTGGGTTGTTTGGGGTTTGTTCTTTTTTTTTTTTCTTTTTGAGATAGGGTCTCCCTTTAGTCCCATCTGAACTGGAGCTTGCTATATAGACCAGGCTGGCCTTGAACTCACAGAGATCCTCCTGCCTCTGCCTCCCGAGTGCTGGGATTAAAGGTGTGTGCCACCATGCCCAGCCTAAGATGGTTCTTAGCCCTCATGTGGGTGCTAGGAATCAAACCTGGGTGCTCTGCAACAGCAGGCAGTGCTCTTAACCACTGACTGCTCTCCAGCCCTTGTTGTTGTTTGTTTTTTTTTTTAAAGACAACGTCTCACTATGTATCTCAGGCTAACCTAGAACTCTTTATGTAGCCAAAGCTGGCCTCAAACTCATGGTGATTTTCATGCCTCAAGCATCCAGTTACTGGGATTGCAGGTGTGCACCACCATAGCCAGGCCCAGCCGAGGATTAATAGAAGCAGATCTATTCCGTTCCTTCCTGGTGTCTGCCGCACAGTGTTAGGTGGATACAATAGCATGTGACCCCTAGAAAGCTATCTAAAACCCCTTTCAGAACACGTCATGTCTTTTTGGTTCTGTTTTGTTTCTCAAAGGAGGCTCATCATGTGTATTAGTCACTTTCCTGTTGCTATGATAAACCACCATGAGCAAGGGAACTTATAAAAGGAAGAGTTTATTTGAGCTTACTATTGACGGTTCCAGGGAAACAGGGTCCATTGTGGCGGGAGGCATGGTGGCCGGGGCTGGAGCAGCATGCCGAGGGTCACATCTCACAATGACCACAGGAAGTCAAGAGAGAGACTGGAGACCGCAAGGCTTGTTAAACTCACTAAGCCCGCCCCCAATGACGTACTTCCTCCAGCATAGCCACACCTTCTAAGACCTCCAAGAACAGTGCCACCAACTGGAGACAAAATGTCCGAATACTTAAAGCCTATGGGGGACACTCATTCAAACCACCACCTCATGGTTCCTGTCTTACCTCCTTGGGATGGCTCCAGGGTTGTGGGCTGGTGTGTCTGAGTGGAGGTTATATGAAGGAGAAGCGTAGGGCCAGGTTACAGGGAGAATTGCCACATCACATGAAGGTCAGTTTCCATCCATAGGTGATGTCCAGCTATAGCAGCTGAGGACTGGTTCGACAATACCACCAGCCATGCCTCTGGTAAGAGCAGCATTTGTCCAAAGCTAGATGACTTCTTCCTTAGCCCCTCCACGGCCTCGATCCCTACCCTACTTGTTTTCTTTTCCTTCCTCCTCTGTTATTAATATTCATTCATTTGACAATATTTGTTAGCCATGTACCATATAATGGGTTAGTCCTTGAAAATAAATAGCAAAACCCCTTCTCCTTCCTATGCCTTGCAGAACTCCTTGCTTCTGTATTACGTGTTTGTCTTCCTCAGGACTGGTCCCTTGAACTGCCCAGGGCCACATTCCTTTCCACGTGGAAGAAACCAGTGGCATGGCTGGTCTCTACGGCCGAGCCAGTGGCATGGCTGGTCTCTACGGCCGAGCCAGTGGCATGGCTGGTCTCTACGGCCGAGCCAGTGGCATGGCTGGTCTCTACGGCCGAGCCAGTGGCATGGCTGGTCTCTACGGCCGAGCCAGTGGCATGGCTGGTCTCTACGGCCGAGCTGCTCCCCTGCTCTTCCCAACCCCTCTCTTGTTTCCATGAGATGTATTCTACAAAACTCCTTTGCCTCAGCAGAGCTAAACTGGTTCCACACATGTCTCTGTCACTGGCCACCAGATGGCCTATGCTGAAAAGGCTGACCCATCAGAACAGTGGAAAGACGTCTTGGTGATGTTAAGGGGTAGGACAAGGCCTGTGGTGGGACAGGTGTCTTGTGTAGCAGAGTCTCGGATGAGGTTTTAGAAAGAGATGATTTGAGGGGAGGAGATGCGCCTGGAAAGCAGGAGTGGAGGAGTGAAGAAGTGAAGGAGTGAAGAAGTGAGGAGTGAGAAGTGGAGGAGTGAGAAGTAAGGAGTGAAGAAGTGAAGGAGTGAAGAAGTGAAGGAGTGAGAAGTGGAAGAGTGAAGAAGTGAAGGAGTGAAGGAGTGAAGAAGTGGAGGAGTGAGAAGTAAGGAGTGAAGAAGTGAAGCTGCCACGATAGAGTTGCTGCCCAGCTCTGCTGGACCTTCCTGAAAAGTGAAGCTTCACCTCTAGATTCACCTACCCACAGAAAGAGGCTGACATGCCTGTCCCCAGGTTCATGTCCCCTGAAAGCCCATGTGATGAAGACTAGGCCCCAGTGCAGCAATATTCAGAAGTGGGGCTTTGGAGAAGTGTTGGAACCTGGAAGTTCTGACTTCATCACTGGTAACGCATTGATAGAACCCAGTGGGAGCCACTGATGGCTTCATAATTTCATGAGAAATTGGAGGTGATCAAAACTCAGGATATGGGGCCTTGTTGATAGGAATGGGTCCTTAAGTTATGCCCTTGGAACTATTTTTTGTTCCTGGCCCCCTCTGCTGCTTCCATAAGGTGAGCAGCTTTGTTCCCCCCACGTCTTTCCACCATGATGTGCCGCCTCGTTGTCCACCAGAAGCAGTGGATCCAACTGACCGTGGGCTCAAATTTCTGAAACTATGAGCCAAAATAAATCTTTCCTCCTTTCAGTTGAATTTCTTGGGCATTTTGTCACAGCATCAAAAAGCTGACTACCACAGTGACTGTGTGAGAAAACTGGAAGTCAGAGCGTGAGTGAGCCTTTGCTCAGGCCTGGAGGGATCGTGAGTCCACACAGAGCTGCTCAGTGACCATGGCTGAGAGCAGAGGATGCCCAGGGAGTGCAACTTCACCAGAGGTGTCTCCGCTGTCCTTCCTGAACTCAGTAGTCAGCCTATAAGTGGTATGGCTCCAGGGTGGGTGTTGTGACCCAGACCCAGAGAACATGCTCTCCAATTCCTGTCCTGAATAAGCAGCCTCTGGCCTGGCATGGTGGTGATGTGTTTAATCTCAGCAGAGGGTGGCAGAGGCAGGCAGGCAGGCTGATACAGTGAGTTCCTGGCCAGTTGGGGATACATAGTAAGACCCTATCAAAAACAACAAAACAAAACGCACAGAATAGTGGCCCTAGAAAAGGGTAAGGAGGAAGTTAAGCTACCAGGAGGTGTAGTGGTACCCTTATTGGACTTTGCATGACCTGAGTACTGGTGGTGAGGCTTCAGGGGGTCTACAGATGTGCGGCAGAGTTGGATGAAGGGGAGGCTCTATCTAACCCTGGTCCTTTCCTATAATCCCTCTCTCAGCTTCCTGTGTACAGTGAGGTGAACAAGTTCCTCCATCACCTAGTCATTATGTTCTACGCAAAACGACGAGATACTTGGATCTTTCTCTATTGTGTATCCCCACTGCGCTGACTTTCTTCAACCTTTAGCTGCCCTGTGCCTGGTCTGTGCTCCCACCTGACCTTCTGCTGACCTTGGTTAGTGTGCTGGCTGGCATCAGTCCTGTCAGAAACCTCCCTGCACATCTCAAGTCTCATTTAAGGCTCTCCTGGGAAGGCGACCACCAGCAGCAGAGTGCAGCGTTTACAATGCCTGTCGCTCTCCTCCCCAGCAGCCGGGCTCTATTTAGCTTGAGAGTTTTGTGGCCAGGAATGTTATCTGAGCTGTCATCATCAAGCTTTGTCACCCTTGCATGAATGACAGGAAATGCATGGGTGAGCCCTGTCAGTTTCCTTGTTGCTGGCACGGTTCTGAGGTTCAGTCAGGAGCAACACAGCTATGAGTCACTGAGGAAGGAGAGGCCACTTAAGTGGCTCTGCGGGATTGTGGAAGAGCTTTTCTGGGCACAGAAGAGTTCTGTGGACTGCACCTGCTCTCGAACCCTTTATACTCCTTGAGTTGACTGATGTTTAGAGCCACACGACTGGGCTACTGTGAGCACCTTGCCACTCTAGCCAGACTGTAGAGCCCGAGATAAATAAGACCCGAGAAAGAAAAAGGCCCCAACCACTTGGGCCTGGCTTTGGAGTTCTGTTCCTACTTAACATACACAATTACACAGATCACCAGCAGCAGACAACATGGTTCTCACTGATGCAGTGAGACAGCTGATAAGGAGATCACAGTGTCATCATGGCTGAACAAAGGTAAAACCAAGCCTGTGGGAAACTGTAATCAGTCTGCTCTCTTGGCAAATGGAAGTGGTGCTTTCCCATTAGTTATGGCTCCAATACCACTCTATTCATCCTCCCAGATTAAAATGATTAGTGCTGGAGAGATGGCTGCTCTTGTAGAGGATCTGGGTTCAGTTCCGAGCACCACATGGTGGCTAACAACTATCTGTAACTCCAGTGCCAAGGGATCTAACAGCCTCTTCTAACCTCCATGGGTATTGTATGACACAGGCACACTTACATATGTGCAGGTAATATACTTATACCTGTAAAATAAAAATAATAAATAAAATTTTTTTTTTTGGTCTTTTCGAGACAAGGTCACCCTGTAGCCCCAGCTGTCCTGGAACTCACTCTGAAGACCAGGTTGGCCTTGAACTCACAAAGATCCACCTGCCTCTGCCTCCCGAGTGCTAGGATTAAAGGTGTGAGCCACCAGGCCTGGCATAAATAAAATATTTTAAAGACATAGGACTCCCTTACTGCAAAGACCCAAGGAGAGGAAGTCTTGAGATGACAGAAAGGAAAGGGCCCAGTTGAGCCCCGTCATCACGATCACGATGTCCCTGACCTCTAGACTAGATCAGGCCTGAGCTAGAAAACACCAAGTGGCACCATTTGGTAGACATGAAGTAGAGGAATCAGCCAAACCTCCAGCTCACGTCTTGAGCCATGATAGTGAAGCAGTTGTTGTGTTAAGTCCCTAGTGAAAGGTTTCTCCACCAGCGCAATAACCCAGATTAGCCAAATAAACATATAAAAGGAGGGAAAAGATCACTCCTGGGAGAGTTCACTGATCTCACAGGCCTAGGTCAGTGAAGCCACACCCCCAAGCTGGGGTACTGGCATTTTAAAGGGGAAGGGAGGGGGTGTGGTGGCAAGGTGCAGGGGCATTGTCCTATTAGGTGAGTTTTAAGGCCTTGTAAGTGGGTCTTGGGTTTAGGGGTCATTTTGGAATCCAGAACTAAGTGCTCGCTTTATCTGGTATCTTGTCCAGGGGTTCTGTAAGCAGGGGCTCCTGGCTGGAAGAAAAGGGAAGAAAACTCCCTGTCCACTCCATTTCTGCCATTTGTCCCAGACCTCCAGCCTAATACCCAGGTTTAGGGTGAGCTTGTCCTTCACCAACCAGTAACTCAGAGAGTATAGCAGAAGGTTGTGAGATATAGTTTTAGCCACACAGAGAATCAAAATCAATATTGAAGCACCTCACCTTAAAGTCTTCTTAAATTTGACCTTAAACAAGAGCTCACTGGTGTACAAATTAAATTACGTAAACTTTCCCCTTTCATTCTACTTTAGGTACAGAAGAAAGCTTTTGTCATCACCTTAGTTCAAATTTATTAAGAATATATTATGAGCCAGGTGTGGTGGCACACGCCTTTAATCTTAGCACTTGGGAGGCAGAGGCAGGTGGATCTCTGTGAGTTCAAGGCCAGCCTGGTCTACAGAGTGAGTTCTAGGCCAGCTGGGACTAAAGGGAGACCCTGTCTCAAAATACCAAAAAAAAAAAAAAAAAAAAGAGACTATATTATGTGCCTATCAAGGATCAGACAGTGTGGGGCTAGAGAGATGGCTCATCAATTAGAGCACTGGCTGACCCGGATTCAAATCCAGCACCCACATGGCGGCTAACTCCAGTTCCAGGGGATCCGGCGCCCTCTTCTGTCCTCCACAGGCATTGCACAACACATGCAGGCAATACACTCATACACATAAAATAAAAATAAATTTAATTTTTTTTTAAAGAATCAGTGTTAGGAACTCTGGGAAATATGAGCAAAATGTATTCAAAGTCTAGTGGAGGAAGCAGAGGTCTGACAATTTTAATACAAAATGGTCTGTATGAAGACAAAGCTATACATACAATTCTCTAGGCATGGAGCACTCAACCTAGCCTCAGGCAGGGCTTGGGGAAGACTGCAGCGAGATGAGGCATGATGGAGGGTGGAGAAGAAGCCGGTGAAAGGGGGAAAGGACACAACACAGCTAAGCCAAGCCAAGAAGAAGAATGTTCTGGGAATGACAACTAACTTGTTATTCAGAGATGACCATGCAGCATCAGGAGGAGAGGAGAGTTTAAGATGGCCTTATGGTTTGGATGTGAGGTGTCCCTGACAGCTTCATGTGGTCACTGCTTGATTTCTCTCAGGAGGTTGTGAGGCCTGACAGGAGGAAGTATGTTGTCGGATGCTGGACTTTGCCCTGGTGCTTTCCTGTATTTCTGTTTTCTGCTTCCTGTCTGCTGTGCGCTGAGCAGCTCTCCACCACCATGTGCTTCTGCCACTCTGATGGTCTGCCTGAGCACACCGGGCCAAGCAACTGTGGGCCAAGCCCTCTGAGCAAAAGAAGTCTGTCCTCCCTTAAGTTGTTTATGCCAGGTGTTTTGGAATTGCAGAGTAGCTGACAGAGAAGGGGTCAGCGAGCAGGCAAGCCGTGTCAGCGCACCGCACTGCCCTGAAGGTGACAGGGAGTTGATAAAGGGGCTTCAGCAGGGAGGGCTTTAGATAGACGCCCTGGCTCTAGATAGGCTGTACTTCAAAGAGTGAATATGAGCTTCAAAGGTCAAGGGCGGAGAAGCAGCTGGGAGCCATCCAAACAGGGGTGGCTGTTACTTTGCAAAGATGTGCTTTAAGGGTCACTGCAGACGCCCCATGTTTCCTCATGTCAAGGTTGGAAAAATAATTGCTATTCACAAATCTAGGTCTATTTTGTGTCTCACTTGGCAAATCCATCAAAAGTCTCATTCATTTGCTTTCCTAGAATTGTTTTTGAAATAGCCCTGCCTTCCCAGAAACCAGAGTACATATTCAGCTCCAACATGGTGCTGTCATAAAATGCCGTCAAGACGAGGTTTCGAAATTTTCTGATTCATAGGCAACTCATCCAGTTCTCTAAGCCAAAGACCTAGAGTTGTCCTTGGTAAATAATAGACATTCAATAAATAGTTATATTATAATCTGGAAAGTGGTTCTCAGAGCTAGAGTTCCTTTTGAAAGAAAGCATTACAATCCGGACTTTTCAGCATGTTCTTCTGGGCCCCTGACCTTGTGCTGTGCTGTTTCATTCTGTGGTTAATGAAGGATCAGAGAGGGAAGGATTCGAACCAAAGGCACAGAGGATTTCATCCCAAGTACCTGCCTCATGGGAAAACCCTGAGAAAACCCAGGGGCCTGTGGACACTGTCACAGAATGGCCTTCCCCACTGACAGACAGCAAATGCAGTTAGTGGCTGTCCCTGTTGTTTTAAGCAAGATTTTCAAGCAATTTCAGCTGTTATGTGCTCTCACGTTCCACAGCAAAAAGGAAGAAAATCATAAATACCACTAAAACTCCTATTTATTTATTTATTTATTTTGGAGACAGGGTCTCCCTGCAGCCCCAGCTGTCCTGGAACTCACTATGTAGACCAGGATGGCCTTGAACCCACAGCCTGTTTCTGCCTCCAGAGTGCTGGGATTAAAGGTATGCACAACCACACCCAGCCCTTTTATTTATTTTTAAATATTCTTCTTTTTTTTTGGTCTTTTTGAGACAGGGTCTCCCTGTAACCCCAGCTGTCTTGGTACTTGCTCTGTAAACCAGGCTGGCCTTGAACTCACAAAGATCCACCTGCCTCTGCCTCCCAAGTGCTAGGATCAAAGGCTTGCACCACCACACCTGGCAAAGATTTCTTTTTAAGTCTGTGTGTGTGTGTGTGTCTGTCTGTCTGTCTGTCTTTCTGTCTATGTACATGTGAGTACAGTGCCTGATGAGGCCGGAAGAGAGCGTTAGATCTCTTGGAACTAGAGTTACAGGCAGTTGTAAGCCGCTTGGTATGGGTGTTGGACTGGGAAGCAAGCTCAGGTTCTCTGCAAGGACAGCACACCGTCTTAACCAATGAGCCATCACTCCACTCCCTCCCTTACTTTTATAAGCCAAGATGGCTTGTTTTCTATGTTTCTTTTTTTAACATTTAAAAAAAAATTTTTTTTTATGTGTATGAATGTACTGTCTGCATGTAGGTTTGTGCACCCATGTCGTGCAATGCCGCGGAGGTCAGAAGAGGGTGTTGGATTCCCCTGGAACTGGAGTTCTCCTGGAATTGGAGTTACAGACGGTTCTCAGCTGCCATGTGGGTCTGGGGATTGAACCCGGGTCCTCTGCAAGAGCGGTCGGCGCTCTTAACTGCTAGGCCATCCCTCCAGCCCCTGTTTTCTGTTTCTTTAGGAAACGTAGAAACCCACCTCTCAGAGACAGGAATTGGATTGGCTTGGTTCTCATGCTGATGTTCAGTTTCTGCTGGAAGAGATGGGTTGGTTGACGACCATTGAGGCAGAGGCTGAGGTCTAGATGGCAGGTGCTCTTCCTGTCCTCCCTGTACCCCAAACCCTTGGCCAGAAGGCAAGAAGCGGATAATAGCTAGGAACTTTAAGTGCAGATTTTATTTATTTACTTACTTTAAGTAATATTTTATTTATTATTTTTTATTTTATCTATCTGAATGCATTGCCTGAATGTGTGTAAGTGCACCTGGAATCAGAGGAAAACATTGGATTCCCCTGGAACTGGAGTTATGGACGGTTGTTAACTGCCCTGTAAGTGCTGGGAATTGAACCCATGTCCTTTGCAAGAGCACCTGGTGCTCCTAACCACTTATCAATCTCTCCATCCCGTGTTTACTTGTTTACATGTGTGTGGGGTGCATACATGCATGTGGAGGTGCAGAGCATAGAGGACAACTTGTACGAGTTGCTCCGCCCTGTAGGGGCTAGAGATCAGACTCAAGTCTTCAGGCTTGGAGGTAGGTGTCTACCTGCTGAGCCAGCTCACTATCCCAAGCACAGAATATCATTAGGCTCCTGTCTCTATCTTTCCATTTTGCCCTCATAATGATAAAAACAGAAACAGAACCCAGTGCTGCCTGAGAAGGGACACGCTGGCAAGATGTAGACATTTACTGACTACAACCAGCCAGCTTCCTGTCTTCTTGACTCCCAGAAGTCCAGATAAGTTCTGAGAGACAGGATGCCCAGTGGTTTCTCTCTTTGCTGTAAATTAAAAAAAAATTACTTCCCTGATCTCCCTAGCTGCCAGGGGTGACCATGTGACATAGCTCTGCACAACGGACAGAGGGAGGAGCCACAGGAGAGCTGCTGGGGAAATCTCGCTTTCTCAATAGACAGAAAGATGCCAGAGAACTTGCTTCCTCTTTCCTTCCTGTTTGAGTGACTGGACCAAAGGCCCAATGCTTGGCACGATGTACCACGAAGAAGGAACAAAAGCCAACATTGGTGGTGAATGGAAGGTTTAAATAAAAAGCCTAGCTTGAGCCTATAATCCCAGTATTCCAGAGGCAGAAGAATCACTGCAAGTTCAAAGCTTGGGTTACATAATAAACTCCAGGCTGGCTTAAAGTACTGAGGGAGACCCTATCTCAAAAAACAAAAACAACAGAACAAGCCTAGATAACAGAGATCTACAAATCGTTGCATCGTGTGCAATCACTTATCTTCAGCCTGAGTGCATGAGATAGCTAAAGACATTTATTTCTCAAACCCCAACTGATCTTTCTGTTTCTTGCATCCAAATGGATGTACCTAATTTTAGCAGACCCGGAAACAACCTGGCCTTTAATTTTCAGCCATTTCTATTTGTGTGGTCACTGTTTTTGCTCTATTTTTCTTTCTTTCTTTCTTTCTTTCTTTCTTTCTTTCTTTCTTTCTTTCTTTCTTTCTTTCTTTCTTTCCTTTCTTTCCTTTCCTTTCCTTTCCTTTCCTTTCCTTTCCTTTCTTTTCTTTTCTTTTCTTTTCTTTTCTTTTCTTTTCTTTTCTTTTCTTTCTTTCTTTCTCTTTTTAAGGCTGGGTGTCCCTGTAACTCCAGCTGACCTTGAACCGACTATGTAGCATCAGACATCTGCCTGCCTCTGCCTCCCAAGTGCTGAGATTAAAGGTGAGCAGCACCACATCTGACTCTTGCCTCATTTTCTTTATGAAAACTGTGAGGAAGCTTAGTGTGGAGGTTCATAGTAAAGGGCTTGGAACCAGTAGACCTGGGATTTATGGTTCAGCTCTAGCACCTTCTAATTGAATGGTTTGGGGACAGTTTAACCTATGGAAGCTTCCCTCCTCAATTCTAAAATGAGAGAATATGAAATGGGGATGAAGGGCTCTACTTCATTCATTTAATGAGATGATAGGGCTGTTGTTATTATTATTATTATTATTATTATTATTATTATATTGGATGATGAGTGCAGACGCTCGGTCACAGAAGTATTACTGTCTATTGCCCAATTGCTGTCCTTTTTTTTTTTTCAACTTGATTTTTCTTCTGCAAGTCACTTTCTCTTGCTCGGCAGAATCTACGAGGGCCAGCAACCAGCCCTAGGTAAACACTAAGGTGGATTTAAGGAGTCAAGGCTGTGACTCTGTTAGAAGAAGATTACTGCTTGCTCTGGAAAAGGGTTTCAGCATGAGCTATTGAGTAACATTGTAGGGAAAGAGCCATCTTAAGGCAACATGGCCACATGGCCACCTGGATCTGGAAGGCTCCAGCCACTTGGGAGCAGCATGAGGAGGTGACAGATGGATTGGAGAAGCACTCTGGAGACCTGACAGGCTGGGAGGAGCATGCCCTACACCGGTCTGTGAAGAGATGACATTGTCGAAGGCACAGAGCCAGAACTTCCAGGAGACAGTGCTGGCTCCGTCAACAGCCAAAGGTGCTCACTCCTTAGAGCTGGGCCAGGCTTTCCACAGAGAGTGGTCAAGGAAGGACACTTCCCAGTGAGCAGTAAGAACATGGGCTTCCTTTCTCCACAGTTAACATCTGACCGACATAGGGAAACAAGTTTCTCTAAGCTAAATGTCAATGAGCCTCATTTGTTGCCTTCCCTGGGGTCCTAGACCTCTCTAACCCTCTTCTTGTGTGTGTGCCAAGGGGGCAGGAATCACTGGAAAACAGTCAGTAGCAGTGGCAAGTACACTGTTAAGGTTGGATCACTTTTGGCCATGAGTTGAGAAGAGGGAGGCCCCCTGACACTTGAAGAGAGACGGTGGGCTAGAGTGGACCAGGCAGAGGGAATCCTTGGGTTTTTGCCATTAAACATGCTGTATAGGCCAGTGTTGGTTTCAGAACACAAGGAGTATTTGGCTCTTTTGACCCCATAGGGCCCTGGCCTCAGGCCCTGCTGTTAGAAGTCCCTTTCCTAGGCTGGTCTCCAACCGTGTTTTAAAATCTGGCTCAGTTGGATGCCAGGGATCTGATAACATAACAATCTAGAGGCTGTTTCTCTGCCACACCTGAGAGCTTGTATCTGATTTCATTATATCCCAAATACAGGAGCATTGTGTCGGCCAGTGGGGAGGTCCTCAGTGACCTTCGTGAATACCCTCACCAGGGTCAAAGCTAAAGTGTCAAAGCTGATCCCACAGGAAACTCTGGGAAATGATGTAGAATATATGCCTCAGTCAGCCTACAAGAAAGATGAAAGAGCTGAAGTATTTATACACCAATTCCTGTCAGCTACTGATTGGGAACCATCCCCAGGAGGCCTGACTTCCCTTGTACCCCAGGCTTGTCTCACACTGGGCAGAGAGAAAACCCTCCAGACAATGAAATTCAGATACCAGTAGGTGTAAGACCTTCAAGAATGAGTTGAAGCAGTAAGAGAGGAATGTGACTGGGGCCAGAACATCCTGTCATACTATCACAGTTTCTGGTGTTGGAGGATGAATTTGGATCCCTTTATTAGTTATATGTGTTCCTTCTTTGTGTGTGTGTGTGTGTGTGTGTGTGTGTGTGTGTGTGTGTATGAGTGTACTGTCTGCATGTAGGTTGGTGCACCCTTGTCACGCAATGCTGCAGGGGTCAGAAGAGGGCATTGGATTCCCTTGGAACTGGAGTTAAAGATGGCTCTTAGCCGTCATGTGGGTGCTGGGAATTGAACCCGGGTCCTCTGCAAGAGGAGTCAGTGCCTTAACTCCAGCCCCCAGTTATGTGTGTTCTAACTCTACTATAGGACTTAAGGATAGAGAAAATAAAATTTTGGGCTTTTTTCAATCATTTAATTTTATTTTGCTACTAGATATGGTTAGTTTAAAGGCCCTGGTCCATCTCCAGAGGATCCTATACAGCTACTTCTATGGAGATCCTCTATATGAACCATCAGCCTGGGCAGAACAGTGGCCTATTCTCATTCTGGCAGCTTCTGCAGTAGTTCAGTCGCCCAGTCCACCCATGTCCACACAGAATGCAGACAGCATTCCTGTGCCTTCTTGCCCTAGATTACTTCAGGAGAGGAGCTATGATGGAAAGACATTAAAAATACGAGCTGTTGATTCATTTCTTCAGTGCTCCAAAAATTCTTTGGAGAAACGGACATAATTCACTTTATCAAGATGAATCAGACAGAGGAAAAGTAAAAGTGTAATAAAATCTGCCACAAGAACATGGTTCTGGAAAAGTGGCTCTGAACAGAGATGAGAAATACAAGGGAACTGATACAAGATTCAGAAATGGAGGACGCGCAGCATCATCACAAAGAAACGGCCAAAATAGCCGAACAGCAAGAAACCACCATGGTCAAAGGAGCAGAACTGGAAGACAGACGAGAAGGGGCAGGAGTGCTCAGTGACGGCAGGAAGCAGAGCAGAGCTGGGATCACACCCAACAAGACACATCGGCCCACACAGTGCAGGTTCAAAGCAGCCTACCCTATGGATCCAGAGAAAGATCTGTGAAAAATAAAGAATAGTCAAAATATGTGTCCAGCAGGGCCTTCCCTTCCGCCAGATAACAAACGAAAAAGCTGCTGGGAGAGCCCAGGGAGTGATGGGCAGACCAGGAACGTGGAATGTGTAGGTGTGTGGTGGGTGCCTAGGGTCCCAAGCCCAGGCCTCCTGAGTTTGAATCTCCATAGTAATGCAATCCCTGGGCGATTTGGGAACACAGAAAAATCTGGGGAGCCCTAGATTAAGCAAGAGCATTTGGGGTTTTCTCCTAACAACAGGGATGTGTGAGTCCTGGGGTGGGGAACAAGGTGGCACCAGAAAGCTGGGGACAAACAATCAAGACTGTCTGCTGGGCGGGGAAGGGCTCGGGTGGCCACTCGCCTGCTTGTACAAGGCCCCTGGGTCTGATCCCAGCGCCAGCCACACCACAGCAGCAAGCAAACCTCTCTGTCCCTTGCCTCTGCTCCTGTCCACCCCCACCCCACTCTCTGTCCTAGAGCCATAGGCAGAAAACAAGACTGAGGGCCCGTGCATTTTCCTGTTGTCTCTCAGCAGACAACAGCATCTTTCTCTGTGTCCGTAGGGTAGGCTGCTTTGATGCTACACTATGTGGGACAGGGCATCTTGTTGGGTGTGATCCCAGCTATGCTCAACTTCCTGCCGTCCCTAAACATTCCTCCTCCTTCTCACTCTCTCTCTGTCTGGCTCCTTTGACCATGGCAGCTTCTTGCTGCTCAGTTGGTTTTGCTGTTTGTCTGTGACTGTGCTACATTTCCTCCTTTTCTCAATCTTGTCTTCAGACTAATTTCTTAGTAGAAAAATTATTGGAGAATGCGCTGATTATCCCAGTATGGACCAGGAGTTCTCTGGGCCAATTAACTGGAAGAAAGGGGGTCGATCCTGTGGCAGGAACGAATAGCTGGGAGTGGAGAAGCATGCAGGATGGAGAAGGACAGAAGTGCTCCTGGACGTCCACCTCGTTCACCTGCAGAATGGGTCAGTATTGATGCCTTTGGGGAAGCTGTGACTCCGAGATGGTCAGGCTTTTCTGGGTTTTATTGAAATAAGACCTTAAGGAATGCACACCTTGGCCTGCACTTGCGTATAGGCGGCAGCACCTCTCTGATGTCTGGCCTTTCAATAAAGGTCACACTCGACTAAAAGTTAAGAATCTTTTCTGAGCCTAAGCTGTGGCAGGATCCACCCCTCTTCTTCCTAAGAGAGAAGACTCTAGCATCGGTTCTAGAATGTCAGTTGAATGAAAAGTTGAGGAGCTGTGATTCTCGAACTATCGCACCCAGAGGTGAAATTGCCTGATGGTGAGTTTAAAGATTCTTTTGCCAAGCTAAAGTTGTCAGCAACTGTTTATAGGTTGTGATAGCTTATGAGAAAATAGAAATGTCTACCTTGCCTGCAGGAAGAGCTACCACTCCAGAAAGAGCCTCGCTGTGGAAAGAGAGGTGCAGCAGGCCTCCAGAGCACAGTGCCGAATGGAAGAGAAAATGAAACTGGAAAGAAGACTGAGACTAGAGGGCTAATGTCAGAGGGCTTAGAATCCGGGGAACATCACCTCCTGGAGTTGGCGGCTAGCACTTCAGAGGGAGGAGGGGCCGGACATCACTTGTGCCCCACCCCAAGGAATTTTAGCTACATTTATTTATAATTTTTAAAGTTAGCATTCTATTTATTATTTATTATTTTTTTTTATTTCGGTATGTATATCAATGTACTGTCTGCATGCAGGTTTGTGCACCCGTGTCGTGCAATGCCGCGGAGGTCAGAAGAGGGCCTCGGATTCCCCTGGAACTGGAGTTCTCCTGGAACTGGAGTTTCAGACGGCTCTCGGCCGCCATGTGGGTGCTGGGGATCGAACCCGGGTCCTCTGCAAGAGCGGTCGGCGCTCTTAACCGCTAGGCCATCTCTCCAGCCCCAGCATTCTATTTATTATTAAAAGTTGACATTATCATACAAAGTAACAGGTTTCCTTATATCATTTCAATCATATATGTCATTATATTTTGTGCTTGTTTACCCCTGATTCTACTGCCCTATTTTCTTTTTTAAATTTATTTTATTTTCTTCTATGAATGTGGAGGGAGTATGTCCACTTTAGTGCAGGCGGCTGTGGAGGCCAGAAGAGGGCGTTAGATCCCTTGGAGCTGTGGTTACAGGTGGTTGTGAGCTGTTTTATATGAATGTTGGGAGCTGAACTTGGATCTTTTGTAAGAGCAGCAAGCTCTCTTAACCTTAACCTCTGAGCCACGTCTCTAGCCCCTTAGCCCTATTTTTAAAAACTTCCATGGGGGCTGGAGAGATGGCCTAGCGGTTAAGAGCTCCGACCGCTCTTACAGAGGACCTGGGTTCGATCCCCAGCACCCACATGGCGGCTGAGAACCGTCTGAAGCTCCAATTCCAGGAGAACTCCAGTTCCAGGGGAATCCGAGACCCTCTTCTGACCTCCGCGGCGTTGCACGACACGGGTGCACAGACTTGCAGGCAGACAGTACATTCATACACATACGGAAATAAATAAAATTAAAAAAAAAAACAAAAAAAAAAACTTCCATGGTGGCATATGCTGGTGATCCCAGGGTTTAAAATCATCCTTGGGTATATAGGGGGTTCAAGGCCAGCCTGGTCTACATAGTGAGTTCCAGGCCAGCTGGGGCTACAGGGAGACCCTGTCTCAAAAAAAAGACAATAATTAATTAATTAACAAACCAAAAATTTAAATAGCAAGTACAAATAATATTCCTAATAAGCAGAGTGACAGCCAACAAGGCAGCTCAGGTCAAAGTCCTCTTATTCTACTTATTATGCTTGCTGTTGGGAACCTTTGGCATCTTGAGCTTAACCTCCTTGGACTTCACAAGAGCCTTCATGGCCTTGGCATGGGCGTTGGTGGCCTTCACATTGTTGGCCTGCATCTTCTTCAGGCCCTTCCTGTTGTGCTTCTTGGCAAAACTCATGTTCCCCAGGACCTTGGGGTCGACTTTGTCACTGTGGTTTCTTTTTTTTTTAATTAATTTTATTTATTTTTATATGTGTATCAATGTACTGTCTGCATGCAAGTTTGTGCACCCGTGTCATGCAATGCCGTGGAGGTCAGAAGAGGGCATCGGATTCCCCTGGAACTGGAGTTCTCCTGGAATTGGAGTTTCAGACGGTTCTCAGCCGCCATGTGGGTGCTGGGGATCGAACCCGGGTCCTCTGTAAGAGCGGTCGGTGCTCTTAGCCGCTAGGCCATCTCTCCAGCCCCCACTGTGGTTTCTTAATGCCTTGTCTGCACCATTTTTGAGACTGGTTGTATGTGGTGTGGTTCTTGGACTTGGTCACGTCTGCATGGGAACCTGTGGCTCCCCATCTAGCTTTCATATAGCCTGTCAGTAGAAAACAGAACTCCCTCACAGCGGACATGATAATACGACCCCTGAAATGTCAAGTCCTGGCACAGTAGCAGCATCGTTCTGGGCCTGGGAAAGCTTTGGCTCTCTATAGAGGTTGGAAGTCTGATTTAGCTGTGGGATCTATGAAAAAAAGGGGAAGTAGATCAAGCTCCTCCTGGGATGACAAGGCTTGTACTGCCGTGTCGCAGCATAGAGAATATGGATTTGGTCTGCTGGCTGTGTACTTCTCTCCATCTGCTCCAATACAATACTTTATGATGATAGTGAACTTTGTGAGACTAATGACAAGATTCGCTGACTTAAAAGCAGTCATAAAAGTCAGGTGGACAAGCAAAATCAAACTCGGGAAATGGATCACTCTACTGCCAAGTTCATCTACTTCTAAACGGACCATTGAGAAGAAAAACATTCAAGCACTAGTTAACACTGTAAGGAAACTGCTCTTTTAGAACCAAGCAGAGGCATCTGTTTTGTTTAAATTAAGGGTCTGTAAGTACCAGCCAGGGATGGACTTGACAGCCATTTCTCTAATAAAGTAATGAATCACAGGGATTGTTAAAGAAGCAAGAAATACCAAACTGGCTTTATTCAGCCAATTAAGCAATAAGACATCTGGGTCCTTTTGTTAATCACAAAGTACAACTTGCATAATTGAATACAGATTTTTATTAAATTATATTAATTTATCTCAACAACTTCAGATACCCACAATGCCAATAATAAAGTTCATTTCAAAATAAAGGTCTTTTAACATTTTTATTCTTCAATCATTAATACCGTTCACAAGGTTGTCCTCTGACACGTTGTAGCTCCATCTCAGTCTTAGATGGTAGAGGAATGTGTTTTAAATATAGACAGGTCTGAAACAAGAGGACAGTGGCGTAAACCTCTTCCCTAGTCATCCAGGACACCTGTCCGAGATGATGAAATATTCTACATCAGTGCTTTCAGGTACATTAGCCGTTAGCCACACGTGGCTACTAAACTTATGAAATGAGGCCAGGACAACTGAGGAATGGTTTTAAATTTCCTTAATTGCAGCAAATTTCTATGAAAATGGTCACGTGGGCTGGTGGCCATCATGTCTAGGCTGCAAAAGCGCAGTGGACGCATGCAATTAGGGCAGGTGCTTCAGAATCACACTTCCTCCCCTGTTCTTATTTGAAACAGCCATGTTCTGAGACAGCCCAGAGGACACTGGCATCTTAAGGGGAAGTTTCTAAGCTCACCATGTAGACAGCTAACTCCACCCAGAAGACCAGCCCTCTTGCCAACCCTTGTGGCCTGGCCTTAGTTCTGCCTTGGTTGAGGTGGGATCATTCAACATGAAACCACATTTAAGGGCCCTGGACAGTCACTATGGACTCAGAGATGGTTCCATCAGACCTCAAGGACATTTAATAGCCAAATCTGTTTTCTCTTACAATTATTTTGGCTTCAGCCCTGACCTTTCCCTCCTAGAGAGAGTCACCCCTTTTCAAAGGTTGCTATTTCTTGTCAAGGCAATGCAAGCCCCCTAATGGGGCATCAGGAGAGTTTATCAGCTATAAACACCTGTATTCATGAGGATGCTCAGAATGTATTGATCCTTCCCATGCTATTGACAGAAGAGGAATCTATTGCAAGCAAGTCTGGTTGTGGATAACCATCTAGAGAATGGCTCGGGTAGGTGAATAGAGGTAGAAAGTTTCAAGGAAATTGTCCTGATGATAAAAGTGTCTTACTCGGGTTTGCTGGCTCTTCAATGAGGCCAGGCTGAGCTAGAGTCGGGCCAAAGCTCCCCCATCTTCTTTCTAGCCCTACCTAGTGTCTTACTGTGCTTTCCTGCTTCCTTCCGGACCAGGGATCAACCACTGAGCATGAGATTCATGCTGATAAACTTAAACCAGCATTTGGCATTGCAAGACCATTACGCTTCCCTCTAACTCTCATGGCTGGCGACATAAACTGTCCAAGTTAAGGCTATTTGAGGTCCCAGAAATTGATCCACCAGATTTGGTGTCACCTGGAAGTGCTATCAAACAATGCCCAGGCTTCTTCTTCCCATAGTCAGAGACAAAGCAATTGTTAGGTGCTCAAGTAGCAAAAAAGAAGACTCTTCTGTGCTACTTCATGATGATTATTTCTGGTAGTGAAGACAATGAATCCTCTTTTGTTTTTCTTTTTTTTTATTTTATTTATTTCTTTTTGTGTATAGTAGTGTACTGTCTGCATATAGGTTTGTGCACCGTGTCGTGCAATGCCTCAGAGGTCAGAAGAGGGCCTCGGATTCTCCTGGAACTGGAGTTAAAGACAGTTCTCAGCCACCATGTGGGCGCTGGGGATCGAACCCGGGTCCTTTGCAAGAGCAGTTGGTGCTCTTAACCGCTAAGCCATCTCTCCAGCCCCTTTTTTTTTTAATTTTTTTTTTTATTATTTATTTTTGTATGTGTATGAATGTCTGTTGTCTGCATGCAGGTCTGTGCACCTGTGTCGTGCAATGCCGCGGAGGTCAGAAGAGGGTCTCGGATTCCCCTGGAACTGGAGTTCTCCTGGAATTGGAGTTACAGACGGTTCTTAGCCGCCATGTGGGTGCTGGGGATCGAACCTGGGTCCTCTGCAAGAGCTCTGCAAGAGCGTCGGTACTCTTAACCGCTAGGCTATCTCTCCAGCCCCGCCCCTTTTCTTTTTAAAAACGGCCAGCAAACAACGAAATAAAGTACACAAAGAGATTTCCTGCATATTTGTTTGGACATTTCTTCTCTCCTTCACCAGGAGTCCAGACACAAAAGGGACTTGACCGAGGACACAGACCAGAGCGGAACTGGGAGGTGCGATATCTTGTTTGCTGTCTGCCCTTGCTACTCAGCGTTCGTCCACAGGGCGGACCTGGTCGAAGTGCCACAGCTGGCTGGCTTTTCCATCACACTGACGCAAGTACAAGTCCTTATTGTTTTGCTGAACCACAGCTTCTATGCATTGCCCAGAAAGAAAGTGGACAATCTTTCCATCCTGAAAAGAGAAAGAAGAACCCCAGTTCCCAGCGAGGTCAGAGAAGAAGTATATTTTTAAGATTCCTACAGATTGTTAAGAGATTAATAGAATCAGTGTGAACCTCTGGAAAAGAAATGGTCCTTTAGGGGCTGGAGAAATGGCTCAGGAGTTAAAAAAACACCAGCTGCTCTTGCACAGGGATCCAGTTCAATTCCCAGCACCCACATGATGGCTAATGCCCATCCGTAACTCTAGTTCCAGGAGATCTGCATGTTTTCTTCTGGCCTCTGCAGAGGCACTGCAGGCATGTAGTATGCCTATATACATGCAGGCAAAACATGCATACACATAGAAATAGTCCTTTACTTTAGCATTATTAGTTAATATAAAATACAACTTAAGTAGCCCTAAAATACTGATATATTTATTCAAAGCCTTGAGGGTCATTAATCCAGTGATTGTGCCATTTCTTAGAAATTTCTGGTTAGGATTACTCCAGGGATAGACATGGTCAGTCTTTTTATTATTTGTCAGAGTCATGTTTATCAGTCTACTCGTGAATTTTTGCTTTCAAAAGGATTTCATCAGCTCTCTCCTCTGCTAACCTTGCAATTTAGTATTATGCCCACCAGAATGCAGTAGAGAGCAAGATTGAGGCCGCCCTGAAGGCCAGGTCATAAGAGTATGGCTCACACCTTGCTCAAACACTATCAAATTTAACATGGACTCTAACATCTCTTTTTCAAGAGAAATACAATTTCTTTATGAAACTAAATAACCTTAACAATAACATTACAAATTCATGGTCTGTGGTGGTTTGAATGAGAGTGTCCCCCATAGGTTTAAGTATTCAGACATTTTGTCCCCAGTTGGTGGCACTGTTCTGGGAGGTCTTAGAAGGTGTGGCCATGCTGGAGGAAGTACATCATTGGAAGCGGGCTTAGTGAGTTCAACAAGCCTTGCAGTCTCCAGTGTCTGTCTCTCTTGACTTCCTGTGCTCATTGCAAGACGCCAACCTCGGCTTTCTGCTCCAGCCCTGGCCACCATGCCTCCTGCCACAATGGACTCTGATTCCCTGGAATTGTCAATCGTAAGCTCAAATAAACTCTTCCTTGTATAAGTTCCCTTGGTCATGGTGGTTTATCACAGCAACAGAAAAGTGACTAATACATGGTCATTGTTGAGATATGCCAAAAAATGAACTATTTACAATACACAAGCTAGTGATTTTTAGTATATTCTGGAATATTTTCATTACTGCAAAAAGACACTACAGCCCATTAATAGTCATTCATCCTCCCTGCCTCTTTCTAGCCACCGAGAATCACTAATCTACTTTCTGTGTTTATGATTTTGTCTCATCTAGATATTTCATACAAATAGAATGACATAATATGTGGTCTTTTATAATTACCTTCTTTCTTTTTGTATATTTTCAAGATTTATTCATGTTGTACCACAAAATATTTTCCTTTCCTCCTTCTCCAGGCTCTCGCAGCCACCATTCACTTCTTATTTCTATGCCTTTAACTGCTTTACAGACCTCATATGAGTGGAATGCTATAGGTGTGTGTGTGTGTGTGTGTGTGTGTATCTGTCTGTCTGTGACAGACTTATTTAATCTAGCCTAACATCTGCAAGGGTCACCCCTGTTATCCCAGGTGAGAGGATTTCCTTCCATTTTATTACATGGAATTACTTCCCAGAGGAATTAACCTTACCTAAGTGATAAACTTTAGGATAAATATGTTTCACATTTCATGTCTTTATCTGTGGATGGCATTTGGGGTTGCTGCCAGCTCCTGGATATTATAGACAGTGCCACCAAGAATACTGGCACATCATTTTTTTCTGGCTGAATAATGGCTTTAAAATTTTTTTTTTAATTTTATGTGTATGAATGTTCTGTCTGCATATAGGTTTGTGCACCCGTGTCGTGCAATGCCACGGAAGTCAGAAGAGGGTGTCGGATTCCCCTGGAACTGGAGTTCTCCTGGAATTGGAATTACAGTCGGTTCTCAGCCACCATGTGGGTGCTGGGGATTGAACCCCGGTCCTCCGCAAGAGCAGTCGGTGCTCTTAACCGCTAGGCCATCTCTCCAGCCCCATAATGGCTTTATATACATTTTCCTTTTCACTTTCTTTCTTTCTCCTTTCTATTTCCCCTCTTTCTTTCTTTTTTTCCTGTTCTGGACACTGAACACAGGACCTTGCCCTTACTGGGAAAGTGGTCTATCACTGAACTAATTTCTAGCCACATCTTGCTTTTCTTTCTTTTTCTTTCTTCTTTCTTTCTCTCTTTCTCTCTGTCTCTTCCTTCCTTCCTCCCTTCTTTCTTTCCTTCATTCCTTTCCTTTTGGGGGGCAATACTAGGGATTGAACTCAGGGCCTTACCCATGATAGGCAAGAACTCTACCACTGAGCTACCTCATTAGTCCCACATCTTATTTCTTAATGCCTAGACACAAGAACAAGTGTTCCTTGTGTCTTCCAGATCCATTGTTCTCCCTTGCTTACTGTGAATTCAGCTTAAGTTTCCCACGATGTGCTTTTCTGCTTCCACACCCGCCCTGGGAGTCACCAGGGCAGAGTTCTACTTATTTTAGTCTCTTAACTCCCATCAGAATTTGAAGAAAAGGAAGAACATAAATGTGTGATTTTGTTTGCATAGCGATAACCTAACTCAGAAAGGATGTGAAGGGGAGAGAAACTGCGGACACATTGTAGACATGATGACCTCGGTGCTACGAGACTGAAGAAATAGTTGTTATCATTAGAAAGGCACCCACATGGCGGCTAAGAACCGTCTGTAACTCCAATTCCAGGAGAACTCCAGTTCCAGGGGAATCTGAGACCCTCTTCTGACCTCCGCGGCATTGCACGACACGGGTGCACAGACCTGCATGCAAACAATACATTCATACACATACAAAACATTTATACATAAAACAAAAATGATTAAAAAAAAAAAAAAAAAAAAAAAAAAAAAAAAGAAAGGCACCCTCCGAAGGGTGGAGCTGAGAACTCACGCTGGAGCTGAAGTTTGGGGACTAGCTTCTGCTTCTATTGGGGCAGCAATACCTCATGGTCAAGTCCACAGACAAACTGAGAGACTAGCCTCCCAGTCCATAACTGGGACCTGCTCACTCTCCTAACTTCTTACATCTTTCTTTTTTCTCTATTGATGCCTACCCTTGGGAAGGATCTAGAACTCTTCTCCTGGAAATAGAGGAGTAAAATTTTCACTGAAATGATAAAATTCTCACAATGGAATTTGCATTAATAAAAAAGTGACAGTTACATATGTGTGTATGTATATTTTTTCTTCTTTGATGTTGTTTTTCATCGCTCCTAAATCCAAACCATGGCATGGGGTGCTTCTGCAACATGCTCCACCACATGGGCTGTTTCTGCAACATGCTCAACCATCCTACTTTGATCCAAGTTAAAAACCTTAAAAGGGGGTAGCTGCCTCCCCATCATAATCAAGAACAGGGCTACATGCCCAGGTGGGCACAAATTAGTACATGTTCAAACGCTGGGTTGGCTTTACCTCCCTCAGAGGTCCTAATGCTGAGTTCAACAACAGAGGCCCCATCTTGAGTAATACCTGGCCTCTTGGAAGAGCCTGGGACACCATGCTGAAGGGGAAAGTCAGGCTGACTAGAAGTTCATGCTAACTGGAAGTTCCTCCTGACCAGCCACACATCAACACCTTCCAGATTCGGTCACTCACCTCCTGGAAGTCCCAGTGCTGCTGGCTGATGGCCAGGCCTTCCTCTGTGCAGTTCTGCAGAATCACCTGCTCTCTTCTGACATCAAAGCACAGGGGCTGGGGGCTGCCAAAACGAATCTCCTTCCTGCTAGTGTGCTCCAGGTGCTGGGGTCAAGGAGATGGTAGTTAGCAGTTAGAAAAACGCCCTCTCCACAGCCAAGGTGAGGCGAGAGGAATTCACAGGGGGGCTGAGTCCTAACGACCATCTTCAGATTCTATAGGGCCAGCCAGCGAGACTATCCCTAGATGCTGAAGTCCCAGCATCCTGACTGCTTTCATGGTCCTATTTATACACTTTGGCTGCTCCTCTGGTATTCTATTCACACTGTACGTAGATTAAAGTGCTTTTAAAAGGCTCCACGTTCTGTTAGAGAACTATCGGAATGGCATGTGAGGAACTTCTAGAGAGATCTTACCATGCCTGAAGCTAATTTTCCTGATATTCACAGTGTCTGCAGACCCTGGCTCATGGTTTCCATTACCTCCACAATTTTGGAGTACTAAGCTGTGTGGACCTGTGCAGGGGGGGCTTTAAAAGCTGGGAGATCCCTGGGCTGACTTATTGAAAGGCATATCTTGAAAAAAAAACCATTTCTGTTTTCTCCTACTAGATGCAGCCTGAAATGATTTTTATATTAACTGTGTGGCTCTGAGAAACAGCCCTGGCACCGTGGGCCGCAGCTTGGGTAATTCTGTGGGCTTAGTGCTCAGAAGAGTTTAATGTGGGCCTAGTGCTCAGAAGAGTTCAATGCCCTTGGTTCAATAGGTTTGGTTTGATGCTTTACTGTCACCATCTTGAAATTCTTAATAACTATTGAATTAGGGACATCACACTTTCCATTTGCATTCGGCCCTGCTAATTTTCAAATTAAATTTTAGTAGCCTACCCTGCTTGAAGATTCCCAAACTGCACAGTCAGCATAAATTCGGATCCTTAAACACACCTTGGAAGCAAGCTTGTGGGCAATTCCCAGGGGAGAGGAATTTGTTTTCCTACTCAAAACCCCATCTGTAGTGACAGATGAGTTTCCCACTGTTCACAGGGGGGCCGTGGATAGATATTTGCAAGGACAGGCTACCCTGGGAAGGTCACAGCTAATATAGAAGTCTCATTTCCAACTTCACCTGTCTTGGGTTGAAGATGGGCTGTTCTTGTTTATTCCTGCCTGCAGCCATACTCCTAGATTCCTGAGGTTGGGGGCTCCCATACTGTCCCCATATAGGGCAGCTCAGCTCAGGCCTAGTGACTCTATTATCAGTGGCTGTTGAAGTTTTGGTTTCTGGGTATTCCCTTGTCTTTCTTGAAAACTCAATGACTTGTGCATGGAAACGGGTACTTCGTAATTATTTATATCTAGCATATATATAATTTTTTTGATCTTTTTAAGACAGGGTCTCTCTCTAGTCCCAGCTGGGTTAGAACTTGCTATGTAGACCAGCCTGGCTTTGAACTCACAGAGATCCACCTCCCGAGTGCTGGGATTAAAGGCATGCTCCACCACACCTAGCTATAAATTTTTTAGGCAAGAATTTTCAGCTTACTTTTACAGTCATTGTAGGATCCAGAAGTCCTCGCTAATTAAAAAGAAGTAAAAATGCACAGAGCAGATATTCTCTGCATTGAGAAGGCTGCATTGTTCCCAGTTGCAGATGAAGAAACTTAGACTCCGAGACATTCAGAAGCCTGCCAAGATCACACAGCTGACAGTGGGAGCTTGGATTCAAGGCCAGCTGTGGACAGCAATGAAGCTAGGACAGCCTTCACCTTGTCGTGCGGCTTCCTCATGGTCAGAATGTGACGTGCTCCCCTCCTTCAAAGGCTGCTGTTTTGAATACTTGTCTCCAGCTTTCCAGCTACTTTGAAGGCTGTAGAGCCTTTAAAAGGGGGGGGGGGGTGTGACTAGCAGAAGCAGCTCACTAGGCTTTACCCACCATTTCTGGTCTGCACCATGTGGGTTAGTTACAAAGTAACTTAAGCTGCTGTCAGCACAGCCTGAGCCACTCCAAACACTATGCAAGTCCCTCTGAAACTGTGAGTCGGAAAAGCCTTTCCTAGGGAGCTGGAGAGATGGCTCAGTGAAGAACACTGGCTGCTCTTACGGAGGACCAGGGTTCGGTTCCCAGCACCCACACGGGGGCTAACAACTGTCCATAATTCCAGTTCCAGGGGATCTGTCACCCTTTCCTGACCTCTGCAGGCATTGCACAATACACATGCACTTACATACATGCAGGCAATACACTCATACACATAAAATAAAAATAATAAAAAAATTTTTAAAGCCTTTCCTCCCATATTTCTGTCAGGCATTTTGGTTACAGGAATGCAAAAGCTAACACAGCTGGTATGAATGCTCATTGGTACATTCTAGAAGACTGGTAAAGTATAGACACTTGCCAGATGTGGTACCATCGCCTTTAATCTCAGTATTCAGGAGACAGAGGCAGGCGGATCTCTGAGTACAAAGCCAGCCTGGTCTACATAGGAAACTCCAGGCCAGCTGGTGCTACAGAGAGACCCTGTCTCAAAAAAGACAAAAAAAAAAAAAAAGTACAGATGCTGAGCTCTGCGCCACTTCCCCCTGTGTGGCCTCAGACCCCAAGACTGCACTCAGAACCAGGCTTGTCCTGTGTGACTGCATGCGGCATCCACCTGCGCGTCTGCCACACCCACTCCAGTGTCACTTGTGTAAAATAATATGAGAAATCATATTCAAAGACAAGCGGGGGAGATGTGTCCTGCGGGGCTGGACCCCCTGGAGGTCCCTGGCAGAATACCCGGCTAAGACCACCCCGAGATTGAGATGCTTTCCTAGGATATTACGTTTTTCTGGTGTTGGACTTAGCATAACACTGAGCACAATAAAGATCTTATCTTAGGGCCAGCTTATAGATACAAAACAAACTGTTTAAATGTGCCAGTAACTGGCAATTAAAATGCCTCTCTTGGGCACAGGGCTTTTTCCTGGCAGCAAGAATGGTCTGTAAGTCTTGAGTCAGAAATAAACTTAAAAATAGACCTCTCTCACAATACACATTACAATGTAAAGACCTATAACAAATTGGAAAACAAAACAATTATATATGACTAAGTCTATAAAAAAACAAGTTCCAGTGATATGTGTAATAAAAACAAAATATATCATTCCATTTAAAATAAAGTAAAAACTCCTCTTTAACAATTAAAATAAAAAGACTCTTCAATCCCATTTCCCTATTTAAGTAAAGAAACGGGTTAAACAGTTTCCCTAGTTCTATATAGCCACTAAATGCCTGAGTCCTGACACTCCCAACAAGGTTAGGCGAAAGATAAATTACTTTACACCAGCCAATTGTCCTACAAAAACAAGACTGTTAGTTGGAGCAAGCAGTGGAACGGCTCAGTTCTCAGTAAAAATTAAAACTTTAAATTAACAGTAAGAGTTAAAAAAAATTAATAAGTAGTTTAAGATGCTATAAAAATAAGGTCTTTACTTTAATAAAAACTTAAAAAAAACTATTAACCTTAAAATACTAAAATATATTTGCTCTAAATTTAGGATAGAGATATAAGGCCAATATCTACTGCCAAAAAATTTCTACTATGACATAACAATTACTATTCAGTGTCCTGTAACTTTTCAATTATAACTTGTAATTAAAAGCTAACAAACAAAAACTAATTGATCATGTTAAAAACTATTGATGCTCCTTTTTTCTTAAATGTTATTTCCTTAACAAAGGTTATCTTAAAATTCCTACATTTTTACTTCAAAAAAAATTCATTTCCTGACTAAACTTTGTAATGTTTTGGTTTCCTGCTCTGCATGCCCCGTGTCTCGTCAATCATGAAATAGATAATGAGTTCTGGTTAATGTATAAGTTTTGACCTATTAGTAACATATGTAATTGTAAAGCTTCACCAAATCCTTTGTTCTGCCTTCTCCTAAGACTACTATATAATCACTGCCCCTGTTCAATAAAGTTGCTGTAGATTTGGGAAATTTGTCTCTCATTTCTACAAGCCATCAGCTTCCTCGTGTTCTCCTGCCAAAGGGACTCTCCCAAAAAATACCCACGACCCCAGGAGGGCTGGCCGGTTTCAGTTGCCGGTAGTAGACGGTAACAACTGCACCCCAGACTTCCCAAGGAGATATGTCCATTTTTAACCCAGGTTCTCCAAGCAAGTCTCAGCTGAATGGTGCTTGCTTTCATTAAGCACCTTTGGGGTATGCTAACTCAACTCAAAGATTCCATCACAGACTGAATCAGATCTGAGGATGGATCGGTGAACAAGTTATCATCCAAGCTATGAAAAGAAGTAGGCTCACTGGCCTTCAGCTAGCATCAATGGAGGCTTTCTACTACCTTGGTCAGTTATTCCCATGGTGAAAGTTCTTTGTTGCTGTTGCGGTTTTGAGACAGGGTCTCTCTGACGCCCCAGCTGGCCTGGAACTTGCTATGTAGACCAGGCTGGCTTGGACCTCTGAGATCCACCTGCTTCTGCCTCCCAAGTGCTGGGATTAAAGGCACGTACCTCCATGTCTAGTTCCATGATGGAAGTTTTGAAGGGAGTAAGACACAGCCCAAGAATCTCAGGGATCTTCTAATAACCAAGGGTCATACGGATCCATGCCCTGAATTGATTACCTTATTTTCTACTCAGACTCTTGGACCCTGCTTCAAAGCTGGAGGGCTTTGAGCCCGACATGCCTGGGCTAGTGATTCTAGGGCAGTTTCCTCATCTGTCAGATGCAAGGACTCTATTTTCCTCTAACTGAGATGCTCCATTTGCCGGTCCAAGTCTAAGGTGGGGAGGAGATGAGCAGAGCTGTAGTCATCGCTTTGGGGGGTCATGGCCAGTCAAGGGATTTGGGACCCCAGAAAGAAGCTACTTTGAAGGGGAGCGAAGGGCCTGGCAGGAAACAGCACCCACTTGAAAGCCTTGCCTAGGCTGATAATCCATCCTGGTAAGTGCCATCACCTACCTGTTGCTGTCGGCCGTCACTGCAAGGAGCCAACGTCACAGGACAGCCCAGGATAGCCCCTTCTCTCTGGCAGTCAGCACAGAAGCCAAGCCCAGTGTTGTGGAGCTGAAAGTGGATGTCCGAAAAGACGTGAATCCAACCTCCACTGTGAAGACACCCGAGGCAGGCCCCACCCTCCTTTCCTGCAAAGGCTGGGGGCCATAGTGTATTATTTAGCCAGGGTGATGGAGGTCAAGCCCAAGCCACTGATCCTAAGGCATGAGCCTTCAGAAGGAGTCAGGCCACACGCTCCTGGTCAGGGTTGACCAAGCTGGCAGACAGGCAGGGGCTCGGGTGTGGCCTGGGAACCACTGGTTGTCCAGAATAAGGGACGAGCATTTGGAAGCATAATTCCTATCTTGGGAATTGACCCTTTCCCTTCCTTCTTGCCCATCTCTCCTGGGCCTTGCCTTTCCAGAGAACCTGGGTCTGTGCTCAGATGGATACAGCTCAGGGTAGACATTGGCCAGAAACCAGTGAAATGTCCGGCAGCCCAGCCTTCTTTGCAGCTGCAGGCGCTCTGTGCAGTCTGGTTTCGCAGCCTGGTGGAAGAAAAGGACACCGTCCATAAGGCCAGGAAAGCCTGCTTTACCCCCAGAGTCACATGGTAGTAGAGGGACAGAGATGCTAAGAGGAAGCGGAAGGATTAGTGTAGAGCAGTCACACTTCTCAGCGTCATGTGATAAGGGAATGTTTGGAAGGTACAGAATCAGGTGTCTTCTCTAGAAAGCTGTGGAGCCAGCAAGATTCGAAGTGACGCTGCTTCCCACAGCCCCCACATCTTCAGTCTACAAAAACCATGGTGTCTGTGCCTTAAAGACTTTTCTCTGGAAGTTAGAGAAATGGTAGGCTCTGTACAAGGGCAGGTGTGGAGCCAACTACCATGGGCCTCACCAAGGCAAGAGTCTCAGTTTCCTTCATTAATGATTCATTCATTTATGACATGGCACCCTCTGATGTCCTCTTTACAATACAATGGTGCAAAGACAGATAGCAACCCTTGACACTAGGTTGATGTTTTAGGCTATATTGATAAGCTACAAAGAAATCTATCCAGAAGGTTAGAACAAATTCCTCTATGTTTTCAGGGGGGATAGAGGCTCTAAGGAGAGGCTATAATGACTGAACATGAAGAGCATGGGAGAAGGGAAATGAAAGGAGGGCGATATCCATGTTAGAGCTCTGCCTTGGTGGCCTCTGGTCTAGAAGTGGGACACAGAGGGGCCCAGGAGGCTGCGTGAGGTGAGTTCACTCTCCTAGTCCCCAAATGGAAATGTTGGGGAACATCAGACTGTGCCGTAAGTCCAGCTCTCAGAGAAGGCTTGCCTGGGAGCTTGTTAAACTGCAAGGTCCTGGGTTAGCCCAGATCTGTGACCCTGGTTCTGTGGAGGACCCTGGAACATGGAATTTGACCATTTCTCCTGGCTACTCTCCTCCGCAGTTTGAGAACAACTTCTCTAAGTCAGGAATTTCTTGTTTACTCAGCATCTTTTCCCCACCATTAAATCAAAGGGCTGTATTACTTTCTCCTTTGAGGAAATTGAGATGATGGGTTTTTCTAATGTTTTTTTTTTTTTTGTCACTTCTAGGTTCTTGGTGTTTATTTGACATCTCCCCACCTCCACCCCAGGTTTCCACTTTGTTACAAAGCAGAAACCTTCCTCTAGGAGAGTTCTGTCACCCACACTTTTCTTGCTGATGAGACAAGCTGGCAAATCTACCCAACCCTGTGTGACTTCAAGCATGGGACATGCTGACCTCAAACTTCTACACAACTGCACTTGAGAGAAAAAACAGAGGAAGTGAGGTCTCAAAGCAGTGAAACTTGCAATTGCCTTCTGGGTGCCCAGCACCTCTGCATCTCAGAATTCATGTGAAGGCTTAGAAAGCTATAAATCTTTAGAACAAAATGAATATTTAGCTATTTAAATGTAAAGGGAAGGCATACTACCAAATCTTTTCAGGAGAGCATGGGTGTCATTGAAATCTTGAAATCAAACCAAGGATAAGACACTACCCAAACAGGAATTAGTGAGAGAAAGAAGGAGAGAGAGAGAGAGAGAGAGAGAGAGAGAGAGAGAGAGAGAATATCGAGGTCTTCTGCTATGTCTTTTCACTGACCACGTGAAGGGTGCTGTTAAATCTCCCTTTAAAAATTGTCACGTGGGCTAGAGATTAAGAGCACTGGCTGCTCTTGCAGAGGACCCAGGTTCCCAGCACCCACATGGCGGATAACAACCATATATAGCTCCAGTTCCAGGGGATCTGACACCTTCTTCTGATCTCTGAGGACATGACATGACACGAGTGCACCTATGCACATGCAGCCAATACACTCATATCCATAAAATAAAAATAATAAAAAATTTAAAAAACTGTTAGGTGGTGGATGAGAGAAGACACCCAGGATTAAAGAGGAAAGATGGATTCTCCCACAGACTTTAAGGACCTAAGCCTGGGGTCTAGCTGGTGTGTTATTATTCTCCACAGCACCTTTCATGTTTCTTTCAATCATATCTTCCAACAGTTTCTGAGACTAAATAATTTTCCCAGGGTCACTAACTTCTAAAAGGTGAGAGCCAACTGTTGGCTTCAGCTTAATGATTCTTGATTTATCTCATCAATGGACATTGATGGAGCACCTTCTAGAATCTGGTAACAGACTGAGCACTAGAGATTTTAGCAGGTAGCAGAGCATCTAGTGTCCTGCCTTTGTGTGAGCATTCATTGAATACCTTCCATATATTAAACACACCCCTATTTCCCCCCAAAGTCAGACAGAACCCCAGAGGATAGGTACTTTATGGGTCTCCAGTTTTTTCCAGATAGGCGTGTTGTCTATGTTTGAAGAGTAGCATTTGTCGATGTTACGGAGTGTGTGGAGACAAACCATAAATTACTAATCATGGTCGTTCCCAGTTCTGTAACTGCCTAGAACCAAGCATGTACTCACAGGTATTTCTAACTGCATCATTGTAGAGTGAAGGTTAGAGGGCTGTAAGAACTTTACAGGCTGCACTAGGCTGACTACATCCAACATGCTGTGTTCTAATAAGTCTCTCTATGGAGGGTTGGTTCTGCGCGCCAGAAACCTGGCTGCATTTAATGCTTCTTTATGGGTTCGTTGTAAGCGCAGTCTATATCAACATTAACCAAGCATCCTCTGAAAGCAAAGAGAACATACTAAATTGACATCCACTCCATGAGATAAAAGATACTTCTGCCCAATGGAGGCTTGCGATTAAAAGTTTCAGCACCTCTGCGGCCCTCTGTAGACAGCCACTCCTCATTGTTGATGGCATAAAGTCAACTCTTTAGCCAGCCCTTCCCTCGGAGGCTCCAGAATCTTCCTTCAACCCCTCCTCTGGCTGTGTGACTGGATCTCATCCTGCTACAGCTGGAACTTGGGGGCGAGGCAACTCTGGGCCAGCCAGGATGATAATGATGATTGTAAAAGACTGACCCACGCTGGCCATGCATTCTGCCAAGGGCTTTGCTGTTTTAAAGACCTATTTTGTATATCTATATGAGCTTGAGTTACAGGCTTTTGTGAACTGCCTGATATCGGTGTTGGGATTAAAGTTTATACTACCAAGCATGCTAGTTCCAGTCTTCTGCTCCAATGGAGAAGTTAGTATTCTTAACAGCCAAACCATCACTCCAACCCCTTCTAAGGCTTTTGATAGATTAACTTAAGTCATTCTAACAACATAAGGAAGGCTTAAGGAGCATGGAAGGAGATGGATCTGGGGCATAGAAGAACAGGATATGAGGACCCCAAGGAAGAAGGGCACTGGGTTCCTCCATGGCTCACCTGTGCCTGACTTTGCCTGCATGCAGTGGCATGCAGGTGTCTGTATGCAGACCCTGTCTTCATCTATGCTATTGATGCTCCTGTTCAGCCTACATCCAGCCATGGGCTCCTGAGGGCTTATGGGAGCTGTTCCAGGACCATGCGGTCCTTTGGGATTCCTGTATTCAGTGCTGCAAACAGTAAGGACAACCCACGGCTCATAGTAGATGCACATATGTGTCACTCCATAGGACTTGAGCACTGACAGTACACTGGGAGAACACTGAATTAAATGTCTAAACTTGCCATTTTTCTGTGCCTTTTATAATTCTTTCTTTTTATACTCAAGTCTGTTTCATGTCTTGTATGTTCCCTAGCCCTGGAGCACTGCCCAGGAAGACAGGGTCCTCAAAGTCTGACTCATTCCCTCTTTATTGTCTACCCCCTGCCCCTGCCCATGCTGAAATGTCACACTCTGTTCATATCACCCTATAGACAGCATGGAATTCTAGGCCAAGGTCACCTGTGATGCTCCAGGGAGGTCAAGCTGGTAGGGATGGAAGACAGCCTTGCCAGGTAGGTGGATGGGTCACTTCAGAGGGCCAACTCAGGGAAGCCCAAGCTACAGGGGAGGGCTCCTCCCTGGACAACCTCATGCTGGTGGCCTCAAGCTGGGCACTGACCCCACCTGGCCCCTCCTTACCTTGCTCAGGGCAAAGGCCTCTGGGTTGTGCTTGTAGAAGGTTTCTTTGAAGGAGCCCAGCCAAGTCTCAGCAATGCGGACCTTGTTCAGCAGGGCAGCCTCCAGGTCAGTCAGGGAGCTGGTATCTTGGCTTCGGTAGATGTGACCCACTCGAGAGCAGGGAAGAATTTCCACTGTGCCACCACAGAGCCAGACCTGCCATAGAGGGAGAAGGTGAACAGCCAGACCTGCCACGGAGGGAGAAGGGGAACAGCCAGACCTGCCACGGAGGGAGAAGGGGAACAGCCAGACCTGCCACGGAGGGAGAAGGGGAACAGCCAGACCTGCCACGGAGGGAGAAGGGGAACTGCTATACCCTCCACCTCTTCGTCTGTGAAACAGCAGGAAATCATGAGTTCAGAATGGCCGGTTAGAGTCCTCAGGGTGCAGTTCCCAGTTCCAGAGTGTGTGTAGGGGAGAGGCAAGGAGGGAGGAGTTGGGGGACAATTGTTCCAGGATGGAACTGAGGGGGAATAGGCTGCACCCATGTTAACTATGCAGAGTCAATACATAGAGCAAGAGGCCGATCAGCACCCTCCCCCAGGAGACACTTCCCCCAGGGAACAGATGTGTGCAGTGCTCAGGGAATGTCTAGAACTGGCACATGGACAGAGAGGTACTAGCAGCTCTGGAATCTCTGCTCTGAGATGACCAATACTATATCTTCTCCTGAAGAAGATTCCAAAAGTCAAGTTCATGAGAGAGTAAAATCAAGATAGCTCGCTAAAGAGCTATAAGGGGAGAAACAAGAAGTTTGACACCTCATCATAAGGACTTTGTAATGTGCCCACAGCCTCATTCCCTGCTGTTTCTGACATCTGCCTCTAAGCTGTGATGATGCACAGGGCTCCCAAGACTCCGCCCATGCCGCCCTTGGTATAGGGCTTACCTTCAAGGACAATTCGAGGTTTTCACCACCCCGAAGTGACAAGAGAGAGTCATAGGCTCCAGTGTTTTGGAAGAAATGCCTGTCCATGGCCACCACCTCTCCGGGTACCACGGGGCTCCTGCATGGGGAAGACAGGTAAGAGACTCAGTTCAGACTCGGCACACAAGCCAGGCCTGGGCAGGACTTCCCCAGAGGCAGCTCCAGTGGTTGGGAAGGCAAACTTGGGGATCAGGAGGACCTCAACATTTTAGATTACAAGACTGGAGCAACAATGTCTGGAATCCAAGCATTTTATAAAGAGAACTAGAGGCTGGAAAAATGGCTCTGCAGTTCAAAGCACTTGCTGCTCTCATAGAGGACCTGAGTTTGATTCCCAGCACCCAGAGTAGGCAGCTCACAGCTGCTTGTAATGCCAACTCCAGGGTATTCTCTCTCTTCTGGCTTCCAGGGGCACCCACACACATATGGCATAGGCTCACACAAATATATACACATACATACACATAAATAAAAATAAAAGAGAACTAAGTTTGCCTGCATCAATGTAATAGCATATGTTCTCGGGTCTTTTTCTACAGAAGGCACGGGGCTTGAACTTGAGTCCCTCTGGAGAGCTGTCTGAGGAGAAGGCTTTGGTTGAAATAAGACACCCCAGGGGAGGCGGCACGAGGCCCGTGTCCCAGAGTGCGTTCAGGCTCCGTGATGGGCTGATCTGGAATATCTCTCAGGGGCTCCTGTTTTGAACTCTTGTCTTCCACTTCTAGCACAGTTTTGAAGGCTGTGGAGCCTTAGGAGGTGGGACCGACCATGTTGGCTGAAGCAGATACCAGAGGTTGGCCTGTGCTGGCTAGGCCACTCCTGGCTCTCTAGCTCTCTGCCTCCTGTTGGACACCATGAACAAACCACCACCAGCTCTTGCAGCAAGGACTGTCACCCTGCTGCCAGCCTCCCCGCCACGGTGCTCCAGACCCCAGAAACTGCCAACCAAATTTGCTTCTGCCAGGCATTCTGTCACAGTGAGGAGAAAGACAACAAATACCAGCTCTTCCCTCCTCTCTCCTCCCGCCTCCTTCCCCTCTTTTGTTTTCTTTTTCTTCTATTTATTATTTTTAGTTTATGTATATAAGTGTATTGCCTGCATGTGTGTAAGTATGCCTGTGTCATACAGTGCCCTTAGAGGTCAGAAGAGGCTGTCGGATCCCGTGGAAGTGACATTATGGATGGCTTGTTAGCCACCATTGTGGGTGCTGGGAATCGAACCCAGGTCCTCTGCAAGGGCAGCCAGTGCTCTTAACCACTGAGCCATCTCTCCAGCCCCTCTCTTCCTTTTTTTTTTTTTTTGTTCTTTTTGAGACAGGGTCTCTCTGTAGCCCCAGCTGTCCTGGAACTCACTCTGTAGACCAGGCTGGCCTTGAACTCACAAAGATCCGCCTGCCTCTACCTCCCAAGTGCTGGGATTAAAGGCATGCGCCACCACACCCGGCTTTTTCTGTTTTCTTAATGGTCATCTATCATCTATCCCCTTCCCAACTTTAAGATGAACCCAACAGGAGTTCTGGAAGCAAATAGGTCCCCACCTACACTGGAGAAAATACAGATGGCTTGTATACCAAATGAACGAGAAACTTTGAGTAACGTACTCAAGGTGGAAATAATATTCCTTAGAAGGGTTTTACACAGAGAAAGAACATCCAGAAAGCCTTTGAACAAGAATGCTTCCACTCGTGGGTGTGGTGGCGCACGCCTTAAATCCCTGGTCTACAGAGCAAGCTCCAGGCCAGCTGGGACTAAAAGGGAGACCATGTCTCAAAAATACGAAAAGAAAAAAGAATTATTTCACTCAAAACACATTTTAATGCACCCGGGCTCTGGAATATGTTTCAGGGTGTAAGTGACTCAAACTTCAGATATTTAATGACCAGGGAAATGGTTTACAGCTGGGCATGGTGGCGTACGCCTTTAATCCTAGCACTTGGGAGGCAGAGGCAGGTGGATCTTTGTGAGTTCAAGGCCAGCCTGGTCTACAGAGTGAGTTCCAGGCCAGCTGGGGCTACAGGGAGACCCTGTCTCGAAAAGACCAAAAGAAAAAAAAAAAGAAAAAAGAAAATCACTGGCCTTTAGGGCATTGAAATATTAATTTGTACAAGAATGCTGAAAATCTGTATTGTAGTGATTATGTGATTCAATTTCTACCTCAGCCACTAAATTATGTGTAAATTCTGGGGAGAATTAAGTCACCTCTCTGAGCTTGGTTTTCTCACTTGTAGTTGGGATAAAACAGCAGTTCATAATTGAGTTCACGGGGATTGAGACAGCAGGTCACATTAAGTGCACTACCTGTGCCACATTTAAATATTGATTTGCGCTGCTCTTGGGTCCCTACTTCTCTTAGAAATTCATGGGCTGTGGTTGGTTGGTTTGTTGTCTTCATCCTGCCTTTGTTTTCGTGACAAGGCCTCTACCCTGTGTAGCTAAGGCTGGCCTTCAGCTCATGATCTTCCCCCTGGGATGACAGCTATTACATATATTTGCCTGGCTCCTGGTATGTGTTTTAATTCAGAAATTTTGGATTCTAGAACAGGGCATATGCGACATAGTGCTGATCAGCCCTGGTGACATTTCTTCAGCAAGTACATGACTTGTCACAGTGTGTGGGCTCCAGCAGGCCTGTACAGACACCACGTCAGTTCAGAGACACTTCTGCTGAAGCAGGAGAATGCACTTAGTTTGAGAGTGCTTTGCTCTTTGCAGTTTTGAGTCGTGAACTGTGGATTTGTACTGACAACCCAGCTCAGCATAGTGGGGAAGAAGTGGTTTTAGGAGCGTGGTTACCCTGGAGTTAAGTCTGAATAAGTCACTGGCTTCACATGTTGGGAATTTAATCTGTGTGTACCAGACACAGAGAAGCAGAGCCAGCCAGCCCTGCTAAGCCCATCTGGAGTTCGTGACCCACAGAAGCTGTGAGCTGGGAAAACTGTTGTTGTTTGACAGGAAAAGTTTGAGGGAGTTAGTTAGGCAGCATCAGACTTCTAGAATATCTACTTAAATAAAATACTTCTTCAAAAACCAAGACGCCAGAGCTGGGTATATTAGGAATTATGTGTCATGGCCATGTCTTCCTTTTTGCCAAGTAGAGACCTGAGACCAAGGTGGGGTCAGCTCCTACCAGGTTCCCACTCTAGGCATCCATGGAAGCTTCTGGAAGAGCTTCACTGGGCTCCACTGATGGCACAGTGTTAGCAGCACCTAGCCCCAAGGGCCTGCAGCTGGCTTGATGTTCAGATTTCGCAACAATCCCATGTGGTAGGCATTATTCTGAGGAAACTGGGACACAGGTAAAGTGGCTTCCAGGGGAGGCCAGGCTGGCAGGGGCTCACCTGACAGGGCTGATGGGGGATGGGAGGGCCTTCCACTCCTGCTCTGGCAGGGGCTCCCAGTGGAAATCCAGTTTCCAGTCCAGCACCCCTCTCTGCAGCTCCGTGGACGGGGAATACTGGAGTGTCTTCCAGTCGATGACATCTATGACTGGAGACACCACGCGGCTCCTGGAAAGAACCAACAATTAAACAACGACGGACTACTCGGGTCAGAAGCAAGATCTGTGTGATGTGTGGTCCAGGGCAGCCAGAAGCCGCTCAAGCCTGTCAGAACAGAAACTGTGCTTTGTCCCACTTAATTCAGAGTCTGGAGTTAGGGGGCTGGAGAAAGAGGAAGAGACGGGGGGGGGGGGGACGTTCAGACACAGACACAGAGACAGAGAGATATAGAGACAGAGAGACAAACAGAAACACACAGGCACAGACACAGGCACAGAGGAAGGCAGGCAGGAAACTTTAGAGCAGACGCCATTAGAATTTCCGAGGAAGCCGCATGTGATTGCAGCCAAGGACGCTGTGGTACATGCGTCTGGTGCCTCTAGCCTGCAGTGAGGACTCTGGAGCTCTGAGATGGGGCATAGGCTGACATGAGGGACTCACATCCGTGTTTAACATGTCCTGGCACTGGGGAAATGAGGGAGTCTCTTCCATGTTTAACATGTCCTGGCAGAACACTGGGGACATGAGGGACTCTCATACATGTTTAACATATCCTGGCACTGGGGACATGAGGGACTCACATCCATGTTTAACATGTCCTGGCACTGGGGACATGAGGGACTCTCATCCATGTTTAACATGTCCTGGCAGAACACTGGGGACATGAGGGACTCACATCCATGTTTAACATGTCCTGGCACTGGGGACATGAGGGACTCACATCCATGTTTAACATGTCCTGGCAGAACACTGGGGACATGAGGGACTCACATCCATGTTTAACATGTCCTGGCACTGGGGACATGAGGGACTCACATCCATGTTTAACATGTCCTGGCAGAACACTGGGGACATGAGGGACTCACATCCATATTTAACACGTCCTGGCACTGGGGACATGAGGGACTCACATCCATATTTAACATGTCCTGGCACTGGGGACATGAGGGACTCACATCCATATTTAACATGTCCTGGCAGAACACTGGGGACACGAGGGACTCACATCCATGTTTAACATGTCCTGGCAGAACACTGGGGACATGAGGGACTTTCACCCATGTTTAACATGTCCTGGCACTGGGGACATGAGGGACTCACATCCATATTTAACATGTCCTGGCAGAACACTGGGGACATGAGGGACTCACATCCATGTTTAACATGTCTTGGCACTGGGGACATGAGGGACTCACATCCATGTTTAACATGTCCTGGCACTGGGGACATGAGGGACTCACATCCATGTTTAACATGTCCTGACAGAACACTGGGGACATGAGGGACTCTCATCCAGGTTTAACATGTCCTGGCACTGGGGAGCAGAAGCAACTAAATATTTCTCCTTGATCACCTTCAGCAGTTCTTAGGAGGAAAGGATAAGAGCACCAAGCCTGCGTCAGTAAGGCCTGACTCGACACCTGTTCTTTGCAGGCGTTTCTACCTCTCTAAGCCCGTGCTCCCACCCCTTAAGAAACAGAAGCAGGAAGGCCTGTGGCCTGAGCCACTCCACATAGGAGTCACCGAAGAATGCAGATGGAAGGGGCCAGCGGGCCTGAGATAATAACACTGCTGGTTTCCAAATGTCCACAAGGTAGGGCGAGAGGGTCTCCAAGGTGCCCTGAGTCATCCATCTCTGATACCAGGGAGGGAATCAGACAGGAAATGGGACAACTTCCCGACTGCCCCCAGTGAGGCCCTCGCCCACACTTTTTGAGAGAGCAGGTTCTTGATATAGAATCAAAGATGGCTGTGTTGTAGGCTTTGTGAATTTTTTGTGTGTGCTGAGTCTGGTACTGAACTTAGTGCACACCTCCTTTCCTTAAGAGATGTGAGCCAAGAGCAGGCAGACATGTTTGTCATGTAACTGAGCAAAAATGGATCTTACCTGTTCCCTAGGGGAAATGCAAATGCAACAGAGGGAGCCACTGACAACTCACTCGACCTTTTCTGAGACCTCCCTCCCACAGAGCGCTAACTCCCACAGCATCTTAGCAACAACCACACTATCTTAATCATTGCTTAAAGACTCCTCCCATGAGGTCCAGGAACACATGTTCATTCCCGATTTCCAATGAAACAATCAAGAGATTGCAGTAGGAGCCATTCAGCCAGGTGCTGCTCTGCCTGGCTGGTGCCAGGAGAGCCTACTGTGTGACTGGTCTGCTTGAGTCCTGGGTGTGAGGGGCGTGGCTGAGGCAGTCCTAACTGGGCTGGTTGGCAGGATTTGGTGTTTCTTAGTGGGATATTCAGATTGAGGGAAATGACTGACAGGTCCGGCTTGGGAAATGTTCAAGTTGAGCAAGGGGAGGTGGGAAAGGCAGGGGTCCAGGCAGAAAAGAGAAAAGGTCAGGACAATGCTAGGATGCATGCATCATAGGCCTTCTCAGCTCAGCATTTCCCAGGGCGTGGCTTAGAAAATTAGTGATGCTGTATATAACACAGAAGAGGGAAGAAAGCTAATTGTCAAGAAAACGAGCGACCTAGAATCCAGTGCTTTCTTCTTGGGGATGGTGACCTACGGGCTAGGCTATTTAGGAAATTCATTTCCCCAGGGCATGTTGTAACCTTGATTAAAACTTTGGCAAAAGTTGAGGGTAACAACAGACATGGTAAGTTTTGCCCTTCCCGTGTAGCTTAACAGGGTTGCTAAGTATTTGACCTTGGTAGAAGCTGTTCTCCAGGCCTGGGAGAACTTCAGCCTCCCTTCCAACAGGAACTCCCTGCACTTCCAACAGGGCTCAAACATCTGGAACCTCAAAAGAGTAGATAGCGAATATTGGCAACCTGGTGCTTTTTCAAAGGGTGGGTAGATAGTCTGTTCTTCGAGTGCCTGCACCCTGGGCTATTTCTCCCAGGCTCCCTCCTTGCTCTGCAGACCCCAGATGCAGTGCATTACCTGTCATCAGCTATTCTGCTGAGGAGGGGCTCCAGCCAGCCGGGGTGGCACTCGCAGTGGGCGTCCATGAAGACCAGCACGTCCCCCGATGCTCTGGTGGCCCCCAGCATCCGAGCTCCAATGGTGCCCAGCCTCTTGTTGCTCCTCAGTAACTTCACAGCCTCCAACCTGGCCACGTACTCGCTGAGAGCAGACTTCAGTTGTCCTGTAATTGACAGGGCTCTGTCAACAGGGTCACAGCTATGATAACCCACAGGACTGTGATGAGTATCATGAAGGTCGCACTCTTAGAATCCATTGTGAACACTGGCATCTCGACATCAAATGCATTAGGATAATGTGGCCAATCGCTAAGGTCTGGGATGACTCACGATTCTCTCTCCACACCAGGAGGGAGGGTGTGTAAAACTACAGCCGAGCTAACAGATTCCAAATGAGAGAAGATCCTCCAAGAAAACCACCGGTCCACACATTTCTGCCTCAGAAGTTCATCCAGAAAACTCCGCCTAAGACATTTGTTGAGGGGTCATGAGATGGGCAGCTGGTCGGCCACTGGGTGTGGTCTCAGAGGCCTCATCCCTAGTGGCAGGGTAGGTCTGAGAAGAGGAAGGTGAGGAACTGGGTCTTCATCTAGCAGTGTGCTTTGGAAGGTTGCTTCCATAGGGGAAAAGAGACAGCCTTAAGGAGAGGGCAAAGGAAAGGGTAAGGGGCTTTGGGTTCAAGATGGAAAACTTGATGCAATCTGCATGTATGCATGTGTGTGTGTGTGTGTGTGTGTGTGTACGTGTATGAGTACATTCACAGATGTGACAGCCACGTGTGTATGTGTGTTTGAATATGTGTGTGTATGTTCATGGGTATGCACATGCATGTGTGTGCATGTGTGTGAACCTATGTGCATTCATGGGTGTGTAGGGCTGTGTGTGCATGCATGTTCTGAATCTGCACATCTGGGAGGTGGCCTCTTGGTGACACTGGTGTGACAAGCACTGCTGTCATCTTCCCAGCATTCCTTCCCTTCTGATTTCCCGCAGAGGTCTGAGCTTGTTGGGGGGCAGCTCAAACACCCAACCCCCTCACCTTCTCCTGGAAGCAGCTCTGGGAGAAACAGAATGGCTGAGAAGAGGCTGGGAAGTGATTGGTTTTTAAATTGATTAAAAACATTTTTTTTGGTCTTTTCAAGATAGGGTCTCCCTGTAGCCCCAGCTGGCCTGGAACTTGCTCTGTAGACCAGGCTGGCCTTGAACGCACAAAGATCTGCCTGCCTCTGCCTCCCAAGTGCTAGTATTAAAGCGTACGTCACCACACCTGGCTGAAAAATTTAAAGGTTTATTTTTATTTTAAAAATTATTTTAAAAATTATGTATATATAAGTGTGTGTGTTTATATGTGTGTGTCTGTGTGTGTGTGTAAATATATATGTGTCTGTGTGTGTATATGTGTGTATGTATATATGTGTGTGTCTGTGTATGTATATATATGCATTTGTGTGTCTGTGTGTGTATATATATGTTTGTCTGTATATATGTGTGTGTGCATATATGTGTGTCTGTGTGTGTGTATATATGTGTGTGTGTATGTGTATATATGTGTCTGTGTATATATATGTGTGTGTGTACGTGTGCATATATATGTGTGTCTGTGTGTGTATATGTGTGTATGTATATATGTGTGTGTATGTATATATATGCATGTGTATATATGTGTGTCTGTGTGTGTGTATATATGTGTGTCTGTGTGTGTGTATATATATGTGTGTGTATATATGTGTGTCTCTGTGTGTATATATATATGTATGTGTCTGTATGTGTATATATGTGTCTGTGTATATATATGTGTGTGTATATGTGTGTGTCTGTGTGTTGTCTGTGTGTGTGTGTGTGTGTGTGCACCTGAGTGTGGTGCCTACAGAAAACAGAAGCATCAGACTCCCCAGGGACCGGAGTTACAGCGTAGTGAGCTATCCAATGTGGCTGCTGGGAATTGAACTCTGGAAGAACAGTATGTGCTCTTAATCACTTTGACCACTGAGCCATCTCTCAGGCCACCGACGTTAATGGTTTAAATTATTTCTCTAAATGGACAAACCCGGCAGGCTTCTGACTTTCTCCTCTTCAACTTTTCCTTTGGGGAATACGTCTGTGATGAGCAGAAGATGAACAGCCCCATCGTGATTATGAGGTGGAAGCCATGCTCTGAGCTCAGCTGGGTAGAGGGCAGGGGGAGCTGCGTCCTCAGCTCCACACCAACCTGGCTTCCTGTACTGTGGGAAGCGCACATCTCTGCTGATTGGTGACTCCACTGTAGCAGGATATGTTTCATGCCACACCCAATCTCCTTGATATCCCCACCAGAAATTCCTCACAAGGCCCATGTGTGCTGAGTGCTGGTCTGTCTAGCGATGTCCCTTGTTGGTGTTATGTAGATAGAATCCAGCAAGAGAGCCTCCAAATAGACTAAGGGAGAACTTCCAAATTGCAATGATAGTTTGATATTCTCAGAGTCTTTGAAGCAGGTAAGAAGACCATGGGTGCGGGCAGTGCTCAGAAGGAAGTGGCGTGATCCTTGCCCCGCTCCTCCCAGGAAACAGCACTTAATAGTGAACCCATCTACAGGGGCTGCATGGACTGAGGAGCCCATCTATTTTCCGAGTTAATGATTCAGTGTGAAGTTCTCACACTGGTTGAACAGCCTGCAGCTCATCTGACAAGCTCTATGATGCTCTGCTTCCCTGTCATTGCTCACTGTGTCACAGAGGTGTCAGGTGGCTCTGGGCAACTTCCATAGCCATGGACGTGTTCTCTCTTCTCTAAAGTGGAGTCTAAAATTTCCAAACTAGGATGACTGTGAGGTTTAAGTGGGGATATACCACAGAGTGGCTTTGTCCGAGCTCCGGGCCTCAGCAGCCCCGCTGAGGAGGGATATGGGGACAGAAAGTGCCAATGCTACCCCAGCTGTGGGAAGTCCTTGCACCCCAGTGTCTGCAGAAAAGGCCCCTGGTGGAGAGCATGCTTGGTGGTAAGGGCAGGGGAGGGTGAAGCTGTGGCTAGCTGGTGGGCAGGCATCCCGATACTTTCATGTGGGAATGGCTGGAGCTGAGGTCTTGGGAAGCGGGTCATTTCCCCAGGGACCAGCTCCTTCACTTCCAACTTCCAAGGGACAGTGATGTAACACAGTTCACCAGCTGATGGGGAGGGACCACAAGCCTGCTTTCTGGAGCACCTGGGTTGAAGGGTCTCCAGGCAGTCCAGCCCAGCCCAGTGCCTGCGCAACAGCCTCAACTAATGCCTGGCCATATGCGCCTTAGGGACCCCACATACTTCCAGAATCTTCAGTTGATTGACTTTCTGCCCCAACCAGACTGGTCAAATTCGAGATGGGAGAAATTCAAGAAGGCCTTTCATCCCACCCTGCATATCTAGTGGTCCCCTTAGAAAAGTGTGGTACGGACCTCAGCCAGAGCTTAGTGGCCCTCTATCCCATGACTCTGGGGAGTGATCATGTAGCTGGGGGGTGGGGGTAGAGCTGGGGCTAGAACCCAGGGCCTTGAACATGCTAGGCAAGTGCTCTATCACTAAACTTGTTTGGAGACAAGGTCTTATTAAGTTGCCAGAGCTGATTTTGAACTCCCTCTGTGGCCCTGAACTTGTGATTTCCTCCTGCCTCGGCCTCCCAAGTAGCTGGGCTGACAGCCCTATGCAACCACCATGCCCAGCCTCAGTCAGTGCAGCAAGCACCTCTGCAGTGTTCATGTAGCTGAAATCTGAAGCCCGCTGAGTTAGAAGCCTGACCAGGCTTTCTTTTCATGCTGTTTCCTGTCCTGAGCTTCCTGGGGAGGAAGCATTTAAGTGTCCTCTGGGCTCCGGGCTCTGGGCTGGATTTGGCCCCACTTGGCATGACTGGGCTCTGATCAGTTGTCATCTCTGGTCTTCAGTTTGGAAAATAGTCAGTCTTTGCCCAGCACACAGGAGGCAGAGATTACCCCCACAATGGGCACCCTCTTCTGACAAGGCATCTTGGGAAGAGGCTCATGGATGTGTGGGAGTTGGGCCTGAGGAAGAGTCCTCGGTGGGATCAGCCTGAAGTGACCTTCCTCGGTGTCCCTTAAGGTGTCCTTCAATTTTGTGAACTTCCCCTTTAGTCGCATTTCCTCTTCCTCTTCCCCTGTGCCTTACTGGCCTTCCCTGGGAGCCTTCATTCCTAAGTTACTTACATTGGAGTGCAAGTTCCCTCTGCATCTGGGGAACCTTGCCTAAAATGGGTTTCAATCCCCCCTTTACCTGGGATTCCCCTCCCTCTTATTCCCCTCCTGGCCCAGGGCCAGTCCTTCCTAAAGTCCAGCCACAGCTACCTTGCTGGCTGAGGTCGTCCACAAGGATGATCTCCTGCAGCAATTGCCTGGGCGCTGTGTCAAGGATGCTGTGCACGGTTCTCAGGAGCGTGGACCAGGCCTCATCATGGAAGGTGAGGATGATGCTGGCTGTGGGCAGGCTGCTGGCTGGGCGCTGCTGTAGACACCTGCAGGGAGAGAGTACCCAGAGCCTTCAGGAGGAGATGCTGCACAGATACCATGACCCCTCATCACTCTGCAAGCTGGGCTTGTAGCAATGTCCTTCTAGCTCCCAACCCTCAGACCCCAAGAACTTGGCTCTGCTGAACCCAGCACCCTCTTTGTACTTGAGGGGTGTTGGCAGCATTCTCAGTGGGGACTGACTCAGGTGAACAGTGGGAATGAGTGACAGCTGCCCCACCACAGGGCTGGTGTGAAGCCTGAGTGGGACACTACACGCCCTTGTCTTAGGAACACTCCATCCACCACAGAAGGTGTTCTAGTTCCTTCTATTGCTGTGATAAAACACTGACCAAAACCAGCTTGGGGAGGAAAGGGTTGATTTCATCTTCCATAACCCAGGTCACGGTTCATCACTGAGGAAAGACAGGGTAGCAACCTGGAGGCAGAAGCTGAAGCACAGGCCATGGAGGAACACTGCTTACTGGCCTATGCTCAGCCTGCTTTCTTATACAACACAGGGCCACCTGCCCAGGACTGGCATCGCCCACTGTGGGATGGGCTCTCTCCACATCACTCAGCAAAGCAGGAAGTGCCTCACAGATGTGCCCACAGGTCGTAGAGAGGAAATTCCCCACCTAGGGTCCCCTTTCTCCAGATGTGTCAAGTTGACAACCACAGCTCTCCAGCACAGGAATGGACATTATTTTATTTTTGCATCTCTACGACCCAGCTCAACACCCAGCACACCACAAATGGGAGCTGCTTTTTATTCTGAGGAGACAGCATTAAATAGTTACTGTGTCAATAGCACTTCAGACACTGTGCTTAGCCTGTACACATTACTTCACGTCCATGGTACAACAAGTCCATGGTGTAGGCTAGCTTAGACTCTGGACACATTACTTCACGTCCATTGTACAACAAGTCCATGGTGTAAGCTAGCTTAGACTCTGGACACATTACTTCATGTCCATTGTACAACAAGTCCATGGTGTAGGCTAGCTTAGAGTCTGGACACATTACTTCACGTCCATTGTACAACAAGTCCATGGTGTAGGCTAGCTTAGAGTCTGGACACATTACTTCACGTCCATTGTACAACAAGTCCATGGTGTAGGCTAGCTTAGATTCTGAACACATTACTTCACGTCCATTGTACAGCAAGTCCATGGTGTAGGCTAGCTTAGATTCTGAACACATTACTTCACGTCCATTGTACAACAAGTCCATGGTGTAGGCTAGCTTAGAGTCTGGACACATTACTTCATATCTATTGTACAACAAATCCTTGGTGTAGCTTAGACTCATCTTGCAGATGAGGAGACTGAGGCTCAGCAAGGAGGCCAAGCTTCTGAAAGCCACATCAGAGCCCGATATTCTACTTTCAGAACTCTAGGACCTTTCTGCTTCAATAGTCCCTGGCTGGATACCCAGGTGCGTGGTGTTGCCCACGAAGGGGCTGTGTGAACCCCTTGGCCCCCCAAGGGAATGGGACTTAGCATCTGCCTGACTTACACAGAGAGTGAGAGTGAGTCTGCTGTGGGAGAATTGTGCTAACAGGCCCACACATGCCTCTCACACTTCACAAAAGGTTCTTGCCAAAATGAAGCTTCTTTCTGGGTCTCTTCTCAGAGAGACATCACAGCCTGCTGCTTAAGAGACAGAGTCCCCCCACACTGTTGAGTCCTTCTGCCCAGTTCCTTGCCTGCTCACTGGATAAGGTGGACTTCAGGGCTGAAGCTTTCAATGCTTAGGGGAGCTGTGGTGATGCTCAGGACAAGGTCCCATAGAGGGATTGGCTCTAGGCAAACACTTTAAGGGAAAGAGAAAGAGAAAGAGTTCTTTAATGATTAAAAAACAAAACAAAAGGGGCTGGAGAGATAGCCTAGTGGTTAAGAGCACCGACGCTCTTGCAGAGGACCCGGGTTCGATCCCCAGCACCCACATGGCGGCTAAGAACCGTCTGTAACTCCAATTCCAGGAGAACTCCAGTTCCAGGGGAATCCGAGACCCTCTTCTGACCTCCGCGGCATTGCACGACATGGGTGCACAGACCTGCATGCAGACAGTACATTCATACACACACAAAAAATAAATAAATAAATAATAAAAAAAATTAAAAAACAAAACAAAACAAAACAGAGATACTTCATAACCCAGCATGGGGGTAGCGGGGGCGGCAAGATGGATCAGCAGGTAGTGACGCTTGCCACCAAGCCCAAGGTCCTGAGTTCTATCCCCGGGACCGATATGGTGGAAGGAGACAATCAGCTCCCTTAAGTTGTTCTCTCTCTGACTTCCACTTGTGTGCTGTGGCACATGCCCACTTCCCAAAATAAATAAATATGCCAGGTGTGGTGGCACATGACTTTAATCCCAGAACTCGGGCGGCAGAGGCGGGCGGATCTTTGTGAGTTCAAGGCCAGCCTGGTCTACAGAATGAGTTCCAGGATAGCTGGGGCTACAGGGAGACCCTGTCTCAAAAAGACTAAAAATAAATAAATATAATTTTAAAAGTAAGTCAGTGGTTTACTTTGGTTAATGTTTTTTTTGTTTTTTGTTTTTTTTTTTGCCATAAAGGATTTGAAACTTCTCAGAAGAACTATACACAATGGGGCTGAAGATTCAGCTCAATATGGCACTTGTCTGGTATGTGCAAAGCCCTGGGTTTCAACTCCAGGACTGAAAAACTATCATGAGACAACAGTAAAATAGGGGTAGAAAGCCAGGATCCAGAACATGGAAGAACATGGATTCACGGCCCATGAGATGGGATATTTGTAGAATATGGATTCATGGGCCTTGAGATGGGATATTGGTTAGAATATAGATTCACAGGCCATGAGATGGGATATTTGTAGAATGAGTTTGAAATTTGATTCTGAGATTCCTGGCAGCCAAAGTAAAAGGAAAGGTTTATGCGAGAGTAGAGAAGTCACATACTGGATCTTCTGAGGAAAAAGAACACTCTAGAGTTTGTCTTTAAATTTGTTCTTTGTTTTGTAATAGTTTAAGACTCCCTAGGTGTTGGAAGAATTGTACAGAATTTTTGTTTCTTTCCCCAATGGGCTTTGACATTGTTCAATACCATTATCTCAAAGTCATATGGATTTTACAAGTTTTTGCATCTTACACTAATTTATAAAAGAAACGTCATTGGCTTTAGAAAGTCCCTAAATGGATGACCGTGTCCTTAGAATCAAAGAGTCCTTTGAATAGCTGGTAAGTGACAGAGCTCCAGGACTTAGCAGGCAGGGGTAGGCCACTAGGGGTGAGCTGCAAGGGCCATAAACTGCCTGCAATCTTTTGTTTCCTAGTCAGAACCATGTGGGAAGATCCTATCAGCTGCCATGCTACTCCCGCTGTGACAGGCTGCGTCCCACAAACCATGAGCCAAAATAGGTCTCCCCTTCCTTCCGTCCAACACTCCTGTCAGGTGTTCTGTCACGGAGATGAGGACAGTGTCCAATACAATCAACATGTGTGGAATTTTACATTTATTTAGTGTGTGTATGTATGTGTCCTTGCACACCTCAGCCTGCTCGTGAGGTCAAAGGACAACTTGTTGGACTCAGTTCTCTCCCTCCACCATATGGATTCCAGGGAACAAAGTCAAGTCTTCAGGCTTGGCGGCAAACACCTTTACCACTGAGCTTTGCCAACCTTATTCATTTGAAAAATTAGGATAAATCTTGCCCCCCTAGGCCTTGTGTGAAAAAAAATGAACCCTGACTTGTACTTGGGAGTCGACCTTTGACCTTGTACATGCTACACAAGCACTCTACCACTGAGCACCCAACTGTAACATGAGTATACATGCCCTAGGGTCATGTTATAGTAGAGATCTTCACCCCAGAGGTCGGAGTGGGGCCCAGAGTCTGCACTGCTGATGCTACAGGTGTAGGGACCCCACTTGGAGTAACATGGGGGGCAGGTAAGACCGGGATAAGTTCTCCCCTTAGGAATTAAGTGGGCAAGGAGCAAGTTGACCTCCCCTGCTCAGACCCGCATGGGCATCTGGGATTGCAGGAGCAAAGAGCAGGCCCCAGTCACCCTGGCTACTTTGAGTGCTTCAGGCTATAGGATTGTGCTCAGTCATGTTTCTGCCACACCACATGGGTCCTGAGGGCTAGAAGCAAGGTGCTTGTGGGTGACTCAATGGCCCGGCCATCCAGGCCCGGGATCACCACTTTACTGACAGTGCTGAGTTCTGTCCCTTTTCACAGTGAAGGTTGGCTGAGCAGAGTCCCGGCCTAGTCCACTCCTTTCTTTTCCCTCAGCTTCTCAGGTTGTTCCCAGACAAAAGTGCCTTGTCAATCACCCCTCCCCATGCCCCCCTCTTCCCTCTCAGACCAAGCTGTCTAGCTAACAAGGTGGGGAAGGAATCACTGGTTGGCATACAGGAGGAGTCACAGGGGACTGAATAGACCATGTGGATTGTAACATTTCTTTCTGCTTGACAACAAACTGCTTCTCTTCCCTGATCCCTCCCCGGCTCAGGGGAAGAAACCTCTGCCCTGTTCCCCACTGGCTATGAAAGCCAGGGACCGCCAGTGCCCCCAAGCCTTGGTTCTCAGCCTGGGTGCGTGCTAGAACCATCTGTGGGCTTACTCAGACCAACCCAATAGCACCATGTTTGTGATGATTTAGCAGCCCCAAAGGACAGAAAATAGCCCTTTCATTTCAGAAAGGACTGCAAGGTAACAGCCACAGCTCTCCTCTCCAGCTCATACCTGGAGCCTTGATGGAGAACAGGATGAAGGGGACTTCTCTTGAAGCCATCACACATTTGATCTCATATTCTCTACAGCCCTATGCAAGCATGTTATCATCCATTGTACAGTTGAAGAGACTGAGGCTCAGAGATGTTGACTGACTTGCACAAGGTCACACAGCCAAAGGTGGAGCCAGGATTGGATCCAGGCTCTCTGTTCTATGAGCATATGAATTATCTCGTGCTGTGGCTACATAAACCAATTTTAATATGATTTGTAAGTTCATGTGAGTAGGAAGCATAGAGCTAGCTGAAGCTGGACTGACAGGTTAAAGAGCAAATACCCAGGATTGTCAAGAAATGATTTCTCTCTGCCTCTAGTTTATTTCCAGCTCTACCTTTCCATAGAAACCTTCCTGAGCTGAACCATCTCTCTACTCTTTCTTCTGTGTCAGCTGAATCTGAAATTGTCTAGGGCCAGCTTTTCAACATTCAAAATACTCAGCTACAACTCAGAACTATGGTGCCTCCACTGAGACATTGTGAACATCTGGAGGGTCAGTCATGTGCACACCTGGGCACCCATGGCTGATGATTCACAGGCAGGTTGAAGCTTGAGGAATCTGCTGTGGCCAACCCGGCCCAGTCAGGTGACATTGAGCAGGGTTCCCAAGGTCTCTTTAGGGCATCAGTAGTGCCCAGGAGCCCACGGAGTAGGTGGGAATCTATACTTTAAGAAGACTCGGGGGCTGGAGAGATAGCCTAGTGGTTAAAAGCACCGACTGCTTTTGCAGAGGACCCGGGCTCGATCCCCAGTACCCACATGGCGGCTAAGAACCGTCTGTAACTCCAATTCCAGGAGAACTTCAGTTCCAGGGGAATCTGAGACCCTCTTCTGACCTCCGCAGCATTGCACGACACGGGTGCACAAACCTGCGTGCAGACAGTACATTCATACACATACAAAAATAAATTAAAAAACAAAAAAGAAGACTCGGGAGGCAGAGGCAGGTAGATCTCTGTGAGTTCAAGGCCAGACTGGTCTATAGATCGAGCTCCAGGACAGCTGGGACTAAAGGGAGACCCTGTCTCAAAAAGACCAAAAAGAAAAAAAAAAAAAAAGAAAAGAAAGACAACTTTGGATGCTTGGATGGATGCAGGGAGTGGCAGAGGCCCTGGCCTGGTCTTTGAGATGCAAAACATGGACTCCTGGGAGCCTCTTTGATCTTGGCATCCAGAGAGATCAAAGGGAGTGGGGCCTGGCAGAGCTTCGCAAGCTGTCCTGGCCCCTGGGACCTAGTGAGCAAGACTTGCTTGTCCCCCATTCCCCAGCAGCTTCAGGGTCAAGCCAACCACATGTCTCAGTTCCCGGCTCCCTCTATGGAGGGCAAGTCTCTCTATTCTGTTGGTGTACTCCAATTCACATACGTTCCCTCCCCATAGGGTGACCAACCCAGTGAGTTTGAACTGGCTCCTAAACCACAGCAGGGTACACAGCTTATACCTGGCCTGCCATGCTGCCCTGGGGCCTCTGCATCTGATTTCTAGCCTCCAGCAGGGGGTTTTCAAGAGTTCCTTCATTGATAAGCAGAACGTAGATCTGCTGCTTCTAGCTCAGGCGGGTGTTTTGTAGGATGCACAGAACCCTCCAGTGTCCTGGGATGAGACGCTAGGCGGCTTGACTTCTCAGTACACCAAGGATGCTGCCGTAGGGACCCTCCTACCTGCTCCCAGGGGCCACTGGAGTGGCCTGGCTTGAAGATGGGCAGACTCAAAGTTCTTGCAGACTGGGCGACTTGCCCAGATCTAGCCTGGGAAGTAGCGGACTCAGAGTCTAACGAGATGGTTAAGGGCCTGACTTTGAGGTCAAACAAGCTATCAGGCCACACGGCACCAACCCATCCACCTTTCTGCCCCTTGGTTTTCCTCATCCATAACTCTGAGATTTGTGAAGCAAAAACCAGTTAGCAAAATCCTGAGTTCATAAGAAGTGCTCCATAGATGCTCACTAGAATTTTGTCTTTCTCTCCTGAGACATTTCTTTTTGAGACAGGGTGTTACTGTATAGCCCAGGCTGGCCCCAAATTCCCAATTCTCCTGCCTCAGTCCCCCAAGTACTGGGGTCACAGGTGTGTACCGCTTTGCCTGGTCCCAGAGACTGAGTTCCTTTTACGGTAGTGTTTTTTTTTTTTTGTCAGTCTTGCATCATGGTAAGTTCCTCACAACCCCACTGTGCAAACTGACCTCCAGCTGTGAGGAGGTCAGGAGACCTGAAGCCCAGAAAGGAGCCTGGCAAAGGCCAGGGTGCTGTGGGGGCCTGGGTGAAGGTTAGAGGACATGTCTGGGACAGCAGTCAAAGAGGGGCTTGCAGAAAGCTTGGAGGAGGGGGAACGACAGAGAAGACACCAAAGACAGAGGCCAGCAGAGGACGTTCTCGTGTTCTCCCAGTCGTGGCAGGGAAGCTGGGCTTAATGTGGGACGATTCCCTGTATTTCGATCAGTATTAACTGGGAGGCAGGAAAGCACTGTCACCCTGAAGGGAGATGGAGGTTGTGCCTGGGTTTGTAGGAACGCTTGTGTATCCAGGAACCTTCTGGAAGGGGGTGGATCTGGGCTGCATAAACTGCACTCACCAGCAGAGGGCGCTCCCCACCTTCATACAGAGTTGGTGACCGAGAAGCCTGGCAAGCTGGGATGGAGAGGCTAACTGCATGCTTTGCCTGGGGCTAACCAGTTTCCCAACTGCCAGAGACTTTCACTGAAGGAATGGGGCAAGTCTCAAGCAGACTGCAATGAACTGGTCACCCTGGCTGGAAGAAATCACGGTGCAGCCAGATGTACAAAACCATACAAGCATTTCCCATTAAACACACCCGGCATGATTGTATCCACTTGTACTATACACCCCACATACACAACACATGCAACACACTTTCACACAGCACACTCCCGTGTTCATGAAATATTTACAACACAAGTGTAACACATCCAACACATACAATATATATGGACACCATATCACACAAACATGTAAAACACTATCACAATGCATACATGTGCACACAGGCACAGTGCATGTGCACATCACACCAGACATGCACACACTTTACATCCATGCATGTCCTGCACACACAACACATCCTTGTACTCCATAACAAGTGTATAACATGTGCCATGCATGTGCACACTTGTCTCACATGCAGTACACAACATACATGCACCACATACAATATATACACTGGCACTATACAATATATACAAAGGCACATGATACACATGAAATACAGTCATAACACATATGGACCACATAAGCATATAAAAAACAAACAGAAGCCTTTAACCCTAGCACTCGGGAGGCAGAGGCAAGCAGATCTTTGTGAGTTCAAGGCCAGCCTGGTCTATGGAGTGAGTTCCAGGACAGCTGGGGCTACAGGGAGACCCTGTCTCAAAAGATTAAAAAAATCAACACATATAACACACACAGTTCTGCACAATACAGGAATATCTTGCCCCAAGGCACAACAGATACAATACATACATGTATATCACACATCAACACATCCACATGACTCAAACCACACAGCTCACACCTGTGCACAGCATACTATTTATACAACCAAATGTACCAAACACAAAATACTACATATATGTACTATGCATAATACACGTGCACACATCCATTTACTGTACAAAGCACAGTGTATACTGGACACACAGTACATGCACACAGGCACTCATGTGCAGTCCATACATAATATGCATATGCAGAGTGCCATGAAGACACAGTCACACCCCTCCTAGTCCCCGCTCGAAACCATAGCCTCTCCTTAAGGCCAAGCTTCCTGTACACAGAATAAAGATGTTCACTCTTGCTCTCCGCCAATGGGAAAATGCATGGAAGAAACTGGAAAGCTATTCCTTCATTCAGCAGTCCTTTCCATACTGAGCGCTGGGTGTTGGGATATGAGATGCACTTGGGTCCCTACCTTCTGCACAGCATGGCAGGTGAAGCAGGCACGGGGCAAATGAATACGCAGTGACTGTTCAGCTTCTGTTGTACTAAGTGCTGTGAGTTCAGTGGGAGCCTGAAACTGGAGTGGACTGGGAGTTTCCCTAGCAGAGCTTTAAAGCCAAGAAGTGAAGTCAGCACAGCGGGGCTGGAACAATGGTGAGGTGATAGGACACAACTGAGGGGGCGTGTGCTCCCAGGTGCACACAATGCATCTGCACACCTGTGCGTGCAAGCAGCCACGCAGCCAGGCCAAGAGAAAGCAGAGATGCAAGGAGCCATGGCACTGCTACCTACTGTGCTGCCCGTGTCCTCTCGCTCCCGGGGGTAGAGGATGTGTTTGCTTTCCAGGAAGCCCAGGGTGCTGTGGGAAGAACCATGGCTTCTAGGGCAGGGCTCTAGACCACCCCAGCTAACCAGCCACATTGCTTCTGGATTTGGGTAAACAATCCCTTATCTAGCCCTGTGGCCAGCCATGGTGAGAGAGGACCAGGGAGGACAAGCCACCATCTCCCAGGGCACAGATCTGTATGTCCTACACACTGCCCAGCTTGCCTCTTGGGGGGAAGCACCCTGAAGGGACAGTCAGCCAAGTATACCAGCTCCTGGGCACTGATCTGTTTCCTTCATGTAGGGAGCAAAGGAAGGTGCAGAGTGGTGCTTCCAGCAGACTGGAGCTTAGATGCCTGAATTCAAGTCCCTGCTTTGATACCTAGTAACCGTTGGACAGTGAGCAAACCCTAGGGCCTCACTGTGCCTTGTTTCCAAACCTATAAAGCAGGCATGATGCCTAAGCCCAGCATCTAACCTGCAGAGGACTTTCTGGGGGCTTATGAGCTGCACATTGAAAGGTCTTAGATTAAAACCAGGCACATGGCAAGAGCTACATAAATATTTTTAGCAACTGATTATTTGATCCCAAATATAGGCAAACATAATAATATGCCTAATATGAAATACACACATAGATAGATAGATAGATAGATAGATAGATAGATAGATAGATAGTCTGAGTGTGAAAACTGGAAACTGCCTTGAAGAACTTCTAAAAAAAAGTGGTGTGAAGTAGCGAGATTAGTGGTGGGACTAGAATCCAGGACAGGGAAGAGAATGAGCAGGCAGAGCTCCTCGCTGTCTGGGATGGTGGCTCTCTCCTGCAGGATTTATTATTTATGTATCTGAGGCTCAGGTGCTTCTGAGTGAGCAAGTCTCACCTGGGGTCTGAGAGAGCGCATTTCTAGCAAGCGCTTCATCAGCAAGGCTGACATGGCTGGTCCCAGGGGCCACACCTTGAGAAGCATTGTCTCCAGGATGGGACAGACAGAAGGCTGAGTCTGCATCCCTGACTTTGCTGCCACCTGATCGCATGCCCAGACCAGGCAAGGGAAAGCTGGGGTTTTACTTACAGCGGGTGCCGCACCTCAGGCAGAGCCCTCCGTAAGGGGAGGCGGGCACTGAGCGCCTCATGGAGGCTGTGGGAATCCAGGCTGATTGGGGTTGGCTCCTCTTCTTCAGATTCCTCCCCATCCTCCTCCATCCCCCAATCCCTCTCTGGGAACACTTCATCCTGCCTCCTGCGCAGATGTTTGATAAGCTGGTAGCTGCCCCCTCTCCTGCCCTGGCTCTTATTCCTCTTGGCCCTGAGAGAGGCATCGGCCACCAACAGTTGATCCTCCTGCAGGGAGATGAAGGGTGGCAGGCCCTCCAGGAAGCTGTACTCCTCACCCTCATCTTCAGCCTCCAGAACCCATTCCTGGGAGTCCCCAAAGCCCAGGTGGTACCCAGTGTCTGGACTGTGCTTGCTGGCCTGGGCTGTGTCAGCCTGGTGCAGGGTGGGTGGGGGAGGATGCAGCACAGCCACCATCATCAGGACACATCCCAGGGTTAGGAAGAGCAGGAGGAACTGCAGTCTGCACTGTCTATGCCCGGGGCGCTTCCTGGGAAACATGTTGCAGTCACTCGCCCAAAGCAACAGGTCTTCTTCAAGTTTGCCTCTTCATTGCGCTTCAGGTTCCTTCAGGCTTTTGCTAGAACCCGGGTTGATCTTTGAAGCCTAGAGGAGTTTTGCCAGTCACCTGCACCTTTTATCCCATCAGACATTTGCCAACGAAGTGTGTCAGACCTGCTGCCACTTGGAACCAGAAAGTCACGGGAGCCCAGGCCCCCCAGGTCTTCTCTGAGTGCATTTATCGGTTGCCTTATGAGGATTCCGGATGCTCCTCCTGCTTCCCTTTCACCCTGCTCAGGTGCTTGGTCCCGGGTTCTTCCCCCCTCTGCATGATGGTCAGGTTCTACGTGATGTCTGGGGCAAGCTGCTGGGGGCTCAGCCAAGCCAAGCCTGACACCGTCCTTCTTTGGACGCCTCAAGTCAGGTCAGATAGCAGATGTAAAGCCGGCAGGCACTGCCTGGTTTCCTTTGACACATAGCTCCAGCTCTGCAAGAGCCCTCTGCCAGACACAACCCGAGCCAAGTGTGCTCCTCGTGTTCCTGGTCCTAATGCCCCCACTGTTCCAGGCTTTGCACAACCCTGCAGAGTCACTGCGAGAGCCAGTTCAAAACAGCAACCTCCCAGGAGTCCAGATTCGAAGTTCAGACGGGAGGCATCCTTGCTCCACCCAGGGGGCAGGAAAGAGAATTCCCTGCTGGTTCAGACAGACTGCCAGGGTGACGCAGATGCCAGGAGCCAGCTGTCTGTGTGCCCTCAGCCTCCCACAGCAGTCTGCCAGGCTATGCAGTACTCTCCTTCCTGGGGCACACCACTTCTCCCTTTCTGAACGTGAGTGGTGAGGGGTACCCTGGTAAACAGCCCCCCAGCATCCCCAGAAGACTGGGACCCTTTCTTTGCACCAGCCTGTGGAGGAGAGGCACGCTTCATGCTTCTTCAGACTTCAAGTTCCATTCACCCTCCACACATGTAATAAGTAGCTACTCTCTGTCCAAATTGTTCTGGGGACTGGGAGTACAGCAGGGACGGAAACTAACTGTGGTGCTTACATGGTAATGCAGGGCACAGTGGTGATTCATTAGAACATGCAGTGGGTCAGACTGAGGAGACGAGAGAGAGAGAGAGAGAGAGAGAGAGAGAGAGAGAGAGAGAGAGAGAGAGAGAAGTCGGGGAGCACCAACCAGGCTGTAGAGTGGCCTTGAATGGTGACTGCAGGTTTCCGAGAAAAGTCAGTGTCATCGTAAGGGAGAGAGCTGCGCAGAAGGAATAGCACGTGAGGCTCTGAAGGGGGTGGGTCTGAGGTGCAGAGCAGAGAAGGTCAGTGTGGCAGGATAGAGCAGGCAGCGGGGAGCGTGGCAGAGATGAAGTGCCATGGGAGGGAGAGAGTGATGGGAGGTGGAGCACTACAGGAGATGAGCACTACAGGGAGAGGGAGCACTGCTGGGGATGAGGGAGTAAGAGAGTAAGAGCAGGGGCTGACCTGGGATATCCTAGGGGCCGTGGACGGACCTCTGAGTGAGATGCAGAGGAGAGGCCCTCTGGATCCCTCTGGCAGTTGGGTTGGGCTTAGCAAAGAGCAGAAGCAGGAAAACCAACCAAAATGTCCTTGGCATGGCTCAAAGCAATATCAGTGGAGAGGGTAGGAAGTGGGCTGCTCCAGGTGGGTTTCAGGGAAGAACCTGTACTTAATGATGAATTGACACCAGGTAGAAAGAAGAGTCATGGGAGGGTTCAAGTTTAGGGGGTAAAACATGGACCACTAAAGTTGCATCAACTGAAAGGCAGGAAGCAGGCAGAAGGAGATATCGGTGTCTTACTTGGGGACCTGTGACACTGTGGAGCTGGATGGTCCGTGGTGGGAGATCATGTTGGCTGCAGGATGGGTGCCCAGTGCATTTCCTGGAGGTTAGAGGAGAGGCCTGGCCTGAAACTCTGAAGCTGTCTATCCAGACACACATGGATGGTGATTGTTGTCTGAGAACTGAAGTCACCAAGGGCTTGCGTGGAAGATAGCGGAGAGAAGGGAGGCCGTCTGGTTTCGTTTCTGTTACTGTGATGAAACTCTGACAGGAGAGTGAGTTGGAATGGCTGCGGGTGAGAGAGATCAAGATGAGGACTTCCAGAGGAAGCAGAAAGATTCCCGAATCTATGGGGACTGCAGCCTGGAAACGGACTGCAGCCGCAGAGAGAACCTTCCTGCCCTGAAACCCTGCCCCCTGGGTATTTGTTCCATCTACCTTAAGGACCACCACCTTGTGAGGGAAGAGTATTTCAAGATGGAACTCAACCTGACCAGGAGGCTCTCAAGACCCTGCACCAGACTGGACCTGGAGGTGGAACAAGTTGAGACTTGGTGCAACGTTCAAAAAAATCAGGAGGAGGAGGAGTCAAAGCGTTGGCAGCCGAGTATCCACAGGAGGGTCCCCACGCAGTTCTCCCACTTGTTCTACCAATACCGCAGCACCCCCTGCTGCACATCTGGAGGCTGTGAAATGAGACCTGACCACAGCTATGAAATCTGTAACCCAGAGCACCTGAAAAAGCTAGGAGACCATGACATGGAGCTGGAGTCCTTGTCCTCTCCAACGTCCCCCCCCAAGGTCCTCCAAGCCCCCCATGCTAAAGGCCTTCCAGATATTGTCAGTCTCTGATTCTACATCTGGGGACCAGGATAGACATGAGGATGAGGATGGAGATGAGGACTGGACAGAGAGGAGGACCAGGATGGAGAAGAGGACCAGGATGGAGAGGAAGACGAGGACGGAGAGGAGGACCAGGACAGAGAGGAGGACCAGGACGGAGAGGAGGACCAGGACTGAGAGGAGGACCAGGACGAGAGGAGGACCAAGACAGAGAGGAGGACCAGGATGGAGAGGAGGAACAGGATGGAGAGGAGGACGAGGATGGAGAGGAGGACCAGGATGGAGAGGAGGACCAGGACGGAGAGGAGGACCAGGACGGAGAGGAGGACCAGGACGGAGAGGAGGACCAGGACGGAGAGGAGGACCAGGACGGAGAGGAGGACCAGGACGGAGAGGAGGACCAGGACGGAGAGGAGGACCAGGACGGAGAGGAGGACCAGGACGGAGAGGAGGACCAGGATGGAGAGGAGGACCAGGATGGAGAGGAGGACCAGGATGGAGAGGAGGACCAGGATGGAGAGGAGGACCAGGATGGAGAGGAGGACCAGGACGGAGAGGAGGACCAGGACGGAGAGGAGGACCAGGACAGAGAGGAGGACCAGGATGGAGAGGAGGACCAGGATAGAGAGGAGGACCAGGATGGAGAGGAGGACCAGGACGGAGAGGAGGACCAGGACGGAGAGGAGGACCAGGACGGAGAGGAGGACCAGGACGGAGAGGAGGACCAGGACGGAGAGGAGGACCAGGACGGAGAGGAGGACCAGGACGGAGAGGAGGACCAGGACGGAGAGGAGGACCAGGACGGAGAGGAGGACCAGGACGGAGAGGAGGACCAGGACGGAGAGGAGGACCAGGACGGAGAGGAGGACCAGGACGGAGAGGAGGACCAGGACGGAGAGGAGGACCAGGACGGAGAGGAGGACCAGGACGGAGAGGAGGACCAGGACGGAGAGGAGGACCAGGACGGAGAGGAGGACCAGGACGGAGAGGAGGACCAGGACGGAGAGGAGGACCAGGATGGAGAGGAGGACCAGGATGGAGAGGAGGACCAGGATGGAGAGGAGGACCAGGACGGAGAGGAGGACCAGGATGGAGAGGAGGACCAGGATGGAGAGGAGGACCAGAATGGAGAGGAGGACCAGAATGGAGAGGAGGACCAGGATGGAGAGGAGAGGAGGACCAGAATGGAGAGGAGGACCAGGACGGAGAGGAGGACCAGGATGGAGAGGAGGACCAGGATGGAGAGGAGGACCAGGATGGAGAGGAGGAACAGGATGGAGAGGAGGACCAAGATGGAGAGGAGGACCAGGATGGAGAAGAGGACCAGGATGGAGAGGAGAGGAGGACCAGAATGGAGAGGAGGACCAGGATGGAGAGGAGGAACAGGATGGAGAGGAGGACCAAGATGGAGAGGAGGACCAGGACAGAGAGGAAGACCAGGATGGAGAGGAGGAACAGGACAGAGAGGAGGAACAGGATGGAGAGGAGGACCAGGACGGAGAGGAGGACCAGGATGGAGAGGAGGACCAGGATGCAGAGGGCATGGAGATGTACTGGCAGATAATGAACCAGGACTCTGGCGTTCTGAATTTAGGAAGTTCTTCCCCTAGACCCTGTGAGGCTCAATCCTGGCCCAGCCCCACCCCCTGCTTCCTTTTTCTTTCCTTCGGCCCCACCTCCCAATTAGCTGCAACTGGGCAGTTGCGATTTCCCTGTTTTGAGCTTTTATTCCCCCTAGGAGGTCACCTGAGCCCAGATTAGCCATCAACCTTAATATGTAGCAGAACAGGACCTTAAATTCTGATAATAAAATGAAATTAAGTATCAAAAAATTATCCTGTTTGATGTGGTGTTGCAAGCCTTTAATCCCAGCACTCAGGAGGCAGAGGCGGGCAGATTTCTGAGTTCAAGGCCAGCCTGGTCTACAGAGCAAGTTCCAGCCCAGTTGGGACTAAAAGGGAGACCCTGTCTCAAAAAAAAAAAGTACCCTGACAGAAAGCAGCTGAGGGGAGAAAGGGATTTCTTTCCACCTACTCTTCTAGGTTACAGTTCATCGTAGTGGTGAAGCCAAGGCAGGAACTTCTGAGGCTTTTCCCTTTCCTTTCTTCTTGATTGGATGAGTGTTCTAATTCCTTTTTCATTTCATCCTGTGCTTTCTTTAGTATTTCCATTTCCTTTCTGAGCTTCTCAATCTCTTCTTGGTGCTCCTTACTTCGTTGGTTGGCTTCCTTTTTCAGTGTTTCTACTTCCTTTCGGAGATTGTTTTTTTCTCCCTCTAGTTCTTTCTGGAGTTTGTCAATCTGTTCCTTTAGTTCTTTCCGAAGTTTGCATTGTATCCCTCTAGGTCCTTTTTGAGTTTTTCATTCTCTCTCTTTAGTTCTCTGAATTCTTCTTTATTTTGTTTAATTTCTCTGCATAGGTCTGCAATTATTCCTCTAAGATCCGTTCCTTGGGTCTCCTCCAAGGGGATCCCATTGTAGCTATCTCCTCCAGGTTTGGTAGAGCCTGGTGTGGGATTATCCTGTGCCTTTCCCATGTTGTCCCTTCGTCATGTCCCTGGCATGTGGGTTTCCCTTTTGTGATTCAAATCACAAATGTCTTTTCAGTATGTTAGCAGATGGTTTTGCTTGCCTCCTTCTGATGCCTTTTTTTCCCCTCCTCCTCGTTTATGGAGTATTGACTTGTCTAGGTTTCAGGCTTTCAATTTTGTTTATATATTGGATATTGGAAGCCTAAGTCACTCTTCTCTTCCTGTTCTAAAGGTTCTCTGAAAAAAAAGTCCACTTGGATACTCTCTCACCAATTCCAGTTGGTGGGGGGGCGGGGATATATGCCTGACTTAGCCCGTGCCCTGGTACCTGCCTGGAGTGACTTCCGGGTTCCTGTGCCTCAGGAGCCGCCCGTACAAAGCCACAGAGGCAACAAACCCTACCCGCCGGTTGCTCACCGGCTGCAAAGGCGAATGGCGGCTTTGCCCAGACAGCCACCCCCTACAAAAGGGTTCAGAGTTGGGACCCTTTTCCAGCAGCCCAGGAGACAATCTACCCTAAAATCTACCTGCCTGGAGCGACTTCTGGGTTCAAGGCAGAAACTTCAAACAACCAGTCGCATCAGTCAAGAGCAGAGAGAAATGAATGCATGCATGCTCGCATGCTGGTTCTCAGCTGATTTCTCAACTGAGTCAGTTCAGGACCCCTGCCTAGAGGTGGTGCCACCCACGGGGGGCCGTGTCTCTCCACAGCAATTTACTTAAGACAGTCACCCACAGATGTGCCCAGAGACAAAGCTGATGTAGACAACCACTGAGATTTTCGTCCTAGATGAGTCCAGGTTGTGCCAAGTTGACAGTTAAAATGGACCATCTCAGCATTGGAGCCGCTCAGCCACCCTGGGCTTCTGCTTCCATCGTTGTGAGCTGGGTTTGTTTCGGTGGCTGTAGGAGTGGTGTGGGTAAAATGGCCCCTGGGAAATTTCTGCAACGAACTTAGACACTGTTTCCTGTTTTGATTTTGATCTTAGAACATGAGCTTTAAACTTTAGGGAGAAATGGTTTTCTGTTGGCTCCGTTGCTTGTGTGTGTGTGTGTGTGTGTGTGTGTGTGTACCTCTACGTCAGATGACACAATGGACAATGTGCAGATGTTCTCGCAATAACCCAGTATTGGGTCAGGATCTAGACTACAGAACATATAGTTGGGTCTTGGCCTTCAAGTCCCAAATCAGAGTGTACGGGGGTCACCTGGGGCTGGGAAGGTTTTATGACTTCCAAGTTCAAGAGGCTGGGACTCTGGTGCAGGTAGTCCAGAATTTCTGAGACATTTTGAAATTAACAAAGATGTTGAAGTCAAAGGTTTCAAATCTAAAAGTTCAGCAGATACTGTCACCATCCTCAGGAGCCTTTGCCCATTCTTCCCACACCTGACCTTTATCTGCCTCCCTAGGCAAAATGCCCTGTGGTCTCTTTCCCCAGAAATCCATCGACATGACTCACAACTTCACCTTTGTTTCTTGAAGTTTATTCACCGAGGCTCCCCAAGAAGCCCCTTTGCCCAGGTGCACTGTTCTCCATCATTCCCCCCCCCTTCCTCGGGCGTCCCTAGTGCTCCTCTCACTACCTGATGGGTTTAAATACTGAAGTCTTTGAGCATCCGATTTCCTCACCCAGCTGCATAAGGGTTTGCCAAGGGCAGGAGTTGGTTTGTTCCTGACTGGTTTCCAGAGACCAAACCTATGCCTGGGCTAGAAACTGCTCAATAGAGATTTGATGAATGTATTTGGAGACAACTATATGACCATTCTGATGTGCTCAGATACAGTTTGGATATCTTCTCACATTCTGGGATTTAGATCAGACCGCTATTGTTTTATATCGTCCATAATCACAGGGTGGATTCCCAGGTTCTCCAAAATGGCCAGTCACCTCAAAAAGTGCTTGTACTGGGGCTGGAGAGATAGCCTAGCGGTTAAGAGCACTGATTGCTCTTGCAGAGGACCCAGGTTCCATCCCCAGCACCCGCATGGTGGCTGAGAACCATCTGTAACTCCAATTCCAGGAGAACTACAGTTCCAGGGGAATCCGATACCCTCTTCTGACCTCTGCGGCATTGCACAACATGGGTGCACCAACCTACATGCAGACAGTACACTCATACACATTAAAAAAAAGCAGCCATATGCCTGTATATCCCAAATCTAATTGACTATTGGCTCTCTCCTTGGAGGAATAACCCATGGCTGATGCCACATCCTCTTACATCCTCTAATGGTTAGGAGATGGTATAAGCCACAGTAAGACCCTGTCATATTTAACATAAAAAATGTAATTCATGGATTAACATACCATCCAAACATCTGTGTCTATACCAAAGTAACCTACCATAACAATTAGTACTGTTTAAATACCTATATATCTAATTGCTTGTGTTTCATTAGTAGGATTGAAAGGTTATTCCTGGACAAACTGTCAGCCCATGAATGGAAACAGCCAGAATTGACCAGAGTCCAAGACAACAGCTCCAGAGAAAGTAGACTGTTTTGCTTCTCATCCACCTGTGCCCCTTTTCTAAGCCTAGGGAACAATCTGTGGAAGAGGGGGCGTGGTAGAATGTAAGGGCTGTGATTGGGGTGAATGGTGAAACTACAGCAATATAGCCTGGACACTCATTTGATCAACTTGATTGAACATACAAGCCCCCCCGCTGGATGGTGGGGCCCTTGGGCTGTGTGGGTTTGGGCACAACTGCTTGCAAATTGGTTTTACATGAAGGATGCTTGTACTCATAAATTATCACTTATTGCTAAAAAATGAAAAAAAACTGAGAGAAAGACGCAGTCACTTATTGCTAAAAAATGAAAAAAAAACTGAGAGAAAGATGCAGGACAGTTATGGCAGAATGCATGATCTGGGATGAGGTGGGGTGGGTTGGGGGGAAGGGAAAGGGAAATATGCTTGAACTGAATTGGGAAATGATGTATGAAATACACAAAGCATCAATAAAAAAAAAGTGCTTGTACTGCTGGAACAGCCAGTGTCGGCATGACAGCTGTGGTGGGCGTCAGCCGCCCTATCTCAGTCTCGGAGCTCTCTGAGCTCCTGGGAAGTTCATTCTAATGGACGCCTGAGAGCCCTGCCAAGGCTTTACTGTGCAGTGTTAAAGGAATCCCATGGTCTGGGGTCCCAGGCTTGCCAGCATCTCCCAGACTGGAGGGAACAGGAAGCCTTCTAAGCCCCAGGGCCAGGGCCAGGGCTCTGCCATGTCTGCTCTGCTCTGTCCCAGATCCTGTCTTGCAGGGTGTCACTTTGTTGCCTGTGCATAAATCAATCTCCTCCTGGCCGGACCCTCCCTCCATCTTCCAGAGGTCAGCAATTCATCCTTGCTCTACAGTCTTCCCCTTGGGATCCGTACTCTTAAAACCACAGTCCTCTTCTTGGTGTTCCTCCCTGCCAACCCAGAAATACAACCGAACAAGCCATGGATCCCCCAAACCTACCACAAAATCCTCTGATCACCTTTCCTTCTGGTTACAGAAATGGGAGATCCCAGGAAACTCACTGGGGTGCCCCATGGCCCAGTGCCTCAGGGCTGCCCTGCCTGGGCTCCGCAGGAGAGAAGGGCCAGCCTGTGACTCCATCCTGGGCTCTACAGGAGAGAAGGGCCAGCCTGTGACTCCATCCTGGGCTCTACAGGAGAGAAGGGCCAGCCTGTGACTACATCCTGGGCTCTACAGGTGAGAAGGGCCAGCCTATGACTCCATCCTGGGCTCTACAGGTGAGAAGGGCCAGCCTGTGACTCCATCCTGGGGTCTACAGGTGAGAAGGGCCAGCCTGTGACTCCATCCTGGGCTCTACAGGTGAGAAGGGCCAGCCTGTGACTCCATCCTGGGCTTTATGGGAGAGAAGTGCCAGCCTGTGACTCCATCCTGGGCTCTACAGGAGAGAAGGGCCAGCCTGTGACTCCATCCTGGGCTCTACAGGTGAGAAGGCCAGCCTGTGACTCCATCCTGGGCTCTACAGGTGAGAAGGGCCAGCCTGTGACTCCATCCTGGGCTCTACAGGAGAGAAGGGCCAGCCTGTGACTCCATCCTGGGCTCTACAGGAGAGAAGGGCCAGCCTGTGACTCCATCCTGGGCTCTACAGGAGAGAAGGGCCAGCCTGTGACTCCATCCTGGGCTCTACAGGAGAGAAGGGCCAGCCTGTGACTCCGTCCTGGGCTCTACAGAAGAGAAGGGCCAGCCTGTGACTCCGTCCTGGGCTCTACAGGAGAGAAGGGCCAGCCTGTGACTCCGTCCTGGGCTCTACAGGAGAGAAGGGCCAGCCTGTGACTCCGTCCTGGGCTCTACAGGAGAGAAGGGCCAGCCTGTGACTCCGTCCTGGGCTCTACAGGTGAGAAGGGCCAGCCTGTGACTCCGTCCTGGGCTCTACAGGAGAGAAGGGCCAGCCTGTGACTCCGTCCTGGGCTCTACAGGAGAGAAGGGCCAGCCTGTGACTCCGTCCTGGGCTCTACAGGAGAGAAGGGCCAGCCTGTGACTCCGTCCTGGGCTCTACAGGTGAGAAGGGCCAGCCTGTGACTCCGTCCTGGTCTCTACAGAAGAGAAGGGCCAGCCTATGACTCCGTCCTGGGCTCTACAGAAGAGAAGGGCCAGCCTATGACTCCGTCCTGGGCTCTACAGGAGAGAAGGGCCAGCCTGTGACTCCGTCCTGGGCTCTACAGGAGAGAAGGGCCAGCCTGTGACTCCGTCCTGGGCTCTACAGGAGAGAAGGGCCAGCCTGTGACTCCATCCCGGGGCCCCTGCTCTTTGGCTCCATTTCCAGGTGGGAGGCTGAGTCTCCCCTCCCCCTCTCTCTTTGTTTCTACCATAGATTGAGTCTCATCCTCTAGAGCCCTTCCCTGGGAACTGTGAATGGATCTTCACAGGAAACAGGCTCCTTTGGATGCTCAGGTAAGGCAAGGTCAGAAGGGTGTTCTAATTCAATATGGCTGGCATCCTTACACAGGGGGAGATGCAGGCAGACACTGCACAGGGAGGAACTGAGATGAAGCAGAGACTGAGGTGAGGAACTTGCACCCAGAAATGCCAGCCAGCCAGCCGTGCCCTGGAGGCTCGGAACATGCTTTCCAAGCTCTGTGGGAGGAGCTAGCCCTGCTGACACCTCCGCCTGAGGCTTCGGCGCCCCCACACGTTCCCCTGGCTCCAAGCTCCAGAGGCTGTGCTTTCTTTCCGCTTGCCCTACCCACCGTCTTTCCAGTCTCAGTTCTCCCCGTCCCATGCTTATTAGCATTGTGCCTCCTGCCCTGGATCATGCTGACCTCAGTCCATGGTCTGTCTTCTACACCCTGGCAACAGAATTCAAACTCTTTCCAAGTAGGACTGGAACATTTTCAGAATGGACCATACACTAAAGTAAAACAAGCCTGGTAATGTAAATGGGTAGGAATTACACCGAGATGTTTCCTGGGCAAAATGAACACAACCAGAAATCAATGACAGGAAAAAATATAAAAGTTCACAAAATGTGAGAATTAAACAGACACACCTACATACGTGATGGGTCAAAGAAGAAATCATATTGCAACTTAGAAAATAAATTAGGGGGCTAGAGAGATGGCTCAGCGGTTAAGAGCACTGACCGCTCTTCCAGAGGACCAGGGTTCAATTCCTAGCACCCACATGGCCACTAAGAGTTGCCTTTAAGCCAGGCGTGGTGGCACATGCCTTTAATCCTAGCACTCTGGAGGCAAGAGGCAAGTGGATCTCTGTGAGTTCAATGCCAGCCTGGTCTACAGAGTGGGTTCCAAGCCAGCTGGGGCCATTAGAGAGACCCTGACTCAAAAAAAAAAAAAAGGAAAATAAATTAGAAGGAAACTTTAAATGCCTGTATTAAAAGAGCCTAGTGGTGCAGGCCTGTCATTCTAGTTAACTCGGGAGGCTGAGATAGGAGGAGTCCACGTTCAAGGCTTGCTTGGGCTACAGACCTAGTTTAAGGCCAGCCTGGGTAACTTAGCAAGACTTCCTCAAAATAAAAAGTAAAAATGGTAGTGAACTTGCCTAGCATGAGTGGAGCCTGAGAGTCAATCCTTAGCACCACAAAATAAATAAGGAAGAAAACCAAAGAATAGTAGCCCATGTCTATCATCTCAGTACTGGAGAGGCTGAGATAGGAGGATTGTGGGTTTGAGGCTAGCCCAAGTTGTATAGTGAGACCCTGTACCAAAAATAAATAAATACATAATTTTAAAAAGAAGAAAGTTTTCTTATTTCTTTTCTTTTTGTTTTTGTTTTTTTGACACAGGGTCTCCCTGTAACCCCAGCTGGCCTAGAACTCACTATGTATAGCAGGCTGGCCTTGATCTCACAAGATCTTCCTGCCTTAGCCACCTGAGTACTGGGATTTAAAGGCATGTGCCACCATGCCCCCACCTAACAAAAAAGTTTTCTAATCAATTACCTAACCCAGCACCTTAAGACACTGGAGAAAGAAAACAAAAGGTAAAGCAAATCAGAGAAGATCTTAAGCATTTTGTACACAAGCCGTCATTCCACTTAATGGATGCATCTAGTCATTGAATTAGATAAACTAGCCAATCTACAATCTAGAGTTCTCTTAACACACCTATATACACTGTTGTCAATTTTATGGTTTTGCAGTAATATTTCATTATATATTCTTATGCACAGAACATTTCAGGTATATGGAAATTTGGAAATAATTCCTGGAAGCAGAATTTCTGGGTCAAATAACATGGACATTAAAAAAAAAATCAGAGCTATCACAAACTACTCTAAAGACACTGCATACATTTACACTGTATAATAAAACACGAACAGCCCCGTTTGCCCATAATCTCACCACAAGAAAGTGTCGTTAACCTTTTTGACCTTCGCCAATCTGGGAATTGAAAAATGACACTGCAGCAAGAGAAAACTTTAATGTACTTGGTAATAAATCTCACAAAATTTATGGGCAGTCCTATAAACTTTACTGAAGGATAGAGTAAGCCTGGAGAGATGGGGGCGGCTGGAGTGAAAGGCAGAGTCACAGTGATGCCGGTTCTCAAGTCCACCTAGAAATTCACTGCCATCGCATTCCAAACCCTAATTCATCTTTCCATGTGTGTCGAGCTTTTCTACAACCCTCACAGGCAGGTAAAGGACCAAAGTAGACCTAGTCTGTGAAATCCTCTGATGTCACAAAAAGTGGACCAGGGCAGGGACTCTGAGAGGTCTGTTGAGAAAGCTAAACCCACCCTCTCTTTTCCCCCCAATCTCATCACCAAATGGGTATAAGAGTTATAAGAATTTAGTGTGATGTTCAGGAACTATTACTCTTCTCCATCTTCTTATTCTATTTTCACAACACCAAGTCTTTTTAAAAATTTTTTTTATTATTAATTTTATTTATTTCTGTATGTGTATGAATGTACTGTCTGCATGCAAGTTTGTGCACCCATGTCGTGCAATGCCGTGGAGGTCAGAAGAGGGTCTCGGATTCCCCTGGAACTGGAGTTCTCCTGGAATTGGAGTTTCAGACGGTTCTTGGCTGCCATGTGGGTGCTGGGGATCGAACCTGGGTCCTCTGTAAGAGCGGTCGGCGCTCTTAACCGCTAGGCCATCTCTCCAGCCCAATACCAAGTCTTAAAACCACAACAAAAATGCTCATGCTTACGGGAGATGCCAAAAATGGGGGAAAGAATGGAGAAAACAGGAAACTTCATAAAATGGAGAGTGTTGGTTATATTCATTACTTCTGTTGTGTCACTGGGACAAAAATATCTGACAGAATAATGTAAAGGGGAAAAGACTGATTTTAGTTTTAGAAGGTTCCGCCCATGGTCACTTGGCTCATGGGCTTAGGCAGAACATCCTGATGGTTGGAGTGCGTAGGGGAGGGTGACTGTTCACATCATAACGATAGGAAACAAAGTGAGAAGGCCTGAGCTGGCCTGGCTTCCTCCTTTTTTGGCTTTCATTGTGTCTAGGATCTCAACCTGTGGGATGGTGCTTCATACATTCCATTATACGTTGGTTAACCCCCTTAGCTAATAGTTTTTGGAAATGCCCTTATAGACATACCCAGAGACATACTTAGTAATTGCTAAGACACACTTAGCAATTACTAAGTATTAATTATTATTACTAATTATTATAACTAATTACTAATTATTATTTTTACTTTATGTGTATGAGTGTTGTGCCTGGAGGTAAGTGCACTTATGTCATACAATGCCCATGGAGGTCAGAAGAGGGAGTCACATCCTCTAAAACTGGAGTTATGGATGGGTGTTAGCCACCAAGTAGGTGCTGGGAACCAAACCCAGGTCCTCTGTAAGAGCCAGTACTCTTAACCTCTGAGCCATTTCTCCATCCCCTAAACTTTTTTTTTGAGTCAGGGTCTTACTGTGTAGTCCAGGCTGACCTCAAACTCAGAGAGATTATAAATGCATGTGTCACCCTGCCTAGATATTTTATAAATAATTATAAATATTGTTTTATTTTAAGTTATGCTTATGTGTGTCTGTGGGTGGATATGTGCATGTGTATGCAGGTACCCTTGGAGGCCATCAGAAGAGAGCATCAGTTGTGAGCTTCCTAACATGGGTGCTAGGAACTGAATTCGGGTCTAAGTACATGTCCTTGACTGCCGAATCAAGTCTCCAGCTCCACCACTAGGGATTTTCCTGGGATCTGTTTATATTCCCCACACTTCTGCATCNCAAAGATTGTCTGCCTCTGCCTCCCAAGTGCTAAGCTTAAAGGCGTGCGCCACCATGTCCGGCTGAAGTTAAGTTTACTCTTAAACCTACTTAAAGAAACAGGGTCTCCTTGTAGTCCCAGCTGTCCTGGAACTCACTTTGTAGACCAGGCTGGCCTTGAACTCACAAAGATACGCCTGCCTCTGCCTCCCAAGTGCTAAGATTAAAGGCGTGCGCCACCATGCCCAGCTCAGTTACATCATTTTGATGCCCTTTGTCTGCTAATTCTATTCTGTGCGTTATTTCTTGGGCTACTTGTATATTTTATTTATTTTTGTGTATAAGTGTTTTGCCTGCATATATGTAAGTGCACCCATGCTGTGGAAACCAGAAGAAGGAGTCAGATCCCCTAGAACTGAAGTCTCAGAAGGTTGTCAGCCACCATGTGGGTGCTGGGGTTCAAACCCAGGTCCTCTGGAAGAAGAGCAAGTGTTCTTAAAGGCTGAGCCATCTCTCCACCCCTGTCTTAACCTACTTATACAGTAATTTTCTCCTCATAATAGGTGATTCTTACTACTTCGCACGCCAGTTAATTTCTTTTAAAAGTATTTAGTTACATTTACTTAATGTGTTTGTGTGTGTATGTGTGTCTGTGCATGCATGTGTGCCCAGGCACATATGTGCCAAGGTGTGTGTATGGAGATCAGAAGACAACTTGTGGGAGTCAGTTCTTTCTACCATATGGGATCTGGGGAACAAACTTAGGTCCTCAAGATCAGGTGTATTTACTCACTGAGCCATCTCAACAACTCAGTAATTTCTAGATTGATGCCAGACATTATGAGTTGAGCCTTACTTTATTGTTAGGTATTTTCATCTTCCTATAAATATTCTGGGATATAATTAGGTTATTTGAAAATGGTTTGCTTCTCTCTCTCTCTCTCTCTCTCTCTCTCTCTCTCTCTCTCTCTGTCTCTATCTTTAGTTGGAGGTCAATGATCATGAATTTTGTGGTTTTCCACTCTGGCTGGTGGGAACATTCACTGTCCCCAACCCATGTGAGTTCTGAGGATTGATCTCTGCTCCTTTCAGGAGGGTCTATCGCCGGCATGGACAGGAAGTTGTTTCAAGTACATATATTATGAATGGAACTTACACGATGACTCTGAAAATCCATAGAAATTCTTAGGCACAGCAGCCCTCTGTGCTGTCCAGCACTTTGCCTCGAGAACTCTCACCACTTTGGCCTCCCTAGATTTCCAGCTGTTTCCACAGCTCGAAAGGCCTACTAGGCTCCACATAAGTTCTTTCCTGCACTGCAGGTTGGAAACTTGTCTCCAGGCAACACATTGAGGAAACCATAGGACTCAGGTCATCCGTTACCCTCTCTCTGGGATCCCCATCCCTGACACTTGATAGGCAGGGCCTGAAAACCCTTGGGTTGTGGCTCCTCCCAGCTCCTCATTTGCTCCGGAGTGAGCTGAAGAGGACAGCTCTCCTGGAGATACTCGAATTATCCGAAGGACAGCTGAGCCTCATGATTTATGAATTTGTATTTACAAATGTCTCATTAAAATGTACTTATGCCCTCCCCCTCCCCCCCATACCACTATCCATGGCCTGGTCACGGTCTTCAGGGACATCTGTACAGCAGCAAAAATTTTAAGTTACCTGGTAAGAGCATTCTAGATGAGATGAACAAAGCCAAGTTTCTGCCCTTGGGTCTCAGTTCTAAAATTGTAAACAGGTACACTCTTGTGTTCTATGTAGCAGGGTAAGCTTTTATTCTTGTTTTTTTCTTTGTGACTTTTATGCTTATTTTTTGTGTGTGAATGTGTGTGTGTGTGTTGTGCATGTGTCTGCGTGTGCACATGTAGGCCAGACATCAACCTCTGTGTTCCTTAAGTATATCCACATTATTTTAAAAAATGTTTCATTTATCATTTTAACTTTTTTTTTTTTTTTTTTTTTTTCTTTGAGACAGGGTCTTCCTGGAACTCTGGCTGTCCTGGAGCTCACTCTGTAGACCAGGCTGGCCTTGAACTCACAAAGATCCGCCTGCCTCTGCCTCCCAAGTGCTAGGATTAAAGGCATGCGCCACCATGCCTGGCTTATTTTATTTTATGTGGGTACACTCATCCATATAACTGTATTGCCTGCATGTATGTAAGTGCACCCATGTCATACAGTGCCCATGGAGGTCAAAAGAGGGTGTTGGATCCCCTGGAACTAGAGTTATAGATAGTTGTTAGGTGCCAAGTGGGTGCTGGGAACTGAACCTGGCTCCTCTGTAAGAGCAGCCAGTGCTCTTAATCACTGTACCATTTCTCCAGCCCTAACCACCTTATGTTTCAGGTATGGTCTCTCATTGTCCTGGAGTTTGGCCAATTAAACTAGGCTGGTTGGCCAGTGAATGTTCACCAACACAAGTGTGTGGGGCCTGATAATTCCATGATGGCTGAGATGTAAGTGGGCTGGCCTCTTGCCCCCGTTGCCTAGAAGGTTGGAAGGAGTCGAAGCCACCCCCACTCGCCATTTGGATATTGGGCACCTGAAAGCTCCCCCACCCCAAAATGTAGCTTCCTAAGCTTCTCTTTTCCGAGGCACACACACCTTGGTTTCAGGAGACAAATGGTACATCTGCCTTAAAAGCCTCATCCTACGAGACAAATGGTGCACCTGCCAAACAACTTAGCCATTGCCAAGAGCAGCAGCTAAGACTTTCCCTCCATCCCACCCACATCCTGTCAAGAGCCCAAACTGCTACATAAGTCCCTAAGCTTCCTGCAATAAAAGGAGCTTGCCACCCAGATGCTTGCTCCCCGGTCTTCTTGGATCCCCTGGATTCCCTGCGTGCTCCAAGGACCTTCCCTGCTTCCTCCCACTCCCTGCCTCCTTGCGATCAGGCAGTCACATTACCCCATGGCTGACAGCCCCACACAACTGGTTTTTAAAAACTTTTCTGTTTAAAACGATCCCCAAGTGGGAGCTGAAATTCTGTCTAGTGTTCCTGAGCACAAGAAGGTTGTGATGTGTTAGGTGAACTCTACATATGCTTATATTGTTGTGCTATGTTGGCCACTTAATATTATTAACAATATATAATTAGGCACCTCCAAACATAAGCACACATAAACAAAATGATATGTTGAGTCATTGACAAAGAGGTTATGACCATAAGCTCATAGAACACAAAGTCTCATTAGTATACAATTAATTGTGAATATAGCTTATTTGAGTGGTGGGAAAACGTGGAGGAGAAAAGACATGATAAAGTGTACATATATGGAAACACAGTAAACCCCATTAATCCACACAGTAGAAATAAAAAAGAAAATACCCTAAAATATACTTCTGTTTTGAGACAAGATCAAGCTGGCCTCAAACTTAAAATTCTCCTTCCTTAACCTCTTGAGTTCTGGGATTGTAGTATGTGTAGCTTTCCACGCCTGGGTTGGAAATATGTTGCATTCAGGCCCAAGCCTTTAATCCCAGCAGTCAGGAGGCAGAGGCAGAGGCAGGTGGATCTCTGTGAGTTCAAGGCCAACCTGGTTTACATAGTGAGTTCCAGGCCAGCTGGGGCTAAAGACCCTATCTTAAAAAAGACAAAAGGGCTGGAGAGATAGCCTATCGGTTAAGAGCACCGACTGCTCTTGCAGAGGACCTGGGTTCAATCCCCAGCACCTACATGGTGGCTAAGAACCGTCTGTAACTCCAATTCCAGGAGAACTCCAGTTCCAGGGGAATCTGAGACCCTCTTCTGACCGCCGCGGCATTGCACAACACGGATGCACAAACCTACGTGCAGACAGTACATACATACACAAAAATAAAATTTTAAAAAATTTAAAAAGAAAGAAAAGAAAAAATAATTATGTTGCATTCTTAAGCATTTTACAAAAAAATACTGAGGTTTAAAATGCTATGTTTAAAAAAAAAATGAAATCAACTACCACTATGGATAATTGGCACCTGGTATCGCTGGGCAGCTCTGGCAGTCACAGCCCAGGTTGGGCTGGGAGTTACTCCAGCCATGGGCGGGAAGCTGGGGCATTTGTAGGCCGACTCTCATGAGTTAAGACCCCCAGGAAGGGGAGCATCTGGCTTAGCAGGAAGTCGACAGAGAGGAAATGAATGACTCCCAGGCAAAGAGGCGCAGACACCGGCAGTCGGAAGCTCGGCCTGCTGTTCTGCCACATGGGAGGCTGAGTAGGATGTAAGGCAGCCTTGGCTAGACCTTGGCTGGTAAACTGAGATGCCCCAGAAGTCCGGCGGGTAAGACCAGGGAGGGAAGAGGGCGGCAGGGACTGCATGACTCCGAGTGCCTCTCTCTGTCCAACAGGAGCAGCTGCCCGCAGTTTCAGCCTTCTTTTCCCATGTATAAGAAAGGCCTGTGCTTGCCAAATCTGATTTTTCAAGAAAAGTGAGACATTTAGATATTTTTGAAAGGGAATACCCATTTTGTAAAAGTTGGCCACAGATTAAGCAATAATTAAACCACCACTGAAGCCAAACAAAATATATTGGCATCTTAGCTTCAGCCTCTTTGCCACTCTTCTGATCGAATGTGCAAAGCTTCACCTCTTGGGAATGAACCCAGAGGAAGGGGCCCTTCCACACATGTACACAAAGGAAGGCTTGCTGGGAATGTCAGCGGGCACCCACACATCAGTGCTGAAGTCCGTACAACAAGGCCCCGGTCTGTCTCTGGGTTACCGTATCTCTTGCTTCCAGGCTTATTAGATGTCCAAGAACCACCATTCTTTGTGGCTAATGAAGTTCTCCAGTGTGTTCTTGTCAGTCTTGGTGCCTTCCCTCTTGGGAGAAACTTGGCCAAGCCTATTATTGAACTGTCCTTGGGGCAGCTGCTGGCATGTCCCACCAGTGTTGTGGAACATGGTCTTTTGAGCAAAACGGTCACTGTCTTCATTAGATCAGCGGTACCTGCTCGCAAGAGTCCATCCCAATTGGGCTTGTGGGCTGTTGGCATTCCCTTGGAGAAGGAGGGGTGAGGGGGTCCCTCGCCTGAGATTCTAGCCGGAAGGAGTGGCTAGAATGTGATGATATGGTGGGTGAGGACTCTATCTCCCTCCCTCCCTCCCTCCCTCCCTCCCTCCCTCCCTCCCCCCCTCTGTATACTGAACTTTCCTGAAAAATAATCTATGCCTGTGTTAATTCATTGATTAAAACTTTGTAATTATGGACAGTTGGAAGGCTGCAGTCTAGAGTCAAATTATCTTGGGCTGCCTTTAGCCCCTGAATACTCCTTCAATACCCACCTCTCTGTCTGAACTAACACCATTTCAACTATCAGATAAAACAGGTTTATTGACAGATAGCTAGTCTCTACCAACCCGAAAGCTGAGAGCATCACCAGACAGCACCAGACTCCTGACAGAGACTCCGTCATTTTGTTGTAACCTGCCCTCCGTATGTTCCCATCAAGATACGTGGAAAATAAAATACCTTGATTTGGGGCCTTCTTTTGTTCTATGATGATAAAAGGCCACATAAGAATTTCCACATTGCAACATGATTATTTGGGACAACCTAAATCCACATTCCTGAGCCATGGTCCTTTACATTTGGCTGAACATAGACTCTCTTATTCTTTTGAGATAACAGCCATGTTTTATGTCAATAACATACATATATATCATATACACAGATGCATATATAACCCAGTCCATATATTTCAAGGATTTAGATGTCAGTGACTGAGAGAACTGGTTAAGTTGTATGTTTAGGGTGTTGCCTTCACATGTGATGAGAGCTTGACCCCTGCACTTGGTGGGAAGGAGAAATGGGTGCACAATGAAAGAGCCAGCAAGCCCAGGGTGGATGTCCATGAAGCCGGCTAAATCCATGCCAAGCCCTGTTGTCTCTGACAGCTAGAATGGGCATCCTGAGAAGACCCCACGCCGTGGATAAACATAGCTTATGGCTATGGGAAAAGGGCTGATGAGGAGGAGTCAGGGAGAAGGCAGAGCAGCCTCGGGCCCTCACTGCTTCCTGCCAGTGAAGTGTGTCAGCAGATCAGCAGCACAAGCGTCGCTTCCTCTGCCGCCCGCCTGGTTCCGAATGTCTCTCCTGCATCTCATCTCAAAGATACTTACAAAGTTATCTAACCTCTAGGGATGTCTGGGTGTCTGTGTTTTGACTCATCCAAGGCAAGTGTGGTAGGACCTGTAAGTTAAAGTCCAAAACTCCCCTGGCCTTCCCAGCTTACTCTCCTTCATTGCCATCGCCTAATCAGGCTGAAAGTCTGGGCTGGCCTACACAAGGACCCTCCAAAGGGAGCTCCTGGAAGCCTGGATTCCTAGCACAGACCTGTGAGCTAATCAGAGCTCTAGTGGGATCTGTGCACGAAGGCAGCAGCTGGGTGCTGTGAACATTGCAGATGCCTAGGTGCTGCCTCCCGCTTCCTCTCTTTCCGTGCACTGCTTTTTTTTTTTTTTTTTTTTTTTTTTGACAGGATCTCATGTAGTCCAGGCTGACCTTGAACTCAGTGTCTACTCACAGATGATCTCGAGTGTAATCCTCTCGAGTGTTGGAATTACAGGCATGCACCACCATGTCCAGTTTATGCGGTGCTGGGGACTGAACCTAGGACTTAGTACATGCTAGGCAAGCACTCTACCGACTGAGCTATACCCCCATCCCCTGAGCTGCAGCATTTGTTTGTTTTGTTTTGGAGACAAGGTCCTGTCATGTAGACCAGGCTAGTCTTAAACTTGCAGCAATTCTCCTGCCTCTGCCTTTTGAGGGCTAGGTTATAGATGTGACCATTGCACCCAACTGTATCCTTTGCCTTAGATCTGAGAACTCTATAGAGTCTGGGGAGAGCCTTTCAAATGTCCGAAGCAGGGATAACAATCCCCTTCCACCCCATGCAACTGAAAATACATGGGAAAGAAAATCCTGAAAAACCTGTCCAGCTCATTAACATGTTACAAAGTTACACGAGTGTCCAGGGGTCTTGGTGCTCTGTGGTTGCCACATTGGTACAGAGAGACCTGTTTATGGTATAATAGTTATTTCTTTCATTGCTGAGACAAAATACCTGACAAAAGCTTCCTAAGGAAGAGCTTATTTCAGCCTACATTACAGTCCATCATGGCAGATGGTACAGAGGCAGGAGTGTGAGGCATCTGCTCACATCGTGTCTACAGCCAGGAAGCACAGACTGATGAATTCCAGTGCTCAGCTCAGTGTCTCCTTTTTATTTAGTCTGAGACCGCAGCCTCTGGAATGGTAAGGCCCACATTTAGGGTGGGTTTCCCCACCTCAATGAACTCAGTCTAGAAACTCCCTCACAGACATCATGCCCCCCCCCCAGGTTTGTCTTCTAGGTGAGTCTTGATCCTGTCAAGTTTGCAGTTACCGTCAGTCACAACTGCATAGGGAATATGCACCCCAGACCTAGGACCTTCCAAGGAAAGGAGTCCACAGAGCAGATGCATGCCATGGAGGGATAAAGACTGTTTAATTTCTTAAAACCTAAGCATCTGGAGCTGGAGAGATGGCTCAGCTGTGGAGAGCACTGGCTACTATCTCAGAGGAACAAAGTTTGGTTCCCAGCACCCTACGTGCCAGCTAACAACTGACTATAAGTCCACTTCTATGGGATCCGGTGCCCTCTTCTGGCTTCCTCAGTCATTGCATGACATGTGCAAAACACTTATACACATAAAATAAAAATTAAAAATTAAAACCCCACCCTTCTTGCAATGCTTGTGTTGGTCTCTGGAATTGCAGTGAGCTGGGGAAGGCAGCTGGTTATTGGCTATTGGCTGATGTATGGAACACTGTATCAGGTGCTAGAGATTCAAACCCAGAATAGATAAAAAAGAACTTTTTCTGTCCCAAGCTACTGTGCTAAGTCCCTCTCCCAACCTGGGAATCCCAGTCTGCCGGGACCCATCTACCTGGTTTCCTTGACCCAGAGTGGCCTTACAGTTCCCATCACCAACGAGACTGTGTCTTGGCTGGGTCATGCAGGGCTGGGCTCAGGGCTGTGACCTCATTTCCTATCGTTTTGGAAAGTTGCTGCCTCCCTGCTGCAGGCTGGGCTGCGGACTGGATGAAAGCTGCAGTCAGCAGGGTGGAGGTGTCGGAGGAGCTCCAGCCGGAGTTACTAGGCTCTTGAACGACGCATCCTGTGCCTGCTGCATGTGACTTCTTGGCAGTGTGGCTGGGCTTGAGTTCTTTCACTGTCAGCTGCTGTTTGAGGCAAGGAAGCATTGGAGAGAGAGGATCTGAACATTTACAGCATAACATCCAAGTGGGTGGGAGGATCTGAACTTGTGAATGCTTGAAGCTTAGCCCCCAGGAAAGAGGAAAAGATCTCTGTCCCCTGCTATGACTAACACAAGTCTCTATAAATACCTGAAGTGGAAAGGTATGGAGGTGGAAGACATTTGGGGTTCCGCAAAATAATGGGGACAACCACCCCTCGGATGCCGGACTGAGCCGTATCCTTGGATGTCCTTTCCAGTGTCTGTCTGCCTTTGCAAGAGCAGGGCTGTTTCTGAAGAAAGCCTCAAAGACCTTACTGATCCCTTTGAAAACCCAAGTTGGTCCCTGGGAGAGTGTCCAGTCAGCGAGGAGGACATGGCACTGGATGGCGAGGGTTTGCCAATAAGCAAGAACAGGTGGGAGCGAGGGTGTTAGACTTCAGAGCACAGACTACAGGAGCAACAGGAGAGGAAGAGAGACCACATCTGACTACAACGAAGGAGACAATGTTTATTAGCACAGCGAGGGGCAAAAACCTTCCCAAGGGCTGAAGGCTGTGCAAGGAGGGAGGGGAGTGGTTGGAGATTACATAGGGAATAGCTGTGGCAGGCTATGGTGCTGGTCAGGGGTGCTCTTGAGAAACTTGTGGCCCTCACTTGCCCAACCTGTTTGCCCAAGGAAGACAGGCTATCTCAACAAACAGTCCTCCCTGAGTTCTGGGTATGGCTGATCACTAAGGTCGGCAGCAGTCTCTGAGGACTTCTGATTTTCTGCAGCTGAGGCGCTCTATCAGTGGGTCCCCTGACTATAGAGAGGAGACAGACTAGAGATGTGCAGAGAACTTTGCTTGCCTCTGGGAGCCTCCAGTGAGGCCCCATGTTTAAGTGTGTATGCAGACTGCCATGTTTCTGGATGGCTGAGGCGCAGAGGCATTGTGGGGCATCTTGAATACACTGAGGTGGAAGTACATGGCACTGGACGGAACTGTGATAAATTAACATTAACACAGGAAGCCAGATGTGAAAGTTCTATAACTAATTCAGGTTTGGCTAAAGATTCTGGATCCAAATGCTGTGTGATCCTGGACAAGTCCTTTGATCTTTAATTTTTTTTTTATACGTTTGCTTATTTGTGTGTGTATCTGTATGTGGGTATGAGTGCCAAGGCGGTGTGGAGGTCAGAGGACAAACTGTGGGGGTCAGTTCTCTCCCTCCACTCATAGGTCTGAAGGATCAAACTCGGTTGTTAAGCTTGGTGGCAAGCACCTTTACCCCCTAGTCCATCTCACTGAGTCTGTCTCACTGGCTCTTTGTGTCTTAATCTTATTATTTACAAAAGGAATTTTCCCAATTTCTCAGATATTTTTAGCACTGATTTTGTACAAGCTGCTTATAATATGCAGATTTTTGCCCAACCAGCTTAAATTTTTTATATTCATTTGTATGCGTGGGGCGTGTGTGTGTGTGTGTGTGTGTGTGTGTGTGTGTGTGTGTTAGAGACTGGAATGAATTAGTTTAGAATAAAACGGAGCTCAGGAGTTCTGAAACAGCTCAGAGCCCAGATGGGGATGGGCCACAGAAAACAGTGGGCTCCTCACAGACCCTGTCGATGGGAACAACCGAATGGGACACAGCTGCCAAGCCCCAAACCCCTGTTTTGTCCTTTGGGAAAATCATCCTGGACAGTTGTCATTTATTATCTGTCTCCTCTAGTTACTGCCTGCTTTACTCAGGACCCAAGTGCATCTGTGACTGTTATCTGTCTTACTTGCTTTTTTAAAACTTTTATTTATTTTTATGTGTATGAATGTACTGTCTGCATGCAGGTTTGTGCACCGGTGTTGTGCAATGCAGCGGAGGTCAGAAGAGGGTGTCGGATTCCCCTGGAACTGGAGTTAAAGATGGCGCTCAGCCACCATGTAGGTGCTGGGGATCAAACCCGGGTCCTCTGCAAGAGCAGTCGGTGCTCTTAACTGCTAGGCCATTTCTCCAGCCCCTGCTTTTAACAAGATTTATGTGTGCTTTCAATGGTTAACTGCCTTCCCTCAGAGTTGTGTATCACCCGAAGTTTGTCTATGAAGCCTTCTCCCCCATCCTCTCTGTATGAGGACATCTGGTTAATTTCACTTTCCTTGGAATCCTGGCACTTTCTCAGACCCCTGCTTTTCACTATTAGAGACTTTTAACAAAAGAAAACGAGGTTTTCAAGAGATAAGTCTCCCAGAAGTATGTCTGTATGTACTCCCTGCGCCACTCCTTGCTAGGGCTCCCAGGGAGCTAGGGGGTGGGTCAGCGTTGGTGTGGGTCCTGGGGTGCAGGTGCATGCGTGCATGCTTGCGTTCGTGCATGTATGCCACGATGCACTTGTGGAGGTCAGAAGACAACTTTCAGGAGTTGGTTCTCCAGTCCTGTGAAGATTTTTGGTCGTCAGTCTTGGCGGCAAGCCCCTTTATCCACTGAACCATCTCTCTGGTCCATGCCTGAGTGGTATATAGAGAATCTCTAAATAATCAGGCAACTGGAGGAAAGTGAAGAGAGCTTGAAGGACAGTATTTGTTACTGTCTTGTTGTTGCAACAAAATACCCAACAAAGGCATCTTATGGAAGGAAGGGCTTGTTCTGGCTTTCGGTTTGAGGCTAGAGTCCATCAAGGTGGGAAAATGGTGGCAGTGGGAACAAGAAGCAGATGGTCACTCTGCATCCACAGGTCTGGAAGCCAAGAGAGATGAGTGCTTCTGCCAGGATCTCAGCCCACAGAAGGTGTCACCCATATGGAGAGTGGGTCTTTCTACCTCAACTAACCTACATCATTTTTCATAGACAGGCCCAGAGGCTTGTTTCCATGTCAAACTGACAGTAGTTCTCATCACAGCATCTCCTGGCTTGCTGAACAAGAGCTAGCCAAGTTCCTGGCATTTACAAGCTTAGGGAAGGAGGCCTTCAGCCACAGATGGCCACCACTTCAGGTGTTCAAAGCTATGTGGACCCTCGCTGGCCCATATTCATGGCTCAAAATAATCACTTAAGTTTTAAATTACATTTGCATTTTGATTAAAAAAAAAAACCTTCTCAAAGCTCTGCAAAGAAATCAAATTAATTAATTAAAACAACTGACTGTGGCAGTATGGCAAGCCAGAGTGAAGTCTCCCTCCTGGAGTATGGAGTTGAGCTTGTAACTCAGTCAAGGTAACTGTGTCCTTGGCCGAGGAGTTTAGGGGGCTGATGAAAGCAATTGTCTGCTTTTTTTTTTTTTTTAATGATGGGGAGAGGCCAGAAGACAGCCCCAGGGAGAAGGCTGAAAGACACTCCCCAGTGTGGATTTGTAAGCATCAAGGCTGTATTAGGATTTTTCTTGAGGGCCAGAACTGGTACAATTAATGTATATTACAAAGAGGATTTCTTAGACTGGCTTACATAGTGTGGGCTGGGTAGTCCAACAATGGCCATCTGCACTTTGGAGAGGCTGAGAGCCTGGTAGCTGGTCAGTCCATGAGGCTGGGTGCCCCAGCAGTCCCACTCTGGTGCTGAAGGTCGGAGGATTCTTAGAGCGCCCCTTATTTCCAGTCCGTATTGGAAGGCTGAAGAAGCTGGGTTTGGACATTAGAGAAAGACGGCCGCAGCAGCAGCAGCAGCAGCAGCGGCATAGACGCTCTCACCAGCAAGAAGTTAAAGAGGACAGGCAAACAGCATTGCTTTTTCCTCTTCATATCTGGGCCACTGCAGGAGGTGCTGACCACTTTGGTGGAGAGTCTTGCCCCCTCAGTTAATCTGGCTGCACACCACCCCCCACCTTTTCCCAACCCACTCCAGACATTCCGAGGTATCTCACTGCATCTCATTAACATTAGCAAAATTTCGGAAAGGTCTGGGAACCACCTGGCTTCTTATTTTTATCCCAGGGTGCTAACATCCCCATGATTGCTGCTCAACTCTAAGGGTCAGCTGCTGAAGGACAGGACTACGTTGTTTTTCAGCCTGCCAGGCTCCAGTTTAGGCTGTCTAGGGTAAGAGTCACACAGTTTAAAGCCTCATTAAGATTTTCCATGTTGGCTTTCCCATTTCCTTTTTGTTTTTTTTTTCTGGTGGAATTGACCAACAGCTGAGCAGGTCTGGGCTCTGGCTGGTTCTCAAAGGAACTGGGCCACAGCTGCCTTCACAGAAATATGAAGGAGTTAATGCGGTTTCCCTAGTGTCAGAGTTTTCTTAATGAGCTGTTAGCATTTGGCACAGTCGGGCTCCCAGGCTACGATCTGAAGACTTACAGGTAATGCTTTTGAAGGTGAAAAAGTTCCCTAAGACCTGGGCAGCCTGGCTGCTGATCCCCTGCCTCTCTTGCTATGCTTGTAGTGCAACAATCTGCACAATGAGTGATTAGTAAGTCTTTCACATTGATTTGCTACAGAAGAGAGGGGGTGCGGGGGAACCGCCTGTTCTTTCAACAGACTTCATTTCAGTTTTTATTGGGGTTCACAACGTACATATCTTCAGTGTGCCCCAGTGCTCTTCTAGTTTGCTCGGATGTTGCTGTGAGGGGAGGGGAGGAAAGTGTTTATTTGGCTTACACTTCCAGGCCACAGTCCATCACTGAGGGCAGCCAGGCCAGCAGAGCTCTAGCAGGGGCGTGAAGCAGAGGCCAGGGAAGAAGGCCTTCTGCTGGCTCACACTCTGCTTCCTTTCTTCTACAGCCCAGGGATGGCACCCTCCACAGAGGACTGGCCCTCCTGTATCAATTAACAATCAAGAAAATGTCTCCCACACATGTCCACGGGGCAATCCCAAGGCGGTAATTCCTCAGTTGTGTCTTCTCAGGTGTGTCAAGTTGACAGCCAAGATTAGCTATCACAGTGCTCTTATGAATATTCTATAAAAAGTCATGCAAGTATCCAATGAAGATGTGCGACACTTCTATCACCTTACAAATTCCCTGTCTAATTAATAAACACCTCCCCTACTAACCCTGTGTAACCACTCACTATGAAAAGTATTCTTCCAAGATTCCTGTATTGAAGTCCCAGTCTCCAATTAGATGTTATTTAAGGGAGGGGTCCTTGAAAGTAATTAGGCTTAGAAGAGTTCATGAGGGTAGAATCTCCACTATGTGATTCATATTCTTACAAAGGAGGAAGGGACAAGAACCCCCAATAGGAGGGGTGCCCTCGCCAGGGATGGGCTTCCTCAGCACCAGAGCTGTGAGAAACTTCCCCAGCCAGTCCTGACTTTGCCTTAGTCTAGTCTGCTCACATTTTCATAATAAAATACCACACAACTGATTACTGCTGCATGAGGGATAGTTGGTGTTCTTTAATTTTTTTAATTTATTTTTGTACGTGTATGAATGTACTGTCTGCATGTAGGTTTGTGCACCCGTGTCATGCAATGCCACAGTGGCCAGAAGAGGGTCTCAGATTCCCCTGGAACTGGAGTTCTCCTGGAATTGGAGTTACAGACGGTTCTTAGCCGCCATGTGGGTGCTGGGGATCGAACCCGGGTCCTCTGCAAGAGCAGTTGGTGCTCTTAACCACTAGGCTATCTCTCCAGCCCTCAATGGAATATTTTTGAGATTCATCCATGCTATTGCCTGGATATTATGTCAGTGGTTCATTCTTTCTTATGAATGAGAAATCTTTTGTTGTATAAACCATGATTTGTTTATCTATTCTTCTGTTGATGATCATTTTCAGTTGGTTCCAGATTGCCAAAAGCCATTTATTCAGTGTAGGGCTCTATGCTAGCTTCTAGGCTATAAATAAATGTAAAATGTGGCCTTAGTCACAATTGGTGTATGACCTGTGTTTGCAAAACAGCTAAGAAGGTGCCAACATCAAAGCAGAATGCGAATGACTCCCAAAGGAGATGAAGAGGCAGACTCAGAGGGAAGGCATTGTTTAGGAGCACCAGTAAGGTCTGTTTGTAAATACTTGTGTTTAGAGGATGAATGGACACAAAGACCTCAGCTCCAAGTGAGATCAGAGCTGGCAGGTCCTGGCCTGCCGAGTGAGTGGTACCTCCGGGAAGCCTCATAAAGATTTCATTGCCTGCATTCCAGGCTGAAAAGCTGCACAATGTCAGAGAAGGGTGAAAATGGTCCCCTTGGACTGACGCTGGCTCAGGCTTTGTTTTTGTGGTCTCCTCCAAGAGGGCGTGGAGGGAAAGGTCCGTCCTCCACCGGACAGCTAGGCGCCAAGCTTGTGGTGGGAGAGGTTTTTCCAGGCCAAGCAGAAATGCTCGGAGCAGATGGAGGCAGGTGGGCAAGGGGTGAGGGCCGAGAGTCCCAGGGAGGGGCTGCAGCTGTATATTTAGCACTGTGGCCCAAAGATGGATTTGGTAAGTTGAGTGTAATGTTTGGCAATAGGCAAAGTGCCATGCGGTCAGGGGAAAGCAGGGGAAACAGTCAGGGGATCCAAGAGCCTACCCAGGTGCCCATGCACAGCGATGCTAACTTTCCTGTACCTGGTTCTGAGAGTCGAGGTCCCCTTTGTCCTCACTAGCATTCGGAAGCCCACTGGCCCAAGTCTACCCACCTAGTGTCACAGGATCCAGCCTTTCCTTGTTGCAGCCACAAAGCATCTAAAGAGGAGATGCTTTAGGTGTACCGTTTGACTTTCCATTTCTCTCCATCTATTCCAGTCTTCCCACGGGAGCCCCAGCACTTCTCATGCTGCCGTGATAGTCTTTACGATGACTGTACAATGTACCCTAACCTTCCCTTTTACTGCTGGGCAGATCTTAATGTCCAGACCTTGTTATTATCTATAAGTCTGAGATTGACCGATTCTTCTTTCAGAAAAATAGTTACCCTCCAGCCCAGAGGAAGGGCCATTTACTTCTACAGATTTGTTTGTTTTGATATGGAGTTTTGTATGTTCCCACACTGGCCTTGAACTTGAGATCCTCCTGCCTCTACTTCCTGAATACTTGCATTACAAGAGTCCAACTTCATATATAAGTTAGAGCTGAATTTTTACAATTTTATTTATTTTTATTTTATGTATATGAGTGTTTTATGTGCATGTCTGTAAGTGCACCCATGTCATGCATTGCCCACCGAGGCCAGAAGAGGGTGTCAGACCCCCTGGAACTGAAGTTACTGATAGTTGTTAGCTGCCATGTGAGTACTGGGAACTGAACCCAGGCCCTCTGCAAGAGCAGCCAGTGCTTTTAACCTCTCAGCCAGCTCTATATCCCAGAGCTGCAGTCTTGAGAGTTCAAAGGAAACAAACAAACAACGGGGGTGAGGAGATGGCCAAAATTAATTTTTCAAAAGCTGAAGATGCACAATTCTTATAAAAATGCATAATCAGTCCCTGTTTTATTTTCTTAAAGGGAGAAAAAATAAATAGGTACATAGCTAGTAAAATAAATGTAGAATTAGATCTCTAAATTGGATCTACAACTGGTTGTTTCCCTTCAGGGCAACACAATTGTGACCTTTACGGATATATACTATACCAAAGGGCAATCATTTTTTTATCTACATAGGACGAAAGTTATTTATATTGTTTGTGTCTTAATGGTCTTCAAGACTTAGTAGCTAAGTCTTGGAAGATATTGAATGAAGAGTCAATAGAGGGCTGTAGAAATAGTGCAGTGGTTAAGAATGCTGGCTGTTCTTTCAGGTTTGGTTCCCAAAGCCCCCACTGGGCGGCTCACAACTACCTGTAACTCCAGTTTCAGGGGATCTGATGCCCTCTTCTGGCCTCTTAGGGAATTATACACATGTGGCATTTACACACAGATATGTACATATACCCATAAATAAAGATAAAACGTTTTAAAGAGTAATAGCAATTGTACCAGAAAGCCAATGTCCCTTAGACAGGTTTAACAATGAAGGTCATGTGTTTTTGTTTTTTTTTCCAACTTTTAGACTGTTTTCTGAAGACAGAGACCTGGAGAGGAGACTCTACCCTGATATCAGCCCTTATTCCTTCCCTGCCTCACCCAGGTATTTCAGTACGTGGTGACACAGCAAGATCATCCTCTTGCTTTGAAGTAGTATGGTATACGGAGGGTCAGTGAGGACAGAAAAAAGCATGACTAGATGCACAGGGTAAAGGGGCAGAGCCTGTGAGAACGATGGGAAAAGCCTTGGAATTTGGTCAGAGTCTCAGATCACTCTGAGCTTCCAAGACTCTCATTTGGAAGAACCGGAAGCACCATAAAATTCAGGCACTTTTCAGTTTACAAAGGTGAGATCCCTTCCTTGTAGATGGGGGTTTGGTCTCTGTATTTTTTTTTAGAAACATCTTTTTTTAACATTTTAAAAAATTTTTTATTTATTTTTGTGTGTGTATGAGTGTGGAGTTATGAATTCTCTGGCTGGATGAATGTCAAAGGCTTGAAAGAAGCCTCTCAAAAAGTTGGCAGAGGGCCAACTTGGTATGATTGTGTTTGAATGCTTGGGCTTGGTAGAAGCTTGCAGAGTTTAGCTAAGACTCTGCCCTTGATTGTTTATACTTAGAATGTAAACACAGAAATTGTTAGACATATTATTGCTGAAACCCAATGTCACTATGTTCCCTGTTTACCTTTACAGCTATGCCTGCTGAACCTTGAATTCTGTTCCTCTCCTGAAGCCTTCCTTGCATCTAGCAGGTATACACTGTGTAGCTTTCTGTAATTGTCCTTGGAAAACCTCTGCAACCTGTGGGAGATATAAAAGCTTAAGATTCAGAAATAAAACTTTGTCAGCCTTCCTTTGAGTTGGTTGTCCATGTCCTACCTCAGAGTGGTGGTCCAGGTCTCAGAACCTAGAGTTCCACACATATGAGCATACTGTCTGCATGTAGGTTTGTGCACCCGTGTCATGCAATGCCTCGGAGGTCAGAAGAGAGTCTCAGATTCCTCTGGAACTGGAGTTCTCCTAGAATTGGAGTTACAGATGGTTCTTAGCCACCATGTGGGTGCTGGGGATCGAACCCGGGTCCTCTGCAAGAGCAATCGGTGCTCTTAACTGCTAGGCTATCTCTCCAGCCCCTGGTCTCTGTATTTCTGTGCCAGTAATGACACTGCCCACCTTAACCATTGCCACCACTTAAAAATTATTATGTGAGTGTATGTGATGTGTATATATTGTATGTGGTTTTGTGTGTGTGTGTGTGAGAGAGAGAGAGAGAGACAGAGAGAGAGAGAGAGAGAGAGAGAGAGAGAGAGAGACAGAGAGAGAGAGGGGGGNAGAGAGAGAGAGAGAGAGAGAGAGAGAGAGAGAGAGAGAGAGAGAGACAGAGAGAGAGAGGTGGGGAAGGAGGAGACAGAGAGCAGATGGTACATGTGGAACACACGTGAATGTCAGGGGACAGTGTATAAGGAGTCAGTTCTCTCCTTCTACCATGTGTTCTGGGGATCAAACAGGCTGTCAGGTTTGCATGGCAAGTGTTTTACCTATGGGCCATCTCCCTAGTCCCGTGGCCACTATTGGAAGTGTCAGGCTGTCTCTCTGGCTTTGGTCTCACCCTCCATGCCTGGCTCTTTAGGATAGAGCAGTGTTTGGCAGAAGACTCCAGAAAGGGGGTTCAGCTTGATCTTATTGTGAACAAAAGTTCCCAGAAAAATCTTGCATCTTGGACTGAGCTTGCTGCCAGGCTGAACCTCTGATTAATCCTTCGGTGGCCGTGGGGAGTTTGGAATGTTGCAGATTCAGACCCTTTTTAGACTTTATGTTGGGCCCCGTTTCAGCCCACTAAACAGCCGCCCCTTTCCCACCTCTGTATCTGACTTGACGTCCTGTAACTAACAGATAAAAAGCTTTTCAAAATGTGTTAACTTAGCAGACCACCAAATTTTACCAATCAAAAAGCTAAGAATGTCCTCAGATAGCATCTGAGACCTACAGTAGGAAGCCTCGCCCCTCAGCCCCGCCCCCCAGTCCCGCTTTGTCAGGACCTGCCTCCTGGATATATTCCACCAATGTATTTGCTCTGTTACTAAAAAACTGTACTGCAACTGCTACCACGCTGGAACATGGTATTGGGGAAAACCTAAATCTGCGTTCCCAGGCTGTGGTCACTTATATTTGGCTCCAGAATAAACCATCTCTTTTCTTTCTTTGAGGTGACAGCTGTTTATTTCGTTGACGTTGTGGATTGAAAACTAGACATTTCACATCCCAGGAACTTCTGAGTTCCAGGAGACCCAAGAGCACTGGGTCAGCATGGGCTGTGACGTATAAAAAGGAGAAATCCGTGTTCTCACAGCTCTGGAAGTCTGAGATTCAAATGGCAGGATGGTCAGGTTCTGGTGAGAGCCCCTTCCTGGCTGCCTTAGCACTGTGTCCTCACATGCTAAGGGGAGAGGAAGAGCAGAGAGGAGGAAGTAGGGGCGGAGATGGAAGGACGGGGGAGAAGAGAGACCAGAGCACAAACTCTTGCTTGTTCCATCTCCTGTGAGCCACTAAGCCCATCAAGGGAGCTTAGCAGGTACGATTCCATCCAAACCTCAGTTTCTCGTCAAGTCCCATCCCAAAACTCCACCACAATAGGGGTTAGGTCTGGAGGACACAGATATTGGATAGCTCAGGGCGCAGCAGCTGATTAAACCCAGTTCCCCATTTTGTCCTGAGCAGCTGTTGAAGCCTGTCATTTGCCCCCTGGTTCCTAGTCTTAACTCTCTGCTCCCTCTTTTCTAGGCTCGATCTGCAGTCCAAAGCTCACGCATCTTTTTTTCCTGATGCTTCAGCCAGGAATAGAAATGAGTAGAACTTCTGCATTTTTGTCTTCTAGCAAAGCTTTGTGGAATCTTCTAAGGGGACAAATGGAACAAAGTAGAATATCTGCTCTCATGGACCAGAAATGAATCACATAGCTTTCTTTCAGAACAGCAAAACCGGCCATGTTTCTTTGTGTCTGGATGGTGTTTCCAAATGATCTCTCTAAGGTTTTATTCCATTCTAGGGTCTTCAGAAGAACAGGTTGGTGGGTAGCCAAAGAGGAGGAAGGAAAAGGAGAAGAGTATTGGTGTAGGGAGATCAGATGATGAATTTGCTTAGGGATGAGGGCAGGAGCAGACCCTTGGGTAAGAGCATACTCTACTCTACTCTACTCTACTCTACTCTACTCTACTACTCTACTCTACTACTCTACTACTCTACTATACTATACTACTATACTATACTATACTACTATACTATTCTATACTATACTATACTACTATACTATACTACTATACTATACTATACTATACTATACTACTATACTATACTATACTATACTATATACTATACTACTATACTATACTACTATACTATATACTATATACTATACTATACTATATACTATACTAGACTACTATACTACTATACTATATTATATTATACTATACTATACTATACTATACTATACTATACTATACTATACTATACTATACCATACTCTGTTCAGAAAGCAAAGCATTCCTGGCTTGAGTCCGAAGCTGCTGCTTTCCACGGAGATGGAATATATTACTCAGAAAAGAGAAGCACCAAATATTATGTAGTCTGGGGGAAACTTTTTTTATAAAAACATTTTTTTCTTGTAAAAACACTTTTTTAGGGATTAAGGGTTTGATTTCAACTGATGAGTCATCACTGTGGGTTTTTTTTCCACTTATCCAGAAAGTAAGGCTTTTCAAAGCCTCTCTTGTAGCAAAATCTTCCACTGCTTGGCTTGCTTTCCTGAGAAAGGAGGCCCCGGAGCATCTCCAGAGCTTCTGCTGTCCCAGCTCAAGTGGAAGACTCTGGAGACAATTCTATAACCAGCTCTCAAGTCCAGGTTCATTGTGAAAGAGGAGCCTAGGCATAAGACTCATGATCCCAAGGCAAGAAGTTATTGAGAATTAGAAAATGAAATTTAAAGCACAAATTCCAATGAGTGTGAGGGATAGGAGAGGGCTCAGGGGGCAGAGTGCTTGCTTTGCCAGCCTGAGTGCCTGCATTTAATCCCAGCACCATGTAAGAAAGAAAGCTAGACATGGAGGCACACACATGAAATCCTAGAGCTGGAGAGCTGGGGACCGGAGGGTCTCTGGGACTCACTGGACACCAGCCTAGCATACTTGGCCAATGTGAGAACTTGTCTCAAAACAAAACACCCAACAACAACCAAATTAAAAATAACAGTGAAGAGCAACACTTGAGGCTTTCTTCTCAGCCCCTATATACATCCACATGTGTGCACACACACACACACACATGACACAGTGAGTCAGTTGGGAAGCTATGGCAGGAAGACCTAGAGTTTGAAGCTAGCCTGGGCTGCATAGTGAGGCCACATCTTAAAAAAAATAAATAAAAATTTAAAAAAGCTGGGTGTGGTGGCATATGCCTTTAATCCCAGTACTCAGGAGGCAGAGGTAGGTGGATCTTTGAGCATTCAAGGCCAGCTGGGACTAAAGGGAGATCCTGTCTCAAAAAAAAAAAAATAATAATAATAATAATAAGCAAATGACAAAAAAGATAAGGGAATTTAAGAGTGCTTGATGCTCTCTCAACTGTGTTGGCATCGTAGTAAGGTGACCATGTGCCTTGGTTGACAAAAGACAATTCTAGTCCATACCATGACGTATCCACCTTGACTCTCAAACATGTCTTGCCGAGGACCATGAGTTATCTGGCCACCCCTGTAGAAGTTTTAAAACATATCTGCAAATTCTCTGAGATTCCTATTAAGAAGTCCATGACTTTTCTTCTGGCAAGTGGGTTGGCCTTTGGGTTCCTGGATGACAGCATCTCATCATGTAACAGCAACAATGGTACCACATCTCCAACTGTCTAATGAGAAAAGGCCTGTGGTCTCTTCTCGTTTGGGCTGAGACACTAGCTCTGGAAATCATCAGCCACCTCATGACATGTTTGACCGGAGGAATCTGTGAAGGGCTAATAAGAGAGAGAGGAGAGAGAGAGAGAGAGAGAGAGAGAGAGAGAGAGAGAGAGACAGACAGACAGACAGACAGACAGACAGGAGGTTATTTTAGCCCCAGCTAAGAGACTTCTTGGTCAAGGCACCAAATGTGATTGATGAAATCTTCAAGATGACATCACTCCCAGCCACCATCTGTTTACATGTAGCCCCACAAGAGACCAAAGTAAGCCCAGTTAACCCCCAGAGCCCCCAAAAGAAAGTAAAAATCCAGAACGCTGCTTTTATGTGCCCTTCAGTTTGATCTGGTCTGTGTTAGCAATGGATAACCTAGAAACCAAATGTGTGCTGGTTAACATGACATAACACGATACCTTGAGGGTTCCACCTGAGCACGTTTATTATGAACCTCAGCTCAGTGAGTTGCAGCTACAAGGTTTTCCTGCATTATTCTTTTAAAAAATATTTATTCTATGAGTGTATTGCCTGCATCCTGTGTAAGTGCATCCATGTCATGCAATGCCTGTGGAGGCAGAGGAGCATGTCTGATCCCTGGAACTGGAGTTACAGATGGTTGTTAGGCACCATTCAGGTGCAGGGAATTGAACCTGGGTCCTCTGCAAGAGCAGCCAGTGCTCTTAACCACTAAGCCATCTCTCCAGCCCCTTCTTAAAGCCAAGCTCCTTCTGAGCCTGGACCACTGTTTAGAATGTTCCTTTCTCCCACCAGTCCTTTCTATATCTCTTCATCTAGCTAACTCCTACCCGTCCTCTAGGGCCCAACTCGAAAAGCACTTCCTGGATCCTTCTCCTGAGGTCTTAACTTTCTTATAGCCTCTGGCAAGACATTGCATTCTCTAAAAATCACCACAGACATACTTTGGATCCTACATACTATTCCTAAGCTTGGCCATTGGATTATCAGTTTTGGGACTTTGTGAATGCACTACTGGTAGATCAAGGCAGAAGTGACAGGAACACATTCTGGGAACCAAGTCACCATGTTGTGGGGAAGCTCTGGTACAGAAAGGAGCCACAGGTTGTTCCATACAGTCCCAGCAGACACCCATCACTAAGTGCCAGACAAGGGAGTGAGATTTCCTTCAAGCGAGGCAAGCGCCCACCTGTGTGACCCACCGGCCAATGTCCTGCAGAGCAGAGATGAGCTGTCCCAAGCGATTATCAACTTTATGAAGGCTTGTGACATATACAAATATTTTATTTATTATTTTAATTTTATATGTATGAGTGTATTGCTTGCATGTGTGTAAGTGCACCTGTGTCATGCAATGCCCACAGAGGTCAAAAGAGGGCGTTAGATCCCCTGGCAGTGGAGTTACAGATGGCTGTTAGCCACCATGTGGATGCTGGGAAACAAACCTGGATCCTCTCTCTGAGGCATCTCTCCAGCCCCATGACGCTGCTTTAAGGCTAAATCTGGGGGCTGGAGACATGGCTCAGTTGGTAAAGTACCTACCACACAAACAAGGGCCTGAGTTTGGGTCACCAGGACCCATGTAAAAACCAAGAATGATGGTGCTGTAAACCCCAGCGTGAGGGATGGAGAGGGTGGAAAGAGGCAGATAATTGGAGCCCATTGGTCAGCCAACCTAGCCAAACCAATGAACTCCAGGTTCAGTGAGAGACTATCTCAAAAAATAAAGCACCATGAAGGAAGACACTTGACATTGACATACACATGCACACATATACACACACACCTACACACACACATACACACATACACACACATACACACACACACACACACACACACAAACATGTCTGTGTACATATACCACTTAAACACACACATATACATAAGGCTAGGGTTTTGATGGTTTCATCTGAGAAGTAAGTAACTGAGAATACAGTCATCCATTATTATCTGTGGGTCTGTTTTTGGGACCCTCTGTGGACCAAAACCTTATGTAAAATGGTGAAATATCTGAGACGTTGTCATCTCTATCTTACTTAAAACTGAAAAGGGGCTGAAGAGGCGGCTGAGTGGTTAAGAGCTCTTTCTGCTCTTCCTGAGGAAAAGCACTTCTTGGATCCTTCTCCTGAGGTCTTAACTTTCTTATAGCCTCTGGTAAGACATTGCATTCTCGGAGACCTCCTGAGCCCAGTGGCAGGTGCCGGGGAAGAGCGCCCCCCCCACCCCCCCACCCCCCGGCCAACTGAGATTACGAAGAAGCATCTGAAAGAGGCAAACAAAGCAAGCCTTCAACACAGTGAAGAGGCATTTAGGACTCACATTGGAATACAGGCAAGGAGAAGCCCATATGCCAGGATCACGAAGAAGAGACTACACTGGAAAGGGGCAGGATAATCCCATGCCAAGCTTTACCAACCCTATGGAAGACTCCTGCAGTGGGATCCCTCAAGCCAACATCACTCTATTACCAAAACCTTGGCAAAGATCCAACTAAAAAGGAGAATTATCAGACCCATCTCCCTCATGAACACAGATGCCAAAATTCTAACAGAATACTTGGCAAATCGCATACAGACCACATCAAGAAGATCATCCATCATGACCAAGTGGATTCATACCAGAGATGCAGGATGGTTTCAACATACGAAAAATCAATAAACATCATCAAACACATAAACGGATCAAAGACAAAAACACACACTTCATCTCAATTGATGCTGAAAAAGCCTTTGACAAAATCCAGTACCCTTCATGCTTAAAGTCCTAGAAGGAATTGATTGGAGGGATCATTCCTCAATTGTAATCAAAGGAGCCATATACAGGAAAACCCAAAAACAAAAGGGCCATTCATCCAAATGGGAAAACAGAAACATCCCTTAAAGTTAGGAACTCAGGCAAGGCTGCCCACCTATCACCACTCCTCTTCAATATAGTCTAACACACTTCTAGAGCCAATAAGGCAAGAAAGGATATTAAAGGAGTACTAATTGAAAAGAGGAAGATCAAACTATCCCATTTGTGTTGATATGATTTCTTTACTTAAGGGATGCAAAAAAATCCACCAGAAAACTCCTAGAAACGAATTAACAGCTTCAGCAAAGTGGCAGGATACAAATTAACCTTAAAAAATCAATGGCCTTTCTTTACACCAACAACAAGCAACTGGAGAAGAATTCAAAGAGACCTTCCCACTCACAATAGCCTCAAAAACAATAAGATACCTAGGAACAACCTAACCAAAGACACCAAAGACCTCTACAACAAAAATTTTTAAACCTTTAAAGATAAGAAATTGAAGAAACCTCAGAAATGGAAAAAACCTCCCATGCTCATGGATTGGAATAATTAACATTGTAAAAATGTCCATTTTACCAAAACTCTTGTATAGATTTAATGCAATCCCCAATCAAAATCCCCAAGAGTTTTCTTCACAGGCTTGGAAACAAAAGTTCTTTAAATTCATTTGGAAAAACAAAAGACCCCGAATACCAAATCAACCCTGAGTGAAAAGAGCTACAGGAGGGATCTCTTATACCAGATTTTTTTTTTTATTAATTATTTATTTCTGTATGTGTTATGAATGTACTGTCTGCATGCAAGTTTTGTGCACCGCGTGCGTGCAACACTGACGCGGCAGGTCAGAAGAGGGACTCGGATTCCCCTGGAGCTGGAGTTCTCCTGGAATTGGAGCTTTCAGACGGTTCTCAGCCGCCATGTGGGTGCTGGGATCGAACCCGGGTCCTCTGTAAGAGCAGTCGGTGCTCTTAACCGCTAGGCCATCTCTCCAGCCCCTATACCAGATTTTAAACTATGCTACAGGGCATAGCATAAAAACAGCCTGGTACTGGCACAAAAACAAGACCTGTTTGACCAATGGAACAAAACCGAAGATTCAAAACTGAGCACATTACAATTTCAGCCATCTCATATTTTGGACAAGGGGGCCAAGAAACCACAATGGAGAAAAGACAGCATCTCAGCAAGTGGTGTTGGCAAAACTGGATCACCACTCTGTTAGAAGATGAAATTAAACCCCTACCTCTCACCCTGTACAAAAAGTCAACTCCAGATGGATTAAAAGACCTCAACGTGAAACCCCAAACTCTGAAGGACAGAAAAAAAAGTTGGCAGCAGACTTACAACATAGGCGTAGGAAAAGACTTTCCTAAATCAGACAGCAGCTGCACAGAAATTAAAGGTCGGACAATTGACAAATGGGACCTCATCAAACTCAAAAGCTTCTGTACATCAAAAAGAAACAATCAAGGAAGTGAAGAGAAATCCCACAGAGGTGGGAGAAAACCCTTCACTGCAGATTACATCTTGACAAAGCATTGATTTCCAGAATGATAATAAACTACTCAAAAAAACAAAGAAAAGAAGAAAAACAAATGACCCGCTCAATAGATGGAGCAAATAACTGAACAGAGACTTCACAAGCGAGGAATTAGAGATGTCTGAGAAACCACCTCAAGAACTGCTCAACATCACTAATCATAAGGAAATGCAAATGAAAACCACTTATAGATACATTCTTACTCCAATAAGACTGGCTAGGATCAAGAAAAACAAATGATACCAAGTGCTGGAGAGGTTGTGGGGAAAGGGGGAACACTCATTCACTGCTGGTGGGAATGCAAACTCGTACAGCCACTATGGAAAGCAGTGTGGAGAACCCTTGGAAGACTTTGGAAATGAACTTGCCACCCGACCCAGCCATACCACTCCTGGGCATGTACCTACAAGACTTACCGCCACCACAGAGATACATGCACGGCCATGTTTATTGCAGCTCTCTTCACAATAGCAAGGAGCTGGAACCAACCTAAATGCCCCTCAACTGAGAGTGGATAAGAGAAAATGTGGTACATCTACACAATGAGTTCTATGCAGCAGTAAAGAAAGACGACATCACGAGCTTTGCAGGAAAATTGGCTGGAGCTTAGAGGACAATCATGCTGAGTGAAGTAACCACAGTCCCAGAAAAAACAAACGACAAATGGTATCCCTCATCTGTGGATTGCTAGTGT